>CM060625.1:2723791-3286291 GCA_030578275.1 Meda fulgida | reverse complement strand
TGTAGTTTATGTTTGTATACAGTAGTTTTAAGGCACATTAAAAAAATTATTAAAATGAAATCCCTTTTTAAGGAAAAGGAGGAAATTATTATTATTATAATTAATAATATTTTTCGAATTTATTTATATTCATATTTTTTTTCTTTTTTGGTATTAGTTGTATGTTATACACAGTAACATCTACAGAAAGAAAATACTAGCAAATAAATAAACATCAATATTTCTCTCATTTTATTTTTCACTTAATTATTATTATTTATTTATTTTTCAATTTGTTTTGTGTGTTTGTTTTTTGTTTCGTATTGTTTTTCTTTTTATGTTTTGTGTTTTTTGTGCTCTGTTTTGTGTGTTGTCTTTTGTTTCATTTTATGTTTGTGTGTTGTGTTTTTTGTTGAGTGTTTGTTTTTTATTTTGTGCGTTGTTTTGTTTTTAGTTGTTGCATGTTTGTTTTTTGCTTGTTGTGTTTTTGAGTTTCGTTGTGTGTGAAAACAAAAAACAATTTTGTTTTGCGTATTTGTTTTTTTGTTTTGTGTGTGCTTTTTTGTGTATTTGTGTTTTGATTTATGTTCATTTAATGTTTTTTTTCATGTTTTTTTTTTCTTTTCTTAGATTCATTACAGTCAAACGGAAGCCTCGGCCTGTTGGTGTTGTTGGGGCTGTTTGCAGCGGTCATGGTGGCTGTGTTATTAACTATCATCGTGCTTCTATGGTGAACATTGTGCTGCATTTATATTTCACAACTAAATGCATACAAATCGGTTACAGCTATATGACAAAGACAATTAGTTTATCGATCTCTTAACTGTTCCTTTTACAGGGTGAGGCAAAGGAAACAAGACAATGTGAAGAAACAGGAACTGACTTCCATGGTGAAGATGAAGTCCATCCCGATCTAAAGTAAGCTGGCTCAGACTTCTGTCTCCATTCTTACATTCTTGCGTCTGCTGTTCTGGCCATTGGCCCATCTGGGTTTCAACAGTCTGTGAGAGACTGCATGCTAAACGGTCCATTTACGGTACTATGTTGATGCTTGGAGTATATCATCAGTGTCCAGGCTTCCATTTTTACTGCGTAGATAACAAACCCAGTTAAAAATGCAGTCAACAAAACCAACTGTACTATTCTTGACTTTTCCTTAGTGCCAAATACACACTGCACATAATAAATGTGTGAGTGAATCCCCTAATTCATAGTTCAGGTGTTTACAGGTTATAATAGTCACTCCTGAACTTACAGTGCTTGACATAGTTATAACCAAATCAATGGTTTCGTATTTTGCGGCCATGAACAAAAAACAGTTCAACCCGGTTATGTTGAGTAAATAATATTAGCGACTTAAGATGTTTTATTGTTAGTAAATCTCCGTCAACAAGGGCTCTATGTGTTATGTTATTGTTGTTAAGCCGCTGCGCTTAAATAGCTCTCTCTCTCTCTCTCTCTCTCTCTCTGTACTGTCGTTTAATGTGGTTTGCAGATAGCCCGCTGGACTTGTGTGAGAAATGTGTTTAGAGATAGCAATTTACAAACAAGTCAAGACAAATACCTCTAATTCTGTATTTTTCTAGCATCACATCTCAGCCAAGTTGTTCATAAGAGAGAAACTTACATTTGAAGTGCATCAGTTCATGTCATATTAATGGCCATAGCAGCTGAAGAGTTCACATTATCATAGTGAATGCATTGTAGAAATGGACCAATCCGATCTGACCGTGAATCAGGGGGCGGAGCTCAGTGATTGGTCAAATCACATTGAACTGAATGAGATCATTGACATGGGAATGATCTTACATAGTCTACTGTATATGAGCTCTGAATGTTGTAAATTAGTAGTGCTTAAAACTGAAGACAACATATTTCACTTTGAACTTTGCATCTTTTCATACATCTGAATTAAATTTGTGACTCAAGTGAGAAAAGATGTAAATACGATGATTTATATGAGAAATGTCTGCTCTAGATTAGCCTGTAATCTTCCAAACTCTCTCACATGGTGTAATGATTAATACTTCAATCAGTGGCGGTTCTACATTGAATTACAGCCTGGGCGAGACCCCCTTCGAGCCCCCCCCCCCCCCCCCCCCCCCCCCCACCAACACCACCACCACCACCAACAACAACACAAAAATTACACAATAAAATCACATCGTTCGTTTGAAAAACACAGTTAAGAGAATCCAGTTATTTAACTATTGCTATATTAATCTAACTTTCAGGGAGGAACCATTAGCTCATTGGTTACTGCCTCGATTCTCGAATTCTATGCATGGCACACTTTTAGTTATGACTTGTTAAACTATAGGCTTACTTTGTCACGAAATAGAGTTTTTAAAAGTGAAAGTGGCCGAGAGCTACTTATGTAACACAATACTTTAATCTCTTAGATAATGTCTCATAACTCTCATTTTAACAACTATCCAAACTGTTTTAGACCTAAACTAGCTTTTGTAGGACTGTCACCCTTAAATGTCAGAGAAAAGGACAGAATCAGAGAATCACAAATTGTACTTTGCATATTAGAGGCTACTGTAAAAACACATAATTATAGTTGATTTTAGTTGATCATTATGAAAATTATTTTCATTTCATATGAATATAGTGACCAAAATGATCACGGTTAAACAGAATCCAGTTCAAAAAGTAGGCCTATACACAATGAAATCAATTCACCAAGTTAATAACATTAAAGATGATGGCCAGATTTGAAAGGAGTGTCTTTTATGTTATCTACTAACATGTAGCCTACACGTTCAAATAAAGTTTTGACAAAAAAGGTTTTATAAAAAGATAAAACTCACATATTTCAGCATTTAAATCATTTTTATAAAAAGAATGAGTCAAAAAAAGATAAATTACTGACATTTACAATGCACAGTAGCTTATCTTTTATTATTAATAGTAAAATTCGGTCCGATTTTCCCATGGAGTCTGTCCGTGCACTGCGCTCTCGACGATGACAAGGAAGTTTTAGTAGCTGATGGACTTCCACCACAGAAAAACGCTTGTATATTTATTAATATATAATTTAATAAAAACTGACCTGAAAATTCTGAACGGTATAGTGTCTTTAGCAGTATTCTTATTTATTTATTTATTTATTAATTGATGCACATTGTGTTTTATCACTTTTCTTGTTTGACTCCAGATTTGAGAAGTTGTCCGTGTCCAGGTCAGGGCATCAGTATAGGGAACCACCACAGCTGACAGACTCCGTTACCCACAATACACCTCTCCTCAGCAGAGCTCTGAGGCACGTCAACTGTGAACACGTACAGTCTACAATGTAGCACAACGCAATGGAAAAACACAAGGATTTCTTTCTCTCTTTGCTTTCTTCTGCTCACAGCAAATGGAAACCGTATTTTTGCTTCTTCCCGGTCTTCTCCACTGGGGACTCATGGAACGCTGTGAAAAGGCTTGGCTTTGTGCGCAGCATACGGGCATTATGGAGAAAGTGTGTGCGTCAGTGTTTCAGTCCTCAAACTCACTCATCTGGCGAGAAAGACACTAACCTTCAGACAGCTGCTATCTTTGGAGGACAGAGAGCCTTGGCTCTCCAGCGATGGACTTTCTTCGGAGACACAAAGACGGCTTTGTCTTTCTTCCTGCGAAATGTCTTCACAAGAAAGGAAGTTACCGACAGGTGGACGCATCTGCAGTTGATTGTTTTCAACCAGCCTAAAGTTCTCGCTGGAGTTCATGTCTTGAAAGTTTACGCCAGTAACAATTAGAAACTTTCGGTGAGCTGGTGTTCAACAACAACAACAAAAAAAAGGACCTTCAATGCAATAAATGCATTTAATTTCTCGGACTTTTCCTTTATAAAAGCATTGAGTCGAGAGATGAATGTAAATCAGTCTTACGATGTCACATATACACATTGGTAAGGTGATTAAAGCTGATGGTTTCTGTTGAAGCTAGTAGATATCCGCGATATTAAATTCTATGGAAGCTCATCTATAAAGTTATATTGTTTATTATACATTTATGCAGTCATACTGTATAATAGTTTCTACACAGCATACTGCTATGTTGTACATTGCTCTCCAGTGTCATAAAGCTCAATGCATGCGTTTATTTTGTAATTCTTTTAAAATGTATGATTTTATTGAATTATAAGATTTTAGCATACGTATCCTTCCTATAGTTACAAACAAATAATGAACATTGTCCAAGCAAAGTCATAAAATGGTTATTGTGTATGTATAAGTTACTATCTCCAAATATTATTCTTGTGCAATTAAAAATAACTGGGGTAATTTTTGAAATATTGTTAAGATGTCACTGTGATAATTTCAGACTACATGATTTTCGCGGTGATTCATAAACAACAATGGGCGCCGGGACGCAAGAACCGGTCGTTTCATCTCGTATAGTGTGTCATATTGGACGACAACAGACTGCGACTCTCTCAGTGCATTATGGGTATTCTCTAGCTGTTGAGTCTACATTGGTTGCGCACTCGTTATTGCGGTGCATTATGGGATTTAATGAGTGCACTCGATAACAGACACTATTGTTTCGGTTAAATAGCCTCCTCTATCGTTCGCCACTTCAGAAACTGGTGAGTTCTGGGATTAGCATTAAGCTAAAGGCGGCCATTGTTTACGTTCTTGTTTTCAGAAGTCAGTCGCTAGTTCCACCTCAGTGACATCACACACGTTGCTAAAAACGACAGGCGATGGTTGGTTGGGAAACAATGTGCAGTCTGACCACGGCAAGAATTTAGGAAAATCGTATAATCTGACACAGTGACTATCATAACAGACCTAGCCTGAACCTGGCATAAATGTTGACTAAGAAGGTTGCCAGATGTTTTTTTTTAACATATCTTCATGCATTTTTGCACCATTTGCTTGTAACCTCTGCATTCGTTCTTTTTTTTTTTTGCCTGTTTACTTTCCTTTCCATCTAAATAGATTTTGATTCTCCAACCTATGCATCATAAAACAATTTCCAATGCAAAAAAAAGCAGATATGTTAAAAAACAAACAAAAAAAAACATATTTGGTGTTGTCAGTCATTCATATTTGCAAACCTCTTGGTTTAAAGTTTAATCGGTCATATTTTCTTCCTTCCCTGCTTTGGTTAAAGTTGTCTCGCATGTTGAGAGTACATAGATTTGGTTAGTGTTATTGTAGACTGTATTTTTGATTTAATGTATATGATGATTATCAACATTCAGCACAATCGTGGTTCTCAACTGGTTTTGCTTCAGCACAGATTCTACATTTGACTTCATGTGGCGCCCAATGAAGCACCCAATTGTTTATCATACAAAGACAAACGAAAACGATTAAAATCAAACATTGAAATGTATTAATATAACTATAAACTGCACGTGCCCAACAACACACCAAATATTAACATTTCTCGGGAGCCGTAAAAATGAGCCCCACAAATTGTTCATAATCATTGCAAATAAACCCATGTTTAATGTACCCGTGTTCGTATTGATTTTCCCGCCTCGATTTTATGTCTGTCTAATTTTGCTAGTGTGCGGATTTTCACTAAAATACCAATTGATTGCAATCGATATCCACACGGCATTGGGTCGTGACCAGTGGAGAACCACTTCAGTAAAGCGTCCGAACACTACATCAGGCGGAAAACATCGTATAACTGCATCTGTAAAGTGACTCATTAACGGTGTGTTATTGGGCTGGCGTGCAGTTTCAGTCACTCCACACTCTCGCGTCAGAGAAGTTCAACCTCTCCGATCGATGAGAAATCATCAGTTCCTGGCAGGATGGACAGAATATATACTTCAAGCGGGACAGGCTCTTGGAGAAAAATATGTATATTTCCCATTTGCGCTTTGCTTTTTTTATAATGTTGCATGCATGGTGTCAAATCCAGATGTATTGGGAAGATGGACTGGTGCCTGTTAAAGAGGGAAAGGTGAACACAAAGGCGTCCACAGTAAATGTATATAGTATATTTTTCTGTACAACATAAGCTGTTTTATTATATCCCTGTTTATATTTTTGTGAAATAAAAGTTATTTTATGTCAAGAAAATGTATGATTTCCGTAATTTCATGATATTCGGGACTGGAGGTTCATGAGGTTATGTGAAGAACAACTTTAGTCATGGATCGGTGACGGATCTTTTCACTGATACTGTCGGTTTGTTTCTACAGGATAGTTCAGCGACTCACTTCCAACAGATTTACAAATATTGAATCATGAAAATCAGGCCAGGGATTTATTTGCTCGTTGAGTTTATTCTGCAAAATTAGCCTGTTGTTACTCGGCCAAGGTTTTGGTAAAATAATATACCTCCAATATTTGACTGTGGCGATTTGTAGTCTGTTGGGATTTACATGTAATACTGACTTGAAATCATATAGTCCTAATATTTACATGTTCTTCTGAATCATTTATGCTGCATATTAAGACCTTGATTATGGTGTTTTAAATAATGTTAATAGCTGCACCGGTTCAGTTGTGTCTGGCTGCTCAATGGAATAAAGCCAGTGAGATACAGATACGACCAACATTGAATGTCTAAGTATTTTTTGTAAAGGGGTTTGAGGGAATGTGAAACTCCTGTTAAAGTGAAATATTTGACCTTTATTTTTTCCTCTTGATCATTCCTCTTGACACATTTATTGCATGTGATTATTAATAGGGGTACTTTACCATAAAATTCTCACCAGTTTTAATGTTCAGATTAAAGATTTGAAAGGTTCCTAATTTTGTTTTGCAACCAAGGTCAGAAAATAATAATAATTTTTCTCATAATATACATTATCTTATAAAAATTGTATAAGTGTTGTATTTATGTTATACGTATAATGTTTAATGATTACATGTATATGTACAATATATTTACAGTATGCAATTATATAGAATATATATGATCTTTTCACAGTGTCTGAAACAGGTCGATCACGGATTCAGTAAACCCTGCCTTTCCGACAGTTTACTCTGCTCTGATTGGTCAGATGGCCCAGTCTGTTGTGATTGGTCTACTCTGCTCTGATTGGTCGGATGACCCAGTCTGTTGTTATTGGTCTACTCTGCTCTGATTGGTCAGATGACCCAGTCTGCTGTTATTGTTCTACTCTGCTCTGATTGGTCAGATGGCCCAGTCTGTTGTTATTGGTCTACTCTGCTCTGATTGGTCAGATGACCCAGTCTGCTGTTATTGTTCTACTCTGCTCTGATTGGTCAGATGGCCCAGTCTGTTGTTATTGGTCTACTCTGCTCTGATTGGTCAGATGACTCAGTCTGCTGTGATTGGTCTACTCTGCTCTGATTGGTCAGATGACCCAGTCTGTTGTGATTGGTCTACTCTGCTCTGATTGGTCAGATGGCCCAGTCTGTTGTGATTGGTCTACTCTGCTCTGATTGGTCAGATGACCCAGTCTGTTGTGATTGGTCTACTCTGCTCTGATTGGTCAGATGGCCCAGTCTGTTGTGATTGGTCTACTCTGCTCTGATTGGTCAGATGGCCCAGTCTGTTGTTATTGGTCTACTCTGCTCTGATTGGTCAGATGACCCAGTCTGTTGTGATTGGTCTACTCTGCTCTGATTGGTCAGATGGCCCAGTCTGTTGTGATTGGTCTACTCTGCTCTGATTGGTCAGATGGCTCAGTCTGTTGTGATTGGTCTACTCTGCTCTGATTGGTCAGATGACCCAGTCTGTTGTGATTGGTCTACTCTGCTCTGATTGGTCAGATGACCCAGTCTGTTGTTATTGGTCTACTCTGCTCTGATTGGTCAGATGGCCCAGTCTGTTGTGATTGGTCTACTCTGCTCTGATTGGTCAGATGACCCAGTCTGTTGTGATTGGTCTACTCTGCTCTGATTGGTCAGATGGCTCAGTCTGTTGTGATTGGTCTACTCTGCTCTGATTGGTCAGATGGCCCAGTCTGTTGTGATTGGTCTACTCTGCTCTGATTGGTCAGATGACCCAGTCTGTTGTTATTGGTCTACTCTGCTCTGATTGGTCAGATGACCCAGTCTGTTGTGATTGGTCTACTCTGCTCTGATTGGTCAGATGGCCCAGTCTGTTGTGATTGGTCTACTCTGATTCTATTAGAAACCAAACGCCCATTACTATCTGAATGTCAGCTCCGGATCTTTCTCAGCGTTTGATACACACTGGTATGAACAGTAACAATGGTCTCGGTTTTGCTGTATCAATTCAAGACAGTCCTCATCCTTTGGATGACATGTCGATAACACAAACCAAACTCTTCCAGTTACAGCTACAGTGTTTGAGGGCGGGTCAAAGAAAAAGTTGTTCATAGGGAGCTAGTGAAGAAGCTTTATGCAAATTTGTTACAAACCTACATCGGTGCGAGCAAGAAGAACTACTGACGACTCTTCAGGCAATTCAGAATCAGTTTTTTAGGACACAAAAACTCAATTTACCTGCACTTTGATCTTTGCAGACCTTTTACATTCACAATCAAGTATATTACACACTACATGGAAGGTAATATTTGAAAAAGCATAATATTGTGGACATATTTAGATGCTGTCGCAGTGTTCATTATTTTAGTAATTATTGTAAGTCCCTGAATAATATTTCAAACATTGGTATTCATAACAACCTATAGGTTGATTAAGTAGAATAATTCAATATGAATGAATCATTTATTGCCATGAAATTCCATAAAGGGATAGTTCACCCAAAAACGTAACTTCTCTTCTGTCATCATTTACTCACCCTCATGTTGTTAGAATATCACACACACACATATACACAAAAGATTTTAAAGAATGTTTAGCACTGGAAATATCTTCGTGTTTCACAGAAAATCATACAGGTTTGGAAGTACATGGGGGTGAGTAAATGAAGACAGCACCTTTCTCTCTGGATAAACTATCCCTTTAATAACATATTGGACAATGCATCACCATCCTACATGCTGAACTCATCTCGACATGTTACAATTTACCAGTAAACACACACTGTTTTTAAGTGTGGCACATTTTTCAATCTTACCCTACTATTATATTGACTTAACTGTGACTTGATTTTTTTAAACAAATGCAGAGAGGACAACAGCATTTCTAAGCACATCAAATTAAGCTTCATTATGGCTGTTCAAAACCAAAGGCTTCAGAAGCAACAAATAAAGACCAAAACCAATTACAACAGAAGAGTGCAAATACACCTTTAGTGTGCTTGGTGAAAGATGCTTTCAGTAATTCCTTCACAATGCATCAACACCACATAATTGACAAATCTCAATTGAGTGCAAAAAAAAAAAAGCATATAAATATTTACACCACTTACATAGTTAACAAAAAAACAACAGAAAATTGAAATATAAAGAAACAAAAAAACATTGTCTGGAGTTGGTCTACAGCTCCCTCTGCAGGATTGAAAAGGCCTTGACAACTGAAGCAGTCGAACCAAAAAATATTATTTAAACACTGTTACCCTTAATACCATAATAAATCAATGAGCAATACTATCACTACTTATCAAAATAAGCACATCTGTACACTTCTGTAACTCAAAGCCAATGCTGGACAACAATAATAAATGTGTTTCCTGGTCCATTTAATCAATTCAGCATTTCACACACTCACACACAAAAGGTTGAACGGACATTTTCAGAATCTTTAAATATGTAACATCTTAATCTATAATGATGGGAATTAGCTAAGCAAACAAATACAAACTGTGTATTGGAAATTAACAGTTTGAAATGGGTGCAGTGAATGTAGACAACGTGACAATGAAGATTAAATTATTGATTCAATATTTCTGGGCACAACATAATCACAGTACGCTATAGAAAATATTAAGTTTACCCCGAAAAATTAATTATACATACACAATGCCTACTGCAACGATGCACTGTACTGTAAACGCTAATATAGAACAATGTCTGATTTATAATTCGACCTGGAAAAAAGCAAAGTTGAGCATTTAGTCCAAGATCGGAAGCTTTCAGGAACATGTTTGCACTTTATCAATTTTGAAGTATTAAAACAACAGTTGAATAAAAACAATATTAATGGATTAATTGCAGAGAAGCAGAATTGCAGTTTGTATAAAGACGGTTAATATTCGTTCTAATTTAATAATTTAAAGTGGTTCAGAAATAAAACCCAAGTTGGCAAGTATATAGTTATTCCAAAGCCTGTGGCTAAAAAAGCAGCAATAATCTTAAGTAACAACAGAAAGTATTTCTGTACGGTTTTAATTTTAATCCGATTCCTTAAGGAGTTTTCCATGTTAGCAGTGTTTTTCTATCACTATAGAGAAACACATCCTTCAAGTACGCCTACAGTGACCTTCAACTGCAAATACACAACACAGAAGCACCAAGACCATCAACACACATCGCTATTCCTGGACGCATGACACATCGTGAGTCGAGTGAATCCAGCCTTGTGCCTGTGGTTCCTTTGGAAAATCAATGCAATAAAATAGCATTATTTGAATAGACGAGTCTAAGCTAAATATGAACACCACAATGCTGAAGCTTTCAAATAAGGTTTACAACGGCGCTTCCTGACCATCTACACTAGGGCTGGGCGGCAATATCGAATATTCACAATGACTCTGCCACCAATATTAATTAATCGCACTAGATTTAAAAGCACTTTTTATTTAGCCATAAGTTTAAACCACTTCGCAATCCTTAGTTTTCTCATTAGCATTACAACTTTTAATCTTAGTAGCAACAGAGGCATTAATGAGCAGTAATAGAAATACAAGTGATCGGGAAACACACGATGCTGAAAGATTTGCCAAAGTGTCCAACAGAAAGCTGCTTGTTTTGAAGGTGACTTTAATGGGCCTTTTTTTTTTTGTTGCCAAAATTGATTCAAAACTATAAATCAGCAATTTGTTTGCATTATTACTCAAATCACCTTTGTGTGGTGTCTTAATATACAGTGTGTGGGTAAATGTTGTATTACTATTGTTATATTGGCTAAAATTAATCAATTATTACACTAAATATTATAGACTACTTTAAATATTATCTACTACTATAACTATGAGAATCTGGATCCAGATCAGAACGAATGTAGAGCAAACAGAGAAATAATCCTTTCAGTCTGTATTTTGAAGTCTTTTGACCGTCTTTTATATGCAATAAAGATCAGAGTACCAGTAGTCAACATTTGAAGTGGATCAAAAAAGTTAATGAAAGTTGTCCTGAGACAAGAACGGGTATTGTTCAAAATTCATGTATAACTTTGGTGCAAAGTTTTGATCCACTTCAAACGTTGACTACTGTGTAATTATATATATATATATATATATATATATATATATATATATATACACACACTGAAATTATTTTATTAATTGGTCAAAAACCTGCAAAAATTGTTAATGTCACTTCTCTATTTGCTCTGAGATAGATTTGTATAGGAAATATTGTACTAAAAATGCTGCAAAATAGATCTTGAATTTAACTTCGCCCGACGCTAAACCTCACCATACATATTAAAATATTCACAGTCTTCAGTCAATGCAACCTGATTTCACACTGATACCTGAACAACTACAGTAATTAAAAGTATCAAACAGACTGGAAATATCTGAAGGAAATAATGTTGGAAAGGCAAAGATGCAGAGAAGAGCGGATGGAAATATTTCCAGTGCCATTTTTGTGCTGGGAAACAAACAAACGAACAGACATCCACAATAGAGACAGTGTGTCAGACGTCTATGGCGACTCCGTGTTTGGTGGAGATCATGTCCCTCGTGCCGGTCAGGTACATGAGCACAGAGCACAGGTGCGGGAGGGTGGCTGTGACGGTGACGTACAGCCAGTAGGAGATGGGTGCCGTGTTGCCGAACGGAAACACCCAGAGGCCGTGGCGAACGCCGTCGCGGATGTGGTGTGACGTCAGCGAGATGAACAGCATCCAGGGCAGGGAGCACCAGGAGTCCTTGAGCCGACAGGCCCACATGAGGAGGCGCAGAGACACGCACAGCGCTGGGATCAGGCTGGAGCAGTGCAGAGGAGGCCTGTGCGGCAGATTCACAGCAGCCTGGTGGAGAGGAACAACACACACTTAGGATCAGGATGAAGGGCCGTGGTTTTGTGTAAATTGCAGCACTTGCAGTGAAAATGTAGCAAAGGTTTTTCCAGACTGGAAAGGCACAGATCACGACTTCCAGACAGCAGAGGATTTTGTTAAAATCATCAAGTGTAGGGTCAGTCCTGGCAGGTCACGTTAATCAAGCTCGCATCAGCTGACTCTCAGCTGATCCACGTCTACCTATAGGAATAGGACGCCTATCACCGGGTACATATACAAGCTCCTTCAGTATTATCAGCAGCTGTCACGTTTCTCAGGAGCGTATTACCCTCCTCCATCCCCAGCTCCTCTCGTCAGTCAGGATTTGGCACTCTGATTCCCCTAGAATCAGAATAAATTCTCGAATTACGTTGTACTTTAAAATCTTGATTAAATATATTTGCATACATTCATGTTGGTTCTGTTTACCCTAAGGGGGGTTATTGCTGCTCTCCCTGCTCTTATCCATGCTAGGCTGCATGGACGCGCGCGCAGGGAGCTCTCGCTCAGGAAAGAACCATACCGCCAATCCAACCTGTATGCTAATTGTCAAGCGTATTTGATGATCGTTTTTGCACACCTCAACCCTCTGTGTATCCAGTGAGAAGTCCCCCACATGTGGACAAATTCTCCCCATACTGACTAAGCTGGAGGCACATTTCACGGTGGCTGAAGAGGACACTGTTTACCAGCGCTTTGAAAGAGAAGGGAGATCTGGAAAAACAATATCAGGCATTTTCCATTTCCATCAAGAGCTTATGCTTAAAAAGAAAAGTGGCAAACCATATCATTTTAACTGTTAGACACTAAATGGTTTGTCATGTTTTTATTACAGGATGAAGACGTACAGAACTTCCTCCACTTTGATGGACCCTCGCTTCAAAGGCAAACTTGAATGACGCTCAGGGCCGGTTGGAGTAACAGAACAGATATTTTATGCTCAGCGTTGCTTCCCATGTGTGCCATGTTAGAGTTTCTATGAAGTATTGCTATTTACATGTGCAATATTATTTCTACAGCTTACAATAGAGGGCCTTCAGGACAGAGGATCGGATGACCATGAGGAGAACAAGGCAGAGGAAAGTGGAAGTTCATTATCTTGGAATAGGCTATTTAAAAAGGCTATTAGTCTAAACACTACTTGTATGGTTTTTCTAGTTTCCATCTCACAAGAAGTCAGCCCTAGAAGAGCTGTTTGAGGACGAGGACCGATAGCTACTTCAGGCAACGACCACTAAAAGTGGCGCCCTCTCCATAGCTGAACAGGTCCAGAAAGAGATTGATATCTACACAAGTCTGCCTTTAATCCCATCAGGATAAGATCCTGTAGCCTGGTGGTGGAGGAGCGGGACAGCCTCCCCATATTGTCTGCTCTTTCAAACACATACCTGTGTGTACAGGCCTCGTCGACCCCATCTGAGAGGGTTTTCTCCTGTGCAGGACACGCAATAAGGGCATAATTGGTCGTATTTCTGCAAAAGAATTGCTGAAATTTGAAGCTGGTTTGTAGCATACCAAGAATACAAACTATTTTGCTGTTATTAGTACTGTAAATGATATAGTGTTAAGTTATTGTAGCTGGGTTAGGTGTGTTAGCTGAGTTTTTATTGTGAATTTAAGTAAATTTGTTGTGTTTAGTATTTACTTATAACTATAGATTTAAGTATACTTTAAACTTTTAATATATTGTTCAATTTAAAGAATCTATTTAAAGATTCTTAATAAGCCGTTCTTTAAATGTCCTCCACCATTGTTTTGTGGCCTTTTTTTTTTTTTAAGTATCGGTTCAGACACGTTATCGTTTTAAAAGTATCGATTTGGCACTGGTATCATAAAAAGCCCAAACGATGCCCAACCCTACGTAACACGAGAACGAACCTCATTGGTTCTTGCACGTCTAGTGACCATGCTTGAGCATAAATGATGTGCGAGTTGATGAATGTTTATATGCGAATAAAAGCCTAAATTCAATCAGTTCATCATGATCGTGTCTCTTCAGAAAATTTGGACTAAACCGCTCACTTCCTATGGATTAGTTTTACGATCTCTTTTTGACCTTAGTGTATCTTTTGATAGTACCGTAGCTTTCAGTGGAGGGACAGAAATCTTTTAGATTTCATCAAAAAGATCTTCATTTGTGTACCGAAGATGAATAAAGTCTTACAGGTTTGGAATGACGGGAGGAGTAATTATTGACAGATTGTAAAATTTTGGGTGAACTAACCCTTTAAAGCAGGGGTGCCCAATCCTGCTCCTGCCGATCGACTGTCCTGCACAGTTCATCTCCAACCCTAATCAAACAGTTTGTTTAGTGATTTCACCAGAACGAATAGAGAAGAGAGTCTCCGCAACCGATTGAAGCGTGCGTCTGAATTAAGAATATGCGTGAGCCACAAGAGATACTGTATCCGCGCCACTGGTCGCAGTGCAACGAGCACTTGATTTCATAAACAACACATTTCAGCGCTAGATCGCCTCCTATTTAACAAACGAACGAAATGGATGCTCTGCTAGTTAACTGGAGATGTTTTATTTAGGCTGTTTGTATGTAGGCCTACATCCGTGCTGCGAGAAGTGGTTTCAAAAGTGGTGGGGACGATATCGACCCTGGCAAAAAGGACATTTCCCACCCGCAAATTACTCCTATGGATATCCTACTGGCATAAAGTTGGCTTGACATTGGACATTCGCGAGTAGGGACCGTCTCTAAAGTTACATATGACATTACACACGCTTCTAACATCAGTAGCAAACTTCAATTTATTTGAATACACATCAAAAATATAAAAGGGTGTGCATCATGCCTGACACCTACCACTTTTCTGTAAGTCATTTTCTCCCAATGCTATTAAAGTTAGAAACGTGTGTACCAATGTGTAACTTTACAGACGGTCCCTAAATTTGCGAATATCCAATGTCAAGCCAACTTTATGCCAGTATATCACTGGGAAACGCTTAGTGTGAAACTTTGCACGTAAAGTTCATATTCTGAGTCCATCTGCTTGCCTATAGCCATAGTAGCCTACAGCCTTCTCAATAAGGTGCGAGTTTGGTCTTTTAGATCACTGTATTAGTCAAGCAACGTTACGCGTTTTATATGTCCAGCAATAGTGAAGTATTGAGGGAAACCCTGGTACTGCAGCACATCGCCGCGATATAAAGTTAAGCCTACTAAACAACCAAGAGAAATATGTCTACCCCAAATGTAGGCCTAACATTTGATGTGTACATCAGCATCGGGGGAATAACATTATAATCTCATTCACGGTAGAGAAAGATATCACAAATACACGTACATTTCTATAAATGTGTTTTTAGGAATGAATGAATTGCTCGGTCTTCATCATCAACACGCGCTTGCACCCCCTGCTGGTGAGGTCACTAACAGCAGATGGAGATTACGCTCGGTAATCTACTGCTTTTCCTGCAGTTCCTGGATGTCAATGTTTAATTTACTGTCGAATTTGAACCATTGAATTTGTTGAAGCGAATTTGTTGTATATAGGTTGCATTTTTAAACAGTTTGAATATTTTGGAAGTGAAATATGAAAAGTGAATATGGATTATTTAATTTTTAATAATGAAAATGTCTTTGAAATGTTTTGAATTGAAATATATTCAGAGCCTAACTATTCAACCATGTCGAATTTGAGCCAATAAAAAAATGCAAGTCCTAAAAATACAATGCATTAAAATGCAAGCATGGTTAATGCAATGCATATTTTCTTCAAGTAGTGCAATTCAACATGCTTTTTGTTTCAAAAACATTTGGCATTATTTTACTTCCATAGAAAATGTTACTGGCACAATAAAAATTTATTAATTCATGCGTTTTCCTTAATAAAGGAATACAAAGATACATTTACAAGCGTTTACTCTGAAACGTGCAGCGCTCATTTATTTAACGAAATCATAGTCTTTTGAAGTTTAATAATCGCATTAGGCTGTTTCGCGATTCATGTTTGTCCATCCCCAAACTTAAGACATTGTATAATGATTATGAAGACGTTGTACCATTTAAGATATTTAAGACTTAAATTTAATTAAAAAAAATTAAGGACATTCCTACACACACTCCTAACTAAATATTTAGGAATCAGCGTGCATGTAATTACTGTTTCAGTACAAGTGAAAAAAAAAAATCGGTTTCAGACGCTAATAAAAGACACAAATAGGTCTCACTCTGAGCGACAACGATCCAGCCAAGTAGAAGTGGTCCAGGTCAATGATAGAGGCCAGAAACCCAGCCAAGACGACTTCATAGAAGTCACTTTTCTTCCTCAACCCAATCACGATGGCCCAGGACCAGAGTCCAATGATGCCATGGACAGAGTTATCAAAGACAGCCCTGAGCCACAGATGGAGTTGGATCAAGGGGAGCGTCAGAAAGTGGTCGGCGAGGAAGCAGAAAGCGCCCAGGCCTGCGCTGGCTAACAGAGAGGCAGTGCTGAAGGTTTGGAGCAGGGCCTGAGCTTTCTCAGTCTCCACGGCCAGGTTCAGAGGCACAGACATGCCCAAAGATGAGGTATCCAGCTTTGAGTAAAAGCCCCTCATCGCTGGCCTCTTCCATGGAGGGGTCAGAAACCTGATCTGCTGGAAGACACAAGCACACACAAATTAAAGCATGCGCCCTTGCTGATGAGATAGTGTTTAGGCTAATAGTTATGATGCTCTCTGTTGTGACTTGACTAAGGGCAGATGAGAGTTCAACAGTTTAACGCTTTCAGTTTTACCTCGCAATTGCTGTTTGAACTTTAAGTCATCTCGTATTAATAACATAGCCCATCATAAATTATTTTTCAATAGACAAGCTGTCACCATCACCAGATTGTCCAGGACTGTTTAAATCCTCCATTAAACTGTGAATCATGACCACATCATCAATAAAGGCATGAACGGATCAAACGTGTAAGAATATTAATAGCAGATTTATACACACATACGTATAAACACATATGTATGCATGTTAAGTAGTGTGTGTGTATATCATATCGCTAAAAATAAACAATAAGTATAAAAATCATTGAATTAAAAGTACATATAGGTTGCCGAGATATGTAACTTAGCGTTGTGGGGTTTTTTTCTAGCAAAACAGCACTACAATGGTGCTTTTACATTAAAATTGATAAATAAATCAGTATTGCGATAGGATATCTTTGCCAAGCTTGGATTATTTCTTATAGCATTAGCTTTGCTGCTAACTAGCTCATCAGCTAATCCACTGCTCAAAGCAAGTCACTACATTTATTGGCTAACATTGCATGCAAATAAAAATCTAAACAAATATGTTTGTACATAGCTGCGATTAACACAAAAACACCAGACATAATGTATAATAACACATGCAGTTTCCTCACCTCATTTCATTCAGCTCACCGGTCTGACGGACGGGCTGTTTGTTCTTTTAGTGATGTCTGATTTATGATCGCGGTTCAATGAATCGGTTCCTTTGAATTAAATCGCGAGTTGAACTGGAATGAATCCAACCGAGGATGACATGACATGTTGCTTTCCAATTCTACTGCAATTCTACTACGTATTGCATGCCCTTAAAGTATGTCGTTTTGTTAAAAAAAGAGTAGATACCGGTATTTGTTTAAAGGGGTCCTATTGCTTTCCCACTTTTCCAACTAGTGTGTTGCTGTTTGAGCATAAAAAAGATCTGCAAGGGTAAAGCTCAAAGTCCCTTACAAAGGGAGATATTTTATTTAATAGAATCCACATTTCAAGAACTACAACGAACTCCCTGTTTTGGCTGACCAGTCTTGCAATAATACAAAAAGATAAAATATGCATGAATTAAAAGGACATGATGACTGTAAATGTTTATGGCAAACCATTCAGGGTTTTTTCTCTCTCTTTTTGTCTTCAGGTGATTTCCGGCCAGTTGGATCACCCTGACATTTTTGATAATATAATTAATTTTAATTCAGTAATTGAAATCATTGTCCGTGTGGAAGCTGGTAATTAAGGCCGGATCCAGGATGATTCCCAGTCGACGTGGTAGTTGAGACTGGTAACCAGAAGAAAGGCTGACTGACACCTAGGAGGGAAAAGAATGCCTTCCAGAGGATTTAAAAAAAGCTGTGTACACAGATTATAGCCTATATATTTACTCCAGAAACTAACTCTACGAACATGGAAAACAGTGATAGATGGGCCTCTTAACCTTTACAAAGAGGAGAAAATCCAACGCAACTTTGAGGGGATCAAGCAAAACATGATTATGTATTTCTGCTCAGCAACACTGGACATCAACCAAACGGCATACGCTAAAAAGTATGTCTAGTTTCTTTGTATAACAGTTATATCAAATAACATATTAGACAGGACTGCTAGAACGAGCGTAAACTAATGGTGAACGTGATTTCACAAAGTACCACATGTTCCTGGATCAACATCTTTGTTGATCCTGGATCAACTTTCCAATCAACCAATCAGATTTGAGGGACAAGTTTACAGTTTATGCCAGGTTTAGGCTTAGAACCAGGGTGAGGTACTTAAACATCAGTGTTATTCACCTATCATTACCCTCTGATTTTAGGGAAAAGTTATGGGTAGGGTTAGGTTTAGGGATAGGGATTGGGTAAGGAATACATTTTGGGACAGGAATGTTGATCCAGGAACATGTCTTACTTGGCAAAATCACGGTGACCGTAAACTAATGAACACAAAGCATGTGAGCACTGTTAGCTCAGGCTCTGGCTTTCTCAGCGCCGTCAAAATAAAGGTTCGCCGCCTGTCAAAATAAAAGTCACAACAACAAGCGCAGCTTACGTCACTTCAGAACCCTAGGGGAAGCATTAGTTCTCGGGAAACCACCCTGGTCTCTAGTTCCTAACTACCTGATGCAAAAGCCCCTAATGACAGCATAGCTTGGCCTCTAGAGCTGTAGGCAGCCTTTCAGACAGATGGGGACTCCCCACCCGGAGGGGAGCCAACAGCAACGATCCGGGTGCCATAGCTACGGCCCTGTGTGACCAGGGGTGATGTGGGACAGGCAACACAGAGAGAGCTTGCTCATTGTAAGGTGGCGAGGAGACTTCGAGATTGCAAATTCCTCGCACATTCAGGGCCACAAGTAAGTCACGGAGGAGCGAGTGTGCGGTTACAATTGTTCCATTATGTCTGTCTATTTCATTTTTTATTTATTAATTTCATTCTTGTATTTATTTATTGTTCGTTGTATAATTTTTGTTTATGAACTGTGATGCCTGTATGTTTGTAACTTGAATTCTAATATAAAAATAAATAAATAATTCCATTATGTTCCATGTTTTTATGTCACAAACAAAATTCTGCCTGGCATTCATTTGTGGATCACTACTTGTGGATCACCGTACACATTTGGGGACTTTAAAACATTTCTAGCATCAAGATGGAGACAAGTCCACTAAAACCCCACCGTCGACTCAAGCCAATCAAATTACGGCCACATTGTGCTGACCAATCATTCTCAACCAATCACGTTTGCTTTACACTTGGGGTAGGAACAGATTCATTTTGTATTCTATGGGCGCTTTGTTTAAATTTATGATCAATTTGTGTCCCAGTAGAAGTGATTTACTTGTGATTTTTTTTTTTCTCGTCTGGCATCTCTTGTGGATCATAATCTATAATGCATATAATGGAACAATTCTAACCCCATAAGTGAAAGAGTCTGATGGAAACGAGAATGAAAGCCTGTTCACCCCAAGGACGATAACTATAATGATAACGATAAAGATATAGATCTTAAAATCATACTAAATATAAAATAGCAGTCCACAACACAGCTATAACAATAACGGCACTGAGAAACACTATCGTTGGAATCACTTTCAGAACTATTTTTTTTCTAGCTGACGAAGGATAAAAACATTGACAGCCAATCAGAATCCATCCTGCTTTACAGAGCTTGACCATTTAAAGTGAGAGACAAGCAAGCGCTTATAATAAACAACAATATCGTCCGCTGGTGTGGACGCTAATATAGTTATCGCTATAGTTCAAGCCAGTTATCTAGTTATCATTCTAGGTGTGAATGCGCCTGATGCCCACCAGGCCTGGCAAGGGTTCAACCGTCACACCAGAGATATTTGAGGTTTAATTCATCATATTGGCGGGCCTCATTCCACAAGTCGGGCTGTAGGTAGTGTATCCGGGGGTCCGGTGCAGGCTGTTGGTTAAAATAGTGGGAATCGTCACCACTTTTCTCCCCTAGCAGCACAAGAAAAGAGCGAGTTCTGCTACTGATCCACGTTTAGACCCTCTTAAGCATCACTTAGCCGGATTTAGCCTATATATTGTCAGTGGTTGGAGTGCATCTTTATTGCAATGTTACTGTGTGTTGTTAGAGGAAATGCCTATGCCTGCTATATGAAAATTATACTTAAAATATTGTATATATATTATATATAAAATATGAACTGAAATGTCCATGCATGCAAAATGAAAACAAATATGCTGCCATCTGTTGGGAAACATTTGTTTGTCAATAGAACTGTGTAATTTTTTACATCATTTCACATTGAATTGATATTATAGATTAGGACTTTCTGTTTCAGTTATGATTATTATAAACTGTAAAATGGATTGATTCGTCTAAAACTATAAGTACACCCTCTCAGACTACAACAAAATACATCAACGTTGGTCATTACACACTGTTTGGGTTCTGATCAGAATCAGAAAGACCTGTTCTAAACACAAGTAGCCTAATAACAGCAGTATTTGATAGTGTCACTTTTTAAAGCTTTCTGTTTAGCATTAACCTAAATACACATGCAAATCAGTCTGCATATGTCAGAGGGGTTTTAATAGTTCATCGTCAGTTCAAGTCCTTAAAGAAGCTTGTAGAACAGAAGAGCAGTTTAACAGCATTGAACCCTGGGCTTATCTTATCACTGCGACTGACCAACATGACGGCGTTAGCTGAGGCTGTCATAGTCCTTATAAAAGAGACTGTATTCATCTGATATACTTGATGACATAATTGATCTTAGAGGATGAGTTTCCTGTTTACTCCCTAATATTTCCCTGACAAAGTAAAATCCTTGGGCCTGATAAGAACAAATCTTTGTAACCATTTTTTTCTAATGGGTGTAAACCATTCAAATCAAACTATACATATTACACAATGAATATAATACCATAGTAAATCACACATTGTAATTATAAAGGCTATATGTCATCACTGGTCCGAAATGCAGTCACATACAGACGTGATCTAAGGCCAGATGAGATAACTATTACATTGCCACTAAAAAGTGCATTATTGTAAACAAGGCAATGGAACTGCCTATAGACGATGCAATGATAGAATTTTATAAAGCACTGGTGATATTTTATATATCTGTATATTATATATATTTGTATATATATATATATATGTGTTGTGCTCTGTCAGCATGTCCTTTATGTGACTCAGGGCTGATGGTTTTGTCTGGGCTTTTGTTTGGCAGTGTGGGTGTGATTTTTGTAGCTCATGTTCTAGATTGTTTTGTTTTTAAATGTGGCCTTGGTGAGAGGTATTTGGACGTCACTGTTCAGGGCAAATGACTGATTATCCTCCTGGGACCAGCAAAACATGTTTTGGGATTTATAATATATTTTTCCTTTTCTTTGAATAAACTATATGAGGGCACCATATAAGACACTATATATGCAAATCTTTTTCATTCAGAATAAAATGTTAAAAGTGTTTGTTTAGTTTAAATTTGAATCTACAACATAGGCCTAATACTGATGAAAATATTTTCTATATGAGATGATAGTTATATGCAAGGTACTTTAATGTTGATTAAAGACCAATTAATCTAATTAAATGTTTTTAGCACTTTGACACAGAAATCTCAACTTATCAATTTAACTCAACTACTTAACATCAACCAAACTTCGTACAAATTGTACAAACATTGTACAAATAGTGTTTGCACCTATGTCTATAATAGAATAATATGTAAGCAAATATAATTAAATATAAATATTTTAAACAATGTCACCCATAATCAAAAAAAAAAAAAAAAAAAAAATATATATATATATATATATATATATATATATATATATATATATATATATATATATATATACACACACACACACATATATATATATATATATACTACTGTAATTTGCTGTAATGATGCATCAGTAACTTCACCCAACAGAGGATATGAGTGAATTGATTTGTTTACTTTTTTATTATTATTATTGTGGCCTATTCATTTCAAATTAAAATCAATCACATAGGCTAAGTGATGGTACAAATGCAAAATATACATACTATTATTTATAGTATCTCCACGAAAAGCCCTGAATTTAAAACGACGGCATCTCAGAAAAATAATTAAAAAAAAGTAAATAATAAATTTATGCCCAAAAAGAAGTGAAATGTTAATCAGATGCAACTGCACTCAGTAGATAAATAAGCAGTGACGTTTTCTCTCAAGTGTGGTTAAACTCTTTGTAAGCTTCACCAGTAAGTAACAGGAAGTTAAATTACATGTCGAAAAGCTGTTCAAGTACTGACAGACCGGCAGCTTACGGCGTAATAAGATTACCCTTTATTTCCTAATTTTCAGGCCTAAAACAGACACGCGCACACACACACACACACACACACACACACACACACACACACACACACACACACACACACACACACACACACACACACACACACACAGTTCCCTTTGACTCACCGTGTAGGTTCACCCTTGCAGGCTCATTACATCAGTGGGCGTCACACGAACTCCACCCTCACGGGCGGGAAGGGCGCGTGCGGCACCAGGACGCGTCACACATTCCGTGTCTACATGGCAGGATTCTCCACATTCTCATTCTCTCAGAGATCACGCAGCCGAGGCCATGGATGTCTGCTTTCTTCTCCTCGTGTCTTTTCTCTCTGTGTTTCACGTCAGCACTGCTGACCAGCCTTTGGAGGAAACAATAGTAGCAAGTAAGCTCATATTGTTCTTATTACATTGGATTATATTCACAATTTTAAATGTTGAACTTGTTTTTTTTTATTGTCGTGTGCATTAAATGTGAATATTTTAAATATCTGAATTTGAACTGTCATAGCAAATAGGTTATCTAGGCTACTTTTTATAGGCTTATTGAGAGATTAGCCTAGTCGCAGATGCGAGATGTAAACTTGTAATTATGAGAGAAAAAAGTCAGAATTGTGAGATAAAGTCTCAATTTCGAATATGGTACTTCACAGAATACATTTCCTATCTAAAAAAAGTATCATATTTGCAACATTGATTAAAAAAAAACAGTCTTTGTTGGTGAAATGTATGTAATTTGAAGTAAAGGGCAAGTTTTTCGTGAACAAACAATGCAAGTACTTAAAACCAAGTGCTGTCATTAATCTTCCCTCTCGTGTCTCACAGGAAATGTGAAGCTTCTCGGTGGCTGGAGCGACGCCAACCCCGAGAGGGAAGATGTGCAAGATGCTGCTAAAGAAGCTGTAGAGGCATTCAACATGAAGTCCAAAGCAAAGAAATACTTCAAACTTATCAATATCACATCGGCTCACACTCAGGTTCAGATTTCATACTTTTATACTGTTCATGTGTATGTTATGTGTACTAATAAACATTGAATAACAGTGAATGAACATTTCTGTGCAGGTAACAAATATGATAAACTACAAAATAGAGGCCACTATTGGAAAGACAAAATGCCGCAAATCAGATGATGCCAATAATATTGAGGCTTGTGGAATGGCAAAAAAGGTAAATTATTTTTGATATACTTAATTGTTAGTTGATTGTTGCCAGTGTAACATAAATGTATCGTAACTGTACTTTTCGTGTTTTTTTTTTTTTTTTTTTTTTTTTTAGCAACTGGCATGCAAGTTTGAGGTAACCCTTAACCCAATGAATGATGACCACGTGGTGCAGAAGATGACCTGCAGAAGATCCTTTTGAATTTCACACGAACACCAAGTTGCCACAGTTTTGCGCTTTTGGATAGGTGACCCGACCACACATTCTTTTTCTTGACATAATCAAATTTTTTCTGATATATAGCTTATGTAGAATGGAGAACTTTTGTAAAAACGTATAATGTGGATTAAAAAAACTCCCGTTGAAATGAATTTTATACTTTGTAAAAGTACCTAAAATACTTAAGCTTTTTTAAAAAAGGTGAGAATTGTATAGTGAAGTGAGATCAGTATGTATATGTAAACTATGCTAAAACATATTATGTAATGAAAAAATGATTGATGAAAATGTGATTTTAAGTGATACATTTTGCCAAGAAGGGTTTTAAAGTTAAGTTTAGAATGTGCCGTTGACAGATGTTTTCCAGAATTCTACAATAAGCAGTTGGAACTTATGAAGTCATTTTTCAAACTTTTTTTTTTTTTGACATTTCCAAGAATACAATCTTGAGAGCAAACCACAGTATAGCAATAGAGCTATAGTTAATCCACAAATAAACTGCAAATCAAATACCAGTATTTTATTTGGTTTCTCGCATGATAAATATTGTAATTACATTTATGTGAAAACTATTTTACATTATATTTACACTACAACCACAAACTTAACAGTAAAGCAATTTTTGAAATATGCACTTTTTAACATCTCAAAATCCTGATTTATGTCCTGAAGACTCCAGTTTCCATCTTATTTTCCATTTCTCTTTGTAACCTGAGACTTCATGTGGAAAACAGTTTTCCATTGCCAAGACTTAATTTATACAGTTGTCTCGGTTTTGACCGGCATTGTTTTTTTCAAGAACTGCAACAACAGATTCCGTTCCATTGTATACCTGTATGATAAAACACACGTAAGTTTATCAGGCAACACTAAAGGCATTGGCAAAAACACATTTTGTTTTTCTTACTTTGCGATTATTCTTTGTTCTTCTTGATGCTCTTGCTCTTCCAGCTTCTGCAAAATTACTCTCAAAATGGGCATCTCTAAATTGAGGTACTGTGCGACCTGTTAAACCAGTGGAAACAGGACATTAGTTTAACTTTGTGTAGGAAATTCAAATTTCTGTCATGTCTGGAGAGCTAGTCTTACATCAAGGCTAACTTCCTCTTCGTCTGCATCCATAAGGAACATTTTCATAATGCTGTTTGATGGTCCCTGCAGAACACGTTCCCACAGTGGCAGGTCTGAACTGCTCAACCTTCGTTTCTCTGCAGACAATGGATTTAACAATCAGAAATGTGATTCTGTGAATGCAAGCAGTCTAAGCTCTAGGACAAGGAATCTTGGAACAAATGTTGGATGAATGATGGCATAATTCTTACCAAATATGGATAAAAAATTGGGAGGGAGGGGGGAAGGGGGAAGGGGGGGGGGGGGGTTAAATAATATTATATAATAAATAAATTATAATTATAAAATAAACTACTCCCACAATTATAACTAAATTAAGATTGAAATTAAGATTTTTAACTATTTTGTTCCTTGTGAATTAAAAAAAAAGTTTTGGAATAAATTGAGGGTGAAAACATAAAACTGAATCAATAATTCTACATTACCTCCACTTTGATGAATGCAGTAGAGAGCAAATTCATTTGGACTGTTTTCTACCTGCATTAAAAAAAGGTTATCTGTGAGTTTGTATATCAAAATTAAGGGTGGAAATCAGGAGTCAAGTCCAACAAAATGACTGAAATGACTTGGCAAAATGTTTATGGGGTTATGTATTGAATTGCCAGTAGTAATAATAATACCTACTTTAAATTTCTGAAGCAGCTGTGTAATGACTTCTTGTGTTGTCATCTTGCTGGTAATGTGCACATTTGTGGTTGCTCCATATGATGGTGTGAAAATAGATGTCTGCATAAACAAAATAAACCAGAATGCTATAAAAAGGGTCACAAAACAAGCACAATCTTCCCCTTTTGTATTCATAGAAGAAATAAATTTGTACATGAGGGTTAATTAATAATGACTTTTCATTAATGGGGGATCTTTTCATTTTAATTATTTTTAACAACATTAAAATTAGATCAATTTGTTATTAGCACATTAAAGGTGCATTCAGCAGTTAATGCTATTTAAAAAAAAAGATTTGCATTAAGAAATATTAAGCGCAACGTCTGGCAGGCCATGTTAGTCAAGCTCACATCAGCTGACTCTCAGCTGATCCACGTCTACCTATAGGAATAGGACGCCTATCACCGGGTACATATACAAGCTCCTTCAGTATTATCAGCAGCTGTCACGTTTCTCAGGAGCGTATTACCCTCCTCCATCCCCAGCTCCTCTCGTCAGTCAGGATTTGGCACTCTGATTCCCCTTGACTCAGAATAAATTCTCGAATTATGTTGTACTTTAAAATCTTGAACTAATGATATTTGCATACATTCATGTTGGTTCTGTTCTGTTTACCCTAAGGGGGGTTATTGCTGCTCTCCCTGCTCTTATCCATGCTAGGCTGCATGGACGCGCGCGCAGGGAGTTCTCGCTCAGGAAAGAACCATACCGCCAATCCTAATTGTATGCTAATTGTCAAGCGTATTTGACAATAGTGGTCTTGACAGAAAAAATAGTTTTTATGAAGAGTCATCTGAATGGAATAAATCAAACGAGATGCAGGGAACACTATACAAAATACTATATTCAATTTCTCCGAATTGTGAACTCAAAACTGTAAACTCAAATATGTCTCAAAAACGCAGTTTGAAATCACCCTTGTTCTCTACGTCACAAACAATGTTGTAACCAATCACGTCAATGTGGATGTGAAACAGGTGAGCCTTCAGGTTTCTATGTCTTCAGAGACCGCATTGTGTGTGTGTGTGTGTGTGTGTGTGTGGTGTGTGTGTGTGTGTGTGTTGTGTGTGTGTGTGTGTGTGTGTGTGTGTCCTACACTCTCTGTCTATCCACTTTGTTAGGAGTTAGAATTCCAGCTGTCAGTGTGAAGAAATGTCTCAAGTGTGAAAAAAATTGGGCGATTCGTGCCTGCTTGTTAAGGGCCCATCCCAGAGTACGAGACGCATGACTTTTGCTTTGAGTATTTGGGGGAAGGGTATGCTCCCCTTGCATTTGAGCATGGCAAGTGTGAGCACTGTGAATTGCTCACTGTTAAAGTGCTTTGTACTCGTCTCACATATTTTAAAGGGCAAACTCCTACATTGAGATCGTGAAATTCTGCCACAACACAGGAAGTTCACGAGATCACACTTACAAATCAGTCGGATAGATTCAATTGGTAAATGTATTTGGTGTGCTGTCCGGGGAGAGGGCTCTGATCTTGGTAATTGGCCCGAACGCAGAGTATCCCCCCTTAGAGGGCCGTCCAGCCCAAGGGCTCTGGAGTGGCCATCTCGATTGGCACATCAATTGTCTCAAATTGATGGCTGAATTTCTGGCCCTGAAGGACTTCCTCCAGCAGTCAAGGGGCTACAATATCCAAGTGCAGGTGGTCAACACTATGGTAGTCTACTTAAACTGCGTCCACGCCGTCTGAACAGGCTAGCCCCGCAGGTTCAGCTTTGGGGACGAGTTTCTGTCCTTCAGGACGATTTACATTCCACATTTGAATGTGGGAGCATATTTTTTATCTAGACAGGCAGTGACAAATGGAGAATGGAAAGCCTCCAGCCCCCCTGGCTCTGTATGACCCTGAATGTGCCTGTATGCATTTCCACTGTTTACTCTCCTGGCCAAGGTGTGTCAAAAAGGATCTTGCTTCTTATTGATAGCACCTTGTTGGCTGATCAAAGTTTGGTTCTCAGAGATAAAATCCCTCCTCAACCGAACATAGAGGAGGGATATTGTCCTTCCGTCTCAGGCACAGGGGACAATATTTCATCCCCGGCCCGAGCTGTGGAAACTTCATGTTTGGCCCCTGATGGGGACCAGGGACGCTGGGCTTCCAGGTGACGTTGTACAGACTAATCTCAGTGTTAGGGCCACAAGAAGAATCTATGCCACTAAATAGGGTGTCTTTGAAAGGTGGTGCAGTGCACGTCATGCTGACCCAGTCCTCTGCTAGATTGTTTCAGTGCTGAAGTTTTTGCATTTAGCATCTTCACTCTAATTATCTACCTAAAGTTTCATTCTCGACTATGCATCCGGTCATTCTTAAAGCCTTCTGTCCTCCACCTTTCACCTGCAGAAGCAGGAGAAACTTCACAGAATGTGTCTAATCCGTGCTCTTAAGACTAATGTCCACCGCACTAGCCAGTGGTTTAAGGGGTGCCCCATTGCCACAAATACTGTATGTGATGCGGCAGATGGTCCTCTCCGCACACATTCATCAGATTTTATAGCTTGGATGCTCATGCTGCTTGAGTCGACATTCAAGGCTTCCATGGCGTGTTTTCCACACACTCACAACTGGTCAAACAAAAATGTTTTCCTATAGCGCTATGAGCGCAGCATCTCGTTTCCGCTTTTTCAGGGAACAGGGTTACAGTCAAGTAACATACATGGCTGATTTAAACCAGTATTTCCACTTGCCATTGTGCAGCTTTTTCTAAAGTAGAGTTGACCAAGTGGATGAGGTATTCTGAGCTTCTGTGATTGCATGAAGGCGGGGCTAATTTGCATATTCATATACTAAATGAAGGATTCAATGTTGAAACAAGACCTTATTTCACCCATGTTGAAAGGCAAGACCGTGAAACAACGTTGCAATGTCAACATTGATTCAACCTTAGTGCCTGACGTTTTCACCTGCTTTAATAGGATTTAATAGATTTCAATGAGGTCACATATATGAGGTCTCCTCTCCTCCTGTAAGCTGGTGTGTGGTGGGCGTTCTGATCCAGGTGGATGCTGCACATTGGTGGTGCTTGAGGAGATCCCCCCCCCCCCCCCCGCCCTTCTAGTAAAGCGCTTGGAGTACCCAGAAAAGTGCTATATAAATATTAATATTTATTTTAATTATTATTACTTCCTCAATATATAGGCAAGGATAAACCTGGTGTCCTCCATGATTCTTTTTCTTTCCGACAGCAAAGCACTTGAATACGATGAGCTCGAAATTGCAATTTCAGAAGTGGAAATTTCCGATAACACATGAAGGCAGCACGATTTACATAAAACTCGACAATCATGGTGAAATACATTGATAGATGCTAGTACAAGTACAAATTTAAAGTTAAAAAGTTCACAAAACATGTCCCCCTTTTACAGATTTATGTATTAATTATGTGTATTTCAAAATTTAAACTATGTAAAATACCTATCAAAGCAATATAATACTAACAATAGTATTGATCATTTACATCTGGCTTCAATGTTGGTCATGGTAGATAAGGTACAGACCTTGTAGTTGTAGAAGTGTCCATTGATGGAGAAGCGATTATTTCTGTTCCTCTGACTTTCTACCATCTTCTTACTTTTCACCCTCATTTTCACCAACGAGGCATCGCTCACGGTACGGGTCAGATATGAACTTTCTTCAGTGACAGGCACAGTCCGGGAAGGCCTTAAAGTCTTGCTCTCGTATGCGATGTAGCCTTAAAGAGAGATTTAGTTAATTAAATATGTAATGCCATTTTTAATGCAGAAATCAAACTGCATGATATTAAGTAATTATACTGGTTTTCTTTATATATGTTTTCTGTGAGGAAAGCGATGTTGCCATAGTGCTAATTCCGCTGTTATCAAATAGAGCGCAAACAGTCGGATTCCCGAAGTAAAAACTCCATTCGTTTTCTCCATAGAAAAAAGCAACACGGAAAAAGATCTTGTTAGCTCCGCCCACTCTCATGAAGCACCGCAAATGGCTTAATCGAATCGATCTCCATTCGCTCTCAAAATATTTAAATATTTGTATTTAAACATATTTTGCAATAATCTTAAAATATATTGTTTCAACATTTGTGATTGAGTAATTTTATATTTCTCCATTGTTTTTAATTAAATTATGCTGTTTGCAATGCTTCATGGGATTGTAGTTCTTCCCCTCACTAAAGCCGTAAAGTTCACAGTTTTGTACCTTTGTATTTTTGTTCGCATTTCAAGTACTGCTTCAAATCAAAGTTTGTAACCAGTTGTGAATTTCTGATTGTCTTGGTTCATGACTTACAACTCTTTAACAAAGACTTTAAAGTCCCTAGGGGAAAAATAAATGAAAAAAATACTTCCGGAACCTGCGCCTCTGAAAAAGGGGGCGGGCGCTAATGCACCTATACTGACTGTACTTGTAATGCAAGTATAAGAAATGGAACCTTGAGTAGGATTTTCAGGTTTCGTGGATTCAGCTTCCTCCAGTTCATCAATACGAAGATCATCAAATTCTCCCCATCGTGTCATACCCCTAATGGAACATCACATTTTATTAAATCACAAGCATATACTATAATGGGAAAGCTTAAAAAGACAAAATCTTTAATCTTGTAATTTTCATTCAAAAGTGATAATTCTGTCATCATTTACCCTCAAGTTGTTTCAAACCTGTATGATTTCTTTCTTCTGTTGAAAATAAATAAATTGAAGAATGTTGGTAACCAGGCAGTTAATGGACCCCATTGACTTCCATAGTATTTTTTTTTCTACTATGGAAGTCAATGGGGTCCATCAGTGGGGTCTAGTTACCAGAACTCTTTAAAATATCTAATAATAAAATATCTAAAAGGAAAAAGAAACTAGTACAGGTTTGGAACAACTTGAGAGTGAGTAAATGATGACAGAAATTACATTTTTGGGTGAACTATACTTTAAGGATTTTCAATGATTATGTGCTTAAATAAAACTCTGGGACGTCTGGAAATAATACAAAAATATGATTCATTAAAAGCTTATCCAAATGTTGTTCAATCAAATGCTCTCTAGTACGAGAATGTCCCTCCCGTAATTCTACATACAAGAAGCAAATCATGTTTATGATGTAATCCAAATGCAAACTAAAACTAAAGATTAGAGATTATGAATTCAATATGTCCCACTCCATCTTTGTTTCAGTAGAAAATGCATCAACACAGCATCACTTGGTATCATGGGGTCTTTAAAGTCACCATGAACTCAAAATTGGCAATTCTTTTTTTTTTTTTTTTTTTTAATTTAAGAAATAGTACAGTATTTAGTTTAAATCATTTTCAATTCATGTGCCTCGTAGTCTTTAATCAAAATGACTTCCTTCCCTCTTCCAGCATCTCTTCTCTGATGATGCGTTAACTGGCTAGAGGGCGGAGCAACACTCACATGAGATCCACCAATAGCAAACCACAACCACCCAATCAATTCCCAACGGACAAAATCAAGTTTTTCTTGTCTGAGAATCAGTTTCACTCGCATATATGCCACATTAGAGAATAAAAGACTATTGCAACTTCTGTTGATGCCAAATTTAAACTCTGGCCCCATAGAGATCCATTGTACAGTACAGGAACGAGTCAACTTTCCATGCCACTGACACTGTCAATAAGAGTTTAGGCTTCATTTAACCTCAAATGTTCCTTTAAATAGACCAGACCATCTTAGCATATTTATTTATTTATTTTTACAGATTTTCCCTTTAACTGAAAAGATGTTACACGCAACACACCACTGGTTTTTACACATAAATAATGGAATATAATTTAAAAAAAAGAATACAAACCTTTTATTTCCGAGTGGACTGATGGGGTCTGGTGACTTGACTGACGACTCATTTGTAAATATCAGTTTCTCATCTTGTATTTGTAACTGAATGGGTTTCTTCACACCCCAGGAAATGCCAAGGATGCCTTCAAATGTCACCATCCCTCCATTCTATAAAAGCAGACATGACACGGTTATTACTGATCTGCTACACTGTTCTGTCCCGGCAGAGGGCAGTACAATGCTGTTTATGGCAAATTATGATTATAGGCCCAAAGTCCACACACATGGTACAATCAAATACCCTCTAGAATGGTCAAACTTGTCTCACATGTATTAATTGAGCATTAATGAATGCATTATCTACATAAATATATAAGTATGATGGTCTACCTCATAGACAGTGAGCTGCAGGTGTGTTGTGTCTTTAAGAAAGCAGTTATAGGTGTTCAATAAAGAGGAAAACTGAGCCCTTTGAATCCAGAAAAAAAAAATCAGCAAGAAAGTAAGAAAGATACTTATTTCGATACTCCACTTTAGGAATTCATATGTTGACTACATGTCTACCAACCCAAACCTGAAACACCTAACAGTCTAATAGTCTAATGAGAGGTAGTTGGCATGTAGTTGCAAGGTTACTTATAGATAGTAGAATGTCTAATGTGGACCATCGAAATTAAAGTGTAACCAATACTAATAATAAACTTGAATGATGAAAACATGAGCAGAACAAAGATATATATATATATATATATGTGTGTGTGTGTGTGTGTGTGTGTGTGTGTGTGTGTGTGTAAGACTACTCACCTGGAGCACGATTTTCCGGCACCAATTAGAACAACAGAGTTTGACTGACCTGCATTCATTTCAACAAACTAACCCGATCTACAAAGAAAGTACATTTTTCAACCGCCATTAAAACATACTGATGACACACTCAAGCCATGAAGACATTCAAGTCAAGACTGCTGTTTCCCTCTCAAGATATTTATTCAGATGAGTTCCAACTGTGTCCAAACACGTTTTCTGTCAGCATTATTAGTCTCTGGTATGAGTGAAGGCAGCTGATGCGTCCACGCTAATGTGTTATTGGCTATCAGACCCTTTCAAAACGCAGTGCTTTAAAGCCTGAGGCCACTGGAGGAAAAAATAGACTGGCTGTTTTGTGTGTTCAGTATTGTTTGAGTTGTACTTTCACTTTGCTTGCTCAGTCCGACCAGGAACATTGAGAGAGTTTGTGCTTTAGAGGGAGTGGTGTGGTTTTTCAAGTTAGAGCACGCTCTCTACAAACCACAGATATACAAATCCAAACAGCTTTGACTTACAAAAGATCTGTGCATCTGTATGTAAATACATCTGTCAGCTGTGCTTTGCCAATGCAGTCACACAAACAATGGCTTGAAGCAACATTTAAAGCCAGTGTGTTTGATTCAATTCAGAACTCATTTTAGATAAAGATTTGAAGTCCCTTGTGTATATTCATAACATTAGCATGTTTTCAAATGCCTTTCTTACTTCCTTAGTAACCTGGTAATTTCATAACACATGTAGGCTACATTCTTATAAGTCACTTTTGCATGAAGACAACTGCCAGCAACATATAAAAGCATACTTCTCATAAACAAGCTTGATTTAACTCGGTAACACTAACAGTACTTGCTTCACATGTTACATGTAGTTACTGTAGTAATAACTATAAACAATGCATTATTACATGTAAGTAACCCTAAACCAACCCCTATTCCTAACCCTATGGTAAGTGCATATAATTAATATAATTCAGTACTTAATTACACTGTAACACGGACACCTTGAGATAAAGTGTAACCGTATCTCTTTAAACACAATACTGTAGTGCACAGTTCACTCACCTGCTGTCTGCTAGATCCAGTGTCAGTGGACTTTACCAGGGAAGGGGTCACATATCTCGTCCCAAACGGCAGTGTCACAGCCCGGGACAGAATGAAGAGTCCCTGTCAGGTGTTTTACTGGGGATTATGACAATGTTGTGCTGTAACTTGAGCCAACTCACCTCTTCTAAGGGCTTTCTGGGAATGCCTGTCAATGCATGAACACACCCATAGGTATGAATCCCGTAGGTTTGAATTTGTCGGCGGAACAGGAAGTTTGTGATTTATTAGTGACGCAGAAGTGGCCTTAGATGTCAATAGTGGGCTGTTTCTTAGTTCTGATTTCATTTTTGTGCAGGGAAATTATGGGAGATTAATTTAATGAAGAGGTCTGGAAATCTGTTGCACACTTTCTTTTGATGATTTTTTTTATTTTATTAATATAGTCTTTGAAAATTATTCACAAAGCTACATATTTGATAGGGTTATCATAATAGTAACATTTCCTCAGTCAATAATAATAACAAAGAAATAAAACACTACCGTTCTAAAGTTTGCGGTTGGTAAGTTTCTTTAATGATTTGAAAGATGTTTCTCATGCTTATTAAGGCATCATTTATTTGATCAAGCAGTGAAAACAGTAATATTGTGAAATAGTAATATTCAAATATTTGTTTTCTTTTTGAATATATTTTTTTATTATTCCTGTGGAGCAAAAAAAGCAACTTAAAAATATAAATAAAAAAATAGAATAAAAGTTATGTTGGGAGACAGAGTTTTTAAGTTACTTAAATTAAGGCCATACTTTTAATTGGTAACACTTTAGAATAAATACTTTTTTTTGTTAACATAAACAATGAGCAACATATTTTTAATATAATGTTTAAAAATGTGCATAGTTATGTTAGTTCACAGTACATCAACTAATGTTAACAGATACAACCTTTGATTTTCAAATGCATTAAATGTTGAGATTACAATGATTAACTAAGATTAATAAATGTTGTAAAAGTACAGTTCATTATTAGTTCATGTTAACAAATGAAACCTTATAGTACATTGTTACAGTTTATTAGATTTGTGCTATGGTTTTAAATATAACTTCAAATCATATCTTTCAAGTCATGATATAATACAACCCAATGATATCTTGTATTTTAGACTAACTTCCCTGCAATATTTACATTTAAATTTATCTTGACCTTACAATTTCCTTTGCCCATTTGTAAAACTTAATAACCACCCTCTTACAAGTGAGTGTGTGTGCGTATGTGTGTGTTTGCAGCTAAAGTGTTAAGTTCTGATGTATAAAACAAACAGACACTCCCAAAAGCTGCAATATTCAGAAAGGATGACAAAACACAAGTGTACTTTGACCCTCAACCTTTGTCCAGCCTTTTAAAGACCCATCAACAACTCCACACTATTTCAAAATATTACGCAGAGATTTGCAATATACTATGTTTTGAAATCTCTTTTTCACATACTCACTATGATTTCGTTTTAGCCATGCATTTTAATAATTAGAAAGTTGCTACATTACAAAACATACATATAAACTGCAATTGCTTCACACACACACACACACACACACACACACACACACACACACACACACACACACACACACACACACACACACACACACACACACACACACACACACACACACACACACACACACACACACACACACACACACACACACACACACGTTTACTTAGCTATCTAAATGGGGACATTCCACAGACGTAATGGTTTTTATACTGTACAAACTGTATATTCTGGCCCCTTAAACTAACCCTATTCCTAAACCTATCCATCACAGGAGACATTCTGCATTTTTACATATTTAAAAAACCTTTTATTACTTTATTTTTAAACCTGATTCACAAATGAGGACGTCCCCAAAGGGAGTTTTTTGGAGATTTTGTCAGGTTTTGGTCACTTCTGGGTACAAATTTGTCCCCAAAATATAGTTAAGTAGGTACACACACACACACACACACACACACACACACACCCACACACACACACACACACACACACACACACACACACACACACACACACACACACACACACACACACACACACACACACACACACACACACACACACACACAAACACACACACACACACACACACACACACACACACACACACCTGCTAACATTTGAGTTTGCTAAATAGGAATGGAATCTACTGAAATCTCTTCTCTAACTGTTCAAGAGATGGCAGTATAACTTAAGTGATACGAAGACCAAGGAAACTATAAGGCACTGTGTTGGAGTTTTTGTATTTACTTTCTATGTTCAGCCTTTCAGTGATTTACAGCTGGATATATAGATTGGGCTACGTAGATTTTGACTTTTTGAAAGGTATAGGTTTGGAGTCAGACTGCGGTCTAGTTTTGTCTCACTCATATTGTATTGCAGAATGCTTGTTGCGTGATCATCGTAATGTCTCAATGTCTGCCAAAACTCTGGGTGACTGTTGGGGTTACGAAATGAACATCTGAGGAATCGCAGCTGTCTTCAGCCTCCAAATGATGTTAACTTTGCCATTATAATAGACTCCATTTCATGAACCTCAGTACATACACTACTATTCCAAAGATTGGGCTCATAAAGGTTTTTCTTAAATTAATACTTTTATTAAACAAAAAATGTAATATTATTTCCACTAAAATATGAAGCAGCACAACTGTTTTCAACACTGATAATAATCAGAAATGTTTCATCATATTAGAATGATTTCTGGATCATGTGTCACTGAAGACTGGAGTAATGATGCTGAAAATTCAGCTTTGATCACAGGAATAAATTACATTTCAAAAATATATTACAATATAAAACAGTTTGTTTGCATTGTATTTTTCATAATATTACTGTATTTGTGATCAAACAAATGCATAAACAGTGCAAATCCTTCCTTCTTAATCGTATGTATTTTTGTTTGATTGTTTAACATTTATCAGAATCCTAAGTAAGTCGGTGTCTGGATTCGATCGGTTCATTATTGCAGTGATTATTATGTTTCTAGCTTGTTATGTGTTTGGCAACAGTTCTTCTAACCCTAATTGATGGAGTGTTTAGCATGAAGACACATCATGGTCTCATTCCATGATGACAATGTCAAGATTCATGAGGCTTAAACTGTGAAAGAATGGTTTGGAGGGAGCGTGAAGAATCATTTTCACACACGAATCTGCACTTATGAGTCATCACCTCTCACAGTTTAAAATCTTTGGGATGTGCTTTATCAGAGACTTTTGGGAGTCCTGGACTCTTGTACTGTCAATACAAGATCTTGACCAAAAATTGGTACACCTCTTGATGGAAATAAATGTTGTGATATTATTTCATCAAGAGAGCTGCTTGTTTGCTGCACATCCATGATGAGAATCTCCTGTTTCACCACATCCCAAACCTGCTCTGTTATTGAGATCTGGAGACTGTGGAGTCAGTTTCAGTATATTATTGTCATGTTCAAGAAACCAGTTTGAGATTATTTGAGCTTTGTGACATGGTGTGTTATCCTGATGAAAGTAGCCATCAGAAGATGGTCCACTGTGGTCATAAAGGGATGGACACGGTCAGCAACAATACTCAAGACGGCAGTGGTGTTTAAACGATGCTCAATGCGTGTGCCAAGAAAACACCCCCACATCATTACAACACCAGCAACCTGATTCACTGATACAAGGCAGGGTGGATCCATGCTTTCATGTTGTTTACATCAGATTCTGCCCCTACCATCTGAATGTCGCAGCAGAAATCTACACTCATTAGCATTTTTCCAATCTCCTATTGTCAAGTTTTGGTGAGCCGGTGTGAATTGTAGCCTCAGTTTGCTGTTCTCAGTTGATAGGAGTGATACAGGTGTGTCTTCTGCTGCTGTAGCCCGTCTGCTTCAAGGTTTGACGTGTTGTGCTTTCAGAGATTGTTGTGTGTGCAGAGATGCTCTTTTGCAGACCTCGGTTGTAACGAGTTACATTTACATTAACATTTAATCATTTAGCGGAGACTTTTATCCAAAGCGACTTATAAATGAGGAGAACAATAGAAGCAATCAGACCAGCAAGAGGACAACAGTATATAAGTGCTGTAACAAGTCTCAGTTAGTCTAACACAATACACATAGCAATGTTTATTTTTATTTTTTATCAAAAAATCAAAACAAATAGAATAGTATAGAAAATAAAGGTAAGTGCTAGTATTAATTGGTCAGTGCTGACGAAAAAGATGTGTCTTTAGAAAATGGCTAAAGACTCAGCTCCTCAAATTGAGATAGGCATGTCATACCACCAGCTGGGAACAGTCCAGGAAAAGGTCTGTGAGACTTGTGAGGCCTGTGCCTTTTTAGGGTGACACCGTGAGGCGTCGTTCACTTGCAGAACGCAAGCTTCTGGAGGGCGCATACGTCTGAACTAGAGAGTTTAGGTATATTGGTGCAGAGCCAGTGGTTGTCTTGTAAGCAAACATCAGTGCCTTGAGTTGGATGCAAGCGGCTATTGGCAGTCAGTGCAAACTTATGAGGAGAGGTGTGATGTGGGCTTTCTTCGGCTCGTTGAAGACCACTCTCGCTGCTGCATTCTGGATCAGTTGCAAAGGCTTGACGTCTGGACAAGTGCTTGGACAAGGAGTTGTGTGGCCTGCTCTGATAGGAAGGGTCTGATCTTCCTGATGTTGTACAAGGCAAATCTGCAGGACCGGGCTGTTGTAGTAATATGGTCTGTGAAGCTTTACTGATCATCAATCACAACTCCAAGATTCCTGGCTGACCTGGAAGGAGTTATAGTTGACAAACCTAGTTGAATGGAGACGTTGTGCTGAAGTGTTGGGTTGGTTGAGAATGCAAGCAGCTCTATCTTAGCAAGGTTGAGTTGAAGATGATGGTCCTTCATCCACTAGAAATGTCTGTCAGGCAGGCGGAGATGCGAGCAGCTACTGAAGGACCTACCTCAGAGGTAAGATTTGAACCACTGGAGTGCAGTTCCTGAGACACCCATCTTCATGAGGGTTGACAGGAGTATCTACAAAGAAGCGAAGAGAAGGTTTTGAAAAGTGTGAAAGAGTCAGAACAATTTCTAATTTTGTTGTGGTAGAATGTCGTTTTAACGGTGGAGAGATTTTTGAGAAGGAAGAAAGAAGAGATTGACATAAACTAAGGTCAGTAGAGTTTTTTGATTTGCGCTACTTCCTCTCTGCAGTCTTGAGTCTAGAGCGATGTTCACGGAGAAGAAGGCAGGGGGCAGAGAGGGTGTTCTGGTCTGGATGAAATTGGGCAAAAGTTGTCTAAACAAGTTGTTAGAGTGGAGCAGTGAGTGTCAGTAACACTGTTAGTATCCAGTGCTGAAAACTGAGTGGGTGGAGGAAGTGAGGATGAAACTATGGAGTATAGTCGAGAGGGAGAGAGTGAGTGTAGGTTATGCCGAAAGGTGACCGGCAGAGGAGTGCGTGTTGTGTCAGGAGTCAGTGTGAGGTTAAAGTGATAAGGAAGTGGTCCGAGGTGTGAAATGGAGTAACTAACTTGTCCGTGCAGCAGTAGCGTGTGTAGACAAGGTCCAATTGGTTACCTGATTTGTAAGTAGCCATAGTAGACACTTGCTTGAGGTCAAATGAGGCCAGTAGAGTGTTGAAGTCAGCCGTTACTGTTGCCTTTCTATCAGCTTGAACCAGTCTGCTCATTTTACTCTGACCTCTGGCATCAACAAGGCATTTTCACCCACAGAACTGCCGCTCACTGGAAAACTTTCTCTTTTTCGGACCAAACTCTGTAAACCCTAGAGATGATTGTGCGATAAAATCTCAGTAGATCAGCAGTTTCTGAAAATATTCAGACCAGCCTGTCTGGCACCAACAACCATGCCACCTTCAAAGGGCGCTAACACCATGTCCTAACCAGACGTGCCGCGACACGCGGTAAAGGGTATCTTTTCCATGCTAATCAGAGTTTTTGTCCCAACAACAACAGAAAGTATGATAATCTCAGGTACTGTTTATGTGCTTTATATTAAAAGCTTCTGTGTGAGTTTGAATATAATTTTGTGTCAACTCATTGTTAACAGACAAGTGTATTCTATGACAACGATTGTTTCAGTAACTCAGTATGTATTTTTCATGAGTTCACAAGTACATGAAGTTAGATATAGTAATTTATGCCTATTTGGTGTGCTGTCCGAATTTGGGCCGAACCCAGAGTACTCCCCCCTTTTGACTGGGATAGAAAACCAGCCAAAAGTGAGGTGAAAGGGTAGTGGAGGGATGCTGTGAAACTGTCGTAGGACAGAGGTGAATGAAGACTATATTTATATTGGCTTCCTCTTGTGCTGATTGGTTGATTACCTGAACATGCTCCTCCCGAACTTCGTTACATAAAACTTAATTTCACGAGTTAACACATAAATTAAATCAGATATAGTAATTTATGCGTATTTGGCGTGCTCTCCGGGAGAGGGGTCCGAGCTCGGAATTTGGCCCGAACCCAGAGTACTCCCAAAAAAAAGCCATGTAAGCGCAGGACAGCAATTGTAAAATCATGTGAAATTAACCCCCCAAAAAAGTGAAGGTCACGAGAAGGTATTTGCAAAACCGCGCTTGACCTTTTGACCGGGAGGACTCTCGCAGCATCTGACGGGAACTTGAATGCTCGCTGCATCGGACGGGTAAGCCCCGCCAGCACTTGTACTGTTAGCTCTTGAGTACGGCGCGAGTTTATACAAGCGTGATTCAGGATTGAGTTTAGCCGTTCGACCGGGAGGGCCCTCGCAGTATCCGACTGGAGCCTTGATGAAGTGCCCGCGGCATTGGACGGGTACGTCCCGCCTGCAGTCGAATGGAGGGTGCCCGCTGCATTCGGTCGGGAGGGCTCAACCAGCGCTTCGAAGGGGGATGGGCCACGGGAATAGACCCCTCGCTGCCACACAAATGGGGAGCCCACATGGCGACAAAAAAGGGGTCGTCCGACTAAGTCAGGCAGGCTCTAACTGCTATTTGAACGGGAGGGCTCAACCGGCTCTTCGGAAGGAGGATTGAGCCCATCCCACGAACAGGGAGCCTTCACTGCGTGCGAATGGGGTAGCCTGCAATGGTTTTGTTGGTTTTGTTATCTACGATCTGTAAATCTAAAATTGTGGGGTGGATATTCGCGTCGAAGTTAGATGTGATTGTTAATTCGGAGCAGTGAAGAAAACTGAAGAAAGTCAGGATGAACATTGCTGTGTGGACGGTGTTGGTGGAATGGTTAAATATATTTGGTGAGTATGTCAATTGCAATAGGTTGTCTGGTATCCGGGCAAGTGGGATGAGTTCTTTGAATTCCTTTGATGAGAGTTATTTATGGCGGGGGTTAAGTTATTTATGTTAAGGTGATATATGAAGAACGTAACGGATAAAAGAGAGAAATCGGGAAACGGCAGGTTGTGAGAGAGGTGATATGTTTTGAAAGATTTCCATGCTGTAAAATACGTTTGGAGGGTTCTAGGTGAAACTGCTTGGAAGTGTCCAGAAGGGATTTTAACGGATGATTTATGGGAAGATCAGCTGAGAAAAAAGATGGACTTGGGTTGGAATTGGATCTGCTTCTGGCACCAGCATCCTGAATTTCTGAAAAGTTAAACGGGAGAGAGAGTCAGCGATTTGATTTTGTGAGCCTGGAGCGTGTTTGGCAGTTATTATAAACTGATCAGCAGCAGAGATCCAGATGAGGCGTCTGAGGAGTGGCATTAACGCAGGTGAGCGAGAACGGCCTTTGTTAATTCAGTGAACAGTTGTTTCGATGTCGCAATGGACCAGCCCAGCTAACAGGGAATGTTCCCATTACTTTCACTAACGTTATATAAAAGTTATGTAAATGTTAGTAAAAAATGTTCCTGAAATAATGTTTATGAAACAGTCTTATAATGTTTATATAGTTAAAAAACATTCTCATAACGTTGAAACAAAACGTTGAAACAAAACGTTTTTAGTACAACTTATGTTATTTGTTCTTGACTGATGTTCTCATAATGTTGAGTGAAAACCTTCTGATAACAACGTTCATGGATCGTCCTTGTGATGTTCTCATAATGTTGAGTTAAAACGTTCTTATAACAACGTTCATGGAACGTCCTTGTGATGTTATTTGTAGGTTACTTGAATGATGTTCTCATAATATTGAGGGAAAACCTTCTTAGACCATTAAACCTTCCCAGATAACAAAATATATTCTTAGAATGTTTTTCTAACATTCCCAATAAGTTGTGAAAACGTTATTTCTTAATGTTTTCTGAACATTCAAAACATTAGTTTTTTTTATTTTTTGTACAAGGAAAATTTTTTCTTGGTTTATGTGAACGTTAGAAGAAAATTCTATTCTATCATTTTGGAAATGTTATGGACACGTTATTGTGGCGAGGGGGCGTGGTTCAGCGTGGTCTGTAATGGGAGAGAGAGAAAGGAGGCGAGCGGTACGTAAGTAGGTCAAGTGCAAATGACGAACACCTGTGTCTTATTGCAGTACTTGGCGTGGAGAGACTGCCGGAACTAGAGAGTGAGAGAGAGAGAGATTGATTGCGGACTCGTAGGACTGGAAAGAGCTGAACTCTGAGGTGAAAGACACGTTTGTTTTGTGCCGTAGTGTGTGGCAAATGCGCTTTTTGCGCGCCTTTTTGTTTGTTTTGTTTGCTGGAATACATAAATTACGAGTCCGAGCTGTTCCGGAGCTGGATAGACCGGGAGGTTCGAGCCGCCCAAAACAGACGTGTCTTTCAGCTCAGGTTTCAGCTCTCTCCAGTCCTACGAGTCCGCAGTCAATCTCGCTCTCGTTCCAGCACGGCTTATAAGCGGTCTCTCCACGCCAATTACTGCAATAAGACACAGGTGTTTGTCATTTGCACTTGACCTACTCACGTACCGCTGGCCTCCTTTCTCTCTCTCCCATTACAGACCGCACTGAACAACGCTCCCCTCGCCACAGTTATTTTATGAATGTTTTCTGAACGTTCAAAACAAATGTTTTTTAAAGTATTAAAAAATACTTTCAATTGCTGCGGACGCTGACGGCAAAGGACCTCGCGCTTATGGCAACCAAGCGCTCCGCCCAGGGCATTGGGAACTCCATGGGTTGTATGATTGTCCTTAACAGGCACCTGCTGACCTGACCCTAGCTGACCTGAAGGACGCGGACCTCATGGCGCGTTTCTCTGAGACGCGCGTGAAAGCAATGACCCACGTGATGCCCCGTCGCTCACTCCAGTCCTCGTCGAGATATCGCTCTTCCTCGGCGCCTCGCCCCGCTCAGCGACCGGCTAGACAGCCCGCCACTGGGAGGAAGCATCAGGGTCAAAGGAGAAGCCCGCACCCCGAGAAAGTCAGAGTGCCATCCTCGGCTGCCAAACCTTCATCCTGACGGATAACTATAATGGCCTCTCGAGGGTGAGAGAGTGCCAATATTCCCCCGTCATGCACGACACCTCTCATGCCCGATCGGCTGCCAGCCTGTCCTCCACGAGCCGTTTCCCCGCCAGTGCTTCTAGCCTCGCTGGGGTGGGGCTCCAATCAAAACACGTCGCCAATGGCAACAGCGGCCATAGAACTAATGCGACCGCTGTGTCATTTCCTAGATGCGCGGAGGGCTATTCCGGGCGTATCACTGTGGCTACTGGGAATAATTCAACATGGCTATTCTCTCCAGTTCAGACGTGGTCCCGTCACTGACATTGCCCCAAAACGCCCCTGTTATGAGACAGGAAGTTCTCAGTGTGCTCGAAAAAGAAGCGATAGAGTGTGTCCCTCCAAGAGAGCAGGATAACGTTTTTTTACAACCGCTATTTCGTGGTGCCAAAGAAGGATAGAGGACTCAGTCCGATTCTGAACCTGAGAGCCATCAACCAAGCCCTTCACAAGCGCGCATTCAGGATGACAACACTGAAGCAGATCCTGGCACAGATCCGTCCCGGGGACTGGTTCGCTTCAGGGGATTTAAAGGACACGTACTTCCATATTCAAATAGTTTGCATTGACCCATTTAAGTTTGCATTGACCCATGTACACTAAAAGGTGATAACTACTAAACTAGTACAAATAATGTGCCTGAATGAAAGAAGGTGTAATTTCTCTTTATTTTGGCAGAACCGACTGAATAAAGTCAGACGTTCTGTGCATAAAAAACCTGTCAAAACAAACACCACTTCAGAAGTGATAATTAGCAGATTGCATGTTGTGCATTGTACACACTCAGAATGACATTTTCTAATGCAAATAACCATAAAAGGCAAAAGCGCAGAGGATGGGGACATAAACAGTCACTTTGGGAAACGTTACTCTCCAGCTTAAAATAAATCAGTACATACAGGCCAGTGAGCAACAGGTGGGTCCTTCCATACAAAGACGACTTGAATGCAAAGGCTGTGTCTGTCATGTTATTGCTATGAGTGGGGAGGGCAGACGTGCGTTTCTGAGTGCAGTCCAAGTCACACAGAGAAGCACATAACTTCTCACACTGACTTTCAATAAATATGATTTAGCAATATGATTCAGCAGTTAAAGTGGATTCATAACATGAGTCCAAAATTGTGTGAAATGTGCAAATACCACTAAAACAAGTCTAATAAATAAATCTCTAAATTGAAGGGAAGCATTTTTTTTTTACTATTAGTTATTTATTATGCAGTGTAGATTATATATTGAGTGCTGCTAGTGATATTAGCACAGACACTGTGATAGGGATTTATTCATTCATGTCGTGAATTGTTCATGCTAAATCATATGAGCTCTGAATTTTGGCAGTACAAACATACTACAACATGTTCCCCTTATATAAAAAGGGCATTTTGGTATTTTCTGGGCACTTTCTGTAGCTCGTCCCCCTCATATCACTGTAAGCTTATCCAGCAGCTGGTCCTGTCTATCTTCAGCTAACCGCTCGAGCACAGTGACTCGAACAGATCGCAGGCCTATCAGCAGCACACACACACACACACACACACACACACACACACACACACACACACACACACACACACACACACACACACACACACACACACACACACACACACACACACACACACACACACACACACACACACACACACACACACACACACACACACACACACACATACTGTACTATCTGCAGGGACTTCATTTCACAGCTTTGATATGAGGCTGACAAATGGATTTTAAAGCTGATTCGAAGCAGAGTGTTCTAAGGTGAACATGAAGGTCCTCAAAAACATTCCACTGATACTTTTTCTGGCTTATTTCAGCCTGAGTGAAGGGATCCAGAGAGGTGAGTCAAGGCTTCTCATTGTGAATAACTAACTTGTGTTGTGTAAGCATTGACCACATGGTGAACTAAGGCAGTTTGTTGATTATTGAGAAATTAGGATTAAAGATCTGTTGAAGTGTGGACACACTAATGTGAAAATACTCTTTGGAATGCTCTTCTCAAATCAAGCTGAATAACATGGAGTAAAAAATAAATAAAAATAATAATAATTATATATATATATATATATATATATATATATATATCATTTAATATGTACTTTTTTTACTGTTTTAAAATCAATTGTGTATTAACCAGGTTAAAAGTGTATAATATAAAGAATTAATTGTCACACTAAATTAGGTATTTGTCACAATAGAATCACACTAGAAGAATTAAATAGCCTATTTTGTATTTACATACTGGTTGTGTTTTTTTTCACACAATGACACAATTTAGCAAAATACACTGTAAAAATAGATGATCAATACGTTATTACAACGTGTTTTTACATTGCTTTAAATAAGCTAAGTAATTTTCAACTTTTTTTATAAGTTATACAAGATTCAACGCATTCAACTCAAGATTCAAGTCAGTTTAATGCAATTTAAGTTGAAATGACTTAAACATCTACGTTGATTGTAGTTAAAAATTTAAGGAAGGAACTTTTTGTTCAAAGTGTGTGAAATGCACATAAACATAGAAAGCACTACAGATATTCCATGCATGGCAATATTTACAGTAATGGATGAAGTGTCAAAAGTTTGTTAAGAAAGGAGCTGTTTTTGACTCAGCCACTGTGCCTTGCTACAACATGTGCTGCTGTATTAATAATAGCCATATCAATGGCCATTCATAACAAATACTTTGTGTCATCATAGATTAAAGCAGAGGACGAAAGCTTCCAGCATGTTCGTTCCACAATATGCACACCGTACCATGTTCAAGCGCTTCAAACCTTCCATTTTCAAATCAAGTCAAAGAAAACATTCTCACATTTTTCTTTGCACCCGCATTGAATAAACATTTATTATAGTCTGGTTTTCCGGACCGTTTGAGAGAAGCCATTACATACAGGATGAATTGCAGAATCATTTTCAATGTCTTACAGTATCAATCTCAGAATCATTGACAGATGGGTGTAATTATCGATTTGTGTAATTATGATTTAAATAGTGAGGTCACGTCAAGCCTGAGCTATAATTTGTAACATATGACTTTTGGTGAACCTTAGAGCTTTTAACCTCAATGTCTTCCAACTGGAAATGTTTATGATGATTTTGGATTCCAGATGGGGAAGATACACTGTACGGCCAAAGTTTTTTTTCCTAAGATACATTCATGCGGTTACTAATCGACATCTTAAAATAACTTATGAGGTCATAAGTAAGGCGTATTGGTTTTGGACAGCATGCTAAAATCAATTGTTCTACTTAGAGCAAACACGGTGACACCCTGGAATGATTTGTTGGAAAATATTGATTGAGATTGTTTGAGTGTGGCATTGCTAGGTAATGTATTGGATGTATGTGGAATGCTATGCTTGGCAGATCTGGAATGTGTATTTCATATATTTCATACAGAAACACAGTGGTGGAGATTTTATTTTCTTCCAATCAAACATAAAAGAAGTAGCAGACAATTGCTTAAAAGAGACCAAAAATGACTATAAAGAAAGTTTACTCTGACTTTCTAAAGCGATGGTTCTCAACACACGGGTCATTGGCATAATAATACTATTTCATAACAATTTTTTTAGTACTTGAAGAATAATTGATAAGTACAAAAACATATCAAAGATTCTACACAAAACCAGTGCAATTTTTTGTAAGAACATTTTTTGTTGACAAAACTCTTATATGTAAAAATATATGTTAAGTCTTAATTAGTTGCTGGTCTGTTCTGAATGCAATTGATAAAATAAAAAAATGTAACATGGAATTGGGCATAGTTGGATACATTGTCTAAAAAGGGTAGAAGAAAACATTCCTCATGTCTTTTTGTTGTCGACGGCAAAAGTTGCATCTAATCAAGCTTAATCTTATTTTGGCACAAATTAATTTGTTCCTTGGTGCATTGACATACATTCATCCTAACAAACCATGAACTATGAAAGGTCAAAGGAAATAAGACCCAGCCTGCATTAATTGTAGGTTACATTCGGTAGCGTCGCCACTTAATGTCCACTTGGATCCTGGAACAAAATCAGTTGAGAACCACTGCTATAAATCACTCTCTCAATAGATGATGCCAAAATGCTATGCGATCAGATGCTTAGGTATAAATTTGATATTGACGTACACTACCTCAGTCAAATGAATAGCATCAGTGGCTGTTCCACACCTCATCTGGCTGTCAGTGACCGCGGAGGGAGAATTAATGTTCCTTCTCACCCTTTGCATACAGTACGTCTTTCTTGGGATCACACCAAATGTCATTTACACAGTAAGGTACTGGTGAAACTGGACAATACTGATGTACAACACTACTGGAGGCAGAAATAAAAACTGCTGCAAAACCAAGACTGACATTCATAGCACAAGAAATCCTTAATGAAGACCTTTTATGCACTTTCTCAAAGTATTGGTGTTTTTGGGCTCTACTAGAATAGGTTTTCATGCTTGAATGTTCAAAAAACACATTATTTTCCCCCCACATTTGACATTGTTGCAGCACCTCTCTTCCCAGTCTGACTTTATCGCTCTGTGTTTCCCTAAAGCAATTGAGGTCTGTCGTTACCAACAGATTTGAACAGTTGTGACCATAGTTGTTTAATGGGGAAACACAGCCCTGTTTAGTTCCTGTCTCTGTGAAGCCCCTCTTTCTGAAAAGTACAAAGTGCTCTGATTGGTCGGCTGGACCAGTGTGTTGTGAGTTACTAACGCAACTCAAGCAGGCCTCGCCCCTTTATTTTGCATATGCCTTGGGCAGGAATTATTTAAATGAAGAATATTGTGACACGGAAAAAAACTCAAGACTATGGCGGCGTTTCAGGGAGTTCAGAAACAGTGATATAGAGAATAACTCCCGCTGGAGGGACTTTGTGCTTTAAGACATTTTTAATGCACAAACAGCAACATAAAGAAAGATGAACATGTAAAATAGCATAATAGTTCATCTTCATAATAGTTCATCAAGACTTTCCCCGAACTAGTTATATATTAGAATTTGAATCATTCAAGTTTCTTTTTCTACAAAAAAGGATTCAATATTTTACATAGGCATATGGCCTCCAAAAAGTATTTGTTTACTTGAGGCACTTAACTATTTGTCAGATAACAAATGATCAAAGTAGATGGCATCCGCAAACAAATGATGCTGGACCTTTTCTTAAATGCATAAGAAATAACAGTTCATTGAAGTAATTTGTTTACATCCAAATGGATAAGCAAAGAGTGAGGCTGTTACACAAAACCCTAAGCAGCATCTTAAGTTGCTAACAGGTCCGGGATGATGATGTCCTTGGACGCTCTTGCGAGGAACAGGTGATATATCCGCTGATTCACACGTGGGGAATTGGCAGGTTGTGTTCCTGCGGAGTGCTAATGCATCCCCGTGAGAAAACGCAGCCGACAGCAAACAAGGTTTGCACAGTCATGGTGTAAATTAATGAGGCTCCAGCTTCACCGCTATCACTCATCTGCATACAAGACAGAGAAGACCTTAAAAAGACAAGAACTTTGCATTCCCTCCTGAAAAAAAAGACCTAAAGTGCTCAGCTGGTCTCCAGGAATGGTTTTAGAGGAGTTTTGTGCAGTTGACAGCAGATCTTAATGTGAGGCCAGCAGGACGACAAGTTTAATCCTTGTCTTGCTAGTTAGCTATGCCCTATTAGCCTGCTAGTAGATGACATACCTACACCGTCCGCTTCCCAAAAACATCTTTCTCCACTGATGATAATTCAAGGAAATATGCCATGACAGTAACAAAATTGTCCGATGGTCCACTTTAGATGTTCTACTAACTATAAGTAATTTTGCAACTATGCTATTATGTCAACTATAGCAGTCATTAGAGTGTTAGTAGGCTGTCTGCTTAATGTCTGCTCTTTATTGTGATGCTCCTTAACAGAGATTATACTGACTGTAAGTAACTTTGCAACTACATGCCAATTTATTCTAACCTAAAATTAATACCTAACCCTAACCTTACAGTCTACGGCCTACTAATAGGCCTATAGTGAGAGTTAGTTGAAATGTTGTTGCAAAGTTATTTACAGTTAGTAGACTGTCTAAAGTGAATCATCAAAATAAAGTGTAACAAACTAACATTATATCCAAGTGACAGAAAGAGCAAAACAGTGTAATTTTTAAAATATTAAAAATCACAATTTCAATCGTTAGTTGAAATAAAAACAATATATATTAGATTAGAAACTAGAAATGTTGTTTTGGCAACTAATTAAAATAATAATTTTGAATTGAAAGAGTCTACTAAAATTGAAACTGAAATTAAAATAAATTCAAGCTGAGTAGGAATTTAAAAAACAAGCAAAAATAAGTAAATACAAATGACAAAACGTACACTAAAACGTAAACTAAACTTGAAATGAAAAAGTTACCTAAAATGTGAAATGTTGTCTTGGCAATTATCTGAAATAAATGTATAAATTGAATTACTACTATTACCAAAAAACTAAATTACTAAAACTTAAACTAAAATGAAATAAATAAATAAATAAATAAATATATATATATATATATATATATATATATATATATATATATATATATATATATATATATATATATATATATATATATATATATATATATATATATATATATATATATATATATAAATATATATATATATATATATATATATAAGCTAATTAAAATATTAATAAATACAATAATAGTATACAAAAGGTCTGCACTAAATAATAATAAAAATTAATTTATTGACTTAAAACAGGAGATACAAAGACAAACATTTCAGCTGTTCTGCCTTCATCAGTGTAACATTTCACTCAGTGATTATATTAGGAACCTTAAAGACCATCAGGTGATAATCAAGTCGCTAAATTGAGTGATTCACAGTTCAACTTCCTCTGAAACAACAGATAAATGCAACGGGAACAAAGACACGTCATGCAATACATGCCGTTCATATTGCGCCCAAAGAGAGAAAGAGAGGGGAAGTTAGCACATTGTTCTCTCTCTAATAATATAACAAATCTGAAATTAGCACAAGCGTCATATATGTGACATGTGGACCTGTGATAATTGCATTAGTGAGCACAGTATAGTGCATCCATTTTGGTCCAGTTTCTGAATGTGAGAGGAGCTTGTGACCTTGAAAGGGGAGATTTGGAAAACGAATACAGTTTTGTTTGTTTTGTTTTTCCGGAAAATTCTGGCAGGTAAAGCTATTCCTATTTATCTTGTCGTATTTCCCTTTGAAGAAACTAATCTTTGAAGAAAAAAAAACAAAAACAAAAAAACAAGTGTGATTGCAAAATAAATGAGAAGACGAGAAGTTCCTGTGTCTTGACGTAACAGAGCCAGACTAAACAATACAACTCCAGCTAAAACATTTATTACAAGACAGACAGGGAAGTACAATAAACTGACCACAGATTTTATAGTGAATGTTTAATGATGTTTTAATGACTCTTAAAACAAATATTATGTAACATAAAAGAGTAAACATTTCAGAACTAAAACTGTGATATCCAGAGGCATACAATTTAAGTTTACGCAAAATGGCTTTAACAAGAATAATAGAATTGCTCTCAAAAGCCCCATTACAAAAAATGTAAAAAGTGTGCTATTATTACTTCTTTTAAACTAAAAATGAGAAAATATACTTTCAGTCTTTTTATGTACTTCACAGAAATATACTTTATGTACTTATCAGAAATATACTTTATGTATTTCTCAGAAATATATTTGACCTATACAGTACTTGTACTCAGTCTTTTGATCAAGATATACTTACGAGTATAATTAAGTATTCCAAGTACACTTGTCTTGTTGTTGTGTCTACTGAGTGGGGTAATACAAAAACAATAATGATTAAAAAATTTTAAACAAAAAGTTTCAATACTTAATAGCTTATGTCATTTTGCTCCTTAAGTTATTGTATCTTGATTAATAATGTCTAGATATTTTTATTTTGAAACAAGACAAAACTAAGTCTTGAAAATCTGAAGCATGTGTGCCAAAGCACCAACGAAATTGGCCTCTGAAGTAGTCAGGCGACGGCATATAAGCGAGACTATAATATAAAAATTTGCAAAAACATACTTTATCAGGTTCTAATGGTCTGAGGGAAGACGCCCAGGTGTGTGTGCAGTATGGCAAAGTGACGCAGTGTCTCGTTCCCTTTCTCAGGGAGCTGGGGTTGCACCTTCGGCCTTATCATGTGGGCAGCAGAGGACTATACAAGTCGCACCCCGTCTCGCAGACCCTAAAAGCAACCCAAACTAGGGTAACAAATACAAAATGCAACTCCATGGGCTGAAGAGAAAAACTTATCTCTCTCAATTGACCATCAGTCCTCCTAAGAGGAGACGTACGAGAACTTCAGAGGATCTTGCCGTTGATGACAAATGGAGCTGAATGTCAAGTCAACATCCTCACACCTCAACTTCAAACACATCCGACTCCATTATTACATTATCAGGCTGCAAAGGGGGCTTCCCAAGTCCATCCCTAGAACTCACAGGATAAGACCGATAAAGGGAAATTCCCGTCCCAGATCTGTCCGCTAACTTAACCTGAGATCCCCCCAATCTTAATCTTCGAGCTCAGAAACTCTCGGATTTCATTAAAAATTGAAAACAAAAAAATTCAGAAGATGAACGAAGGTCTTAATGGTTTGGAACGACATGAGGATGATTCATTAATGACAGAATTTTCATTTTTGGGTGAACGATCCCTTTATAGAGAGCCTGGCCGAAGTGAAGCTTTTTCAGCGTGAAATGCGGGTAGCCACCTCTCTCAAGAGTCGCCCGCATGTGCTCTGCTCCCAAACACACGCGCAAATCATGTGTATCGTCCTCCGTTAGAAAGTGTCTGCACGGAGACACACATCTTTTAAATTGTTTGCTTGCCATAAAAACTCCCAACCGATGGAATCTAAGACAAGCAATGACTCGCACGTCCAACAGAGCGGCTTACTGAAGACAAAGAAGCTGATGACATGCGTCCGGGCGGCTGTGCCTCACTTATATGTCGTCACCTGACTAATTCAAATTTGATTGGTGCAATAGAACAAATGCTTCAGACATTGGCTCACACAGTAGCGTTCCCATAGAGTCAATCTGACGCAGCGTTGAGTTCCTTCGGAAGGGAACATGGTATTACCCTGATACACATAATAATAAAAAATAAGAAAAAATGATCCCTTTATGCATCCCAGAATACCCCCCCCCCCACACACACACCACACACACACACACACACACACCACACCACACAAAAACAGCAACAATGTAATTACAATGTTCCCTTTAAAAAAAGTTTTGTTAGTGTAGCGAGACCTAAACTCCACTCTGCCCTCAGTCACTGAAGAGATGTGTTTCTTATCGGTTGGATTTATTCTTAGGATAACATCAGCACTACATTCTCACAGTTATTCCCATCAGAAGCTTGCTCTCCCTCATTCACCCTCTCTGAGGTCAGCGGTGTGCACAGCAGTGTTCAGAATGTCAAATATTTTGTTGTGCAAAGGTAGTTTCACAACAGTTACAATGTCTGATTTATTATTATTTAGGGTAAAATTATAAAAAAAAGCACGTCTTGTAAGCCTGTCCTATTTTCATAACACGATTACTGAAGAATGAATAAAAACACACATTAAACACTCACAATTGTGACAGGTTCTTACAATAGTAATAACAGTAAATTATGAATAATTACATGACACTAACCATAAACCTAACCCTAAAGTAAGTGCATGTTATGAATTAATATTACTTAGTACTTAAGTCTTAAATGTAATTGTTACACAAATGTAACCAAAAACCTCTTTGTATACATTAATTTAACATTTCATCATTATTTATATTGGCAATCAATGTGATTGATTGAAAAAATGTATCTTGTTCTCTATTTCAGCACCCAGAATCACAACATTGCTGGAGACAGTGGATGCCTCTCTGGATCATAATGCTACTTTCATCTGTGAGGTCGATTCATACCCTCAAGCCGATATTTCATGGACACGGAATAATTACCCAATACGGTCAGAACTTCCTTCACACATTTGATTATTACCTCATGCCATCCGTAAAGTAAAAAAAATAAAAAATAAAATTGAATTCTCCAAAACAAACTGGTTTAGAGGTTACAGAAGTTACACACCAACGTTTTGTGAAGTATGTTCAACATCTACATTTTGAATGCAGGTATTACGATTCCAGATACATTATACGAGAAAATGGCCAAATGCTGATCATTCCCAATGTAAAGGATCTGGACAATGGAGAATACTGCTGCATAGCTAACAATGGAGTCGGAGAACCAGCCAAGAGCTGTGGAGCTCTACAGCTGAAGATGAGTATGTTCAAATACTCTCATAACTCAGACCTGAACTACTTAGAGCACTGCTCATAATGCTTAATTTATGAATAATCCACATTTTAAGTGGACATGTTTGAATTTTAAAATTACAATAGTATATCCAAATTAAGATTTTATCTGTTGCTTTTTATGCATTGCTTTGATGCATCAGTCCCATGAACTTTTATTATTTTTTCAGAGCCCCAAATCAAAAGACATCCTACTGACATGACATTGGTTGTGGAGTCCAAAGCAGTGTTGCCATGTTTAACATTAGGATATCCCAAACCAGAAATATCCTGGATAAAAGAAGATGATTTGATTAAGGTAAATGGAACGACTCGAACTATTTTCTTCTCAGTATTTATTTATTGGGTCCTTGAATTACGGTTTTCAATCATTGTGTGTTTTCTGAACATCTCCATCATTCATGTGTCTTGTAGGTTAATAGTCGTATATCAGTTTTGGAATCTGGCTCCCTAAAAATTAACAACATCAAGAAAGAGGACGCTGGGCAGTATCGCTGTGTGGCCAGAAACAGTTTCGGAATCGCTTACTCCAAACCAGTCACTATTGAAGTACAGGGTATGTCATAAAATAGCTCTGATCCTCAGTTAAGTATTATTGTACCATTCAGGTTTTCTAGAACATTACAAATTAAGAATGACTTAAGTGTCCAAGTGTACTTTTTGGGTCACTTTATGTTTGTAGGTCAATGACATAATGCTGGTTTTCTAATATATTCTATTTATTCTTATTGATTTAATAAATAATTTTCTCAAAAATTCGTTAAAATGTACAATCAGTGTCTTTAAAAAAACTCTTTCATGAAGAGCATATTTTAATTTATGTATTAAAATTCATTCTTTAATTTTTGGAAGGCATAAAGTGAAAAAATGGCAGGGTGAGCTGTCTTGATATCCAAATGAAATAAAATAAAAAAAATACATTATTGAAAAAACTTTAGCAAAAAAGCAGTTTGATGTAGTATTATTATTATTACTTGTTTGAAAAGTAGTATTTTCAGCTTCACTGCTCATTAATATTAGAAAATTGTCAAAAATTGCCAAAACTCAATTATTTTTGTTAATAATTCATGATATTTGTACATATATATATATATATTTTTTTTACTTTTTTTTAACTTAAAAATAAATAAAAATGATGGACTATTTTTACAATGTGTACCACATCACATTTTTGTTATTATTGTTGGAGATTATTTATTATTGATGTTTTATAATAAAATACTCTTTTCTTTTTAATATATGAAACAAACATGTATACAAATGGTACATTTCTAAGAACTTGACATGTGTTTTAAGCTTTTTAAAATGTTTTCTGTCTTCTAATTTGTCATTGTCTCTCCCATAGCTCCTGCCAAGATTCTGAAAGTTCCCAAAGAGAAGAAAGTTCAGATCGGATCAGAGGTTACATTAGAGTGTAATGCCACTGGCAACCCAATCCCATCTATAACTTGGCTTGAAAATGGCAATGCGGTAAATCCTCTACTTTATAAGATCCTCTACAGTCATTTTTCTCTCTCCTCCCCAGCTTTCCTCTCCACCTTTCTCTTGCTCTTCATGTTTGCTTTGGCTCTTTGAAGCAAATTAATTGTACTTTCATCTCAACTTACTGGAACAGAGAGCAGAGCTCATTCATGTTAAATGTCAGACGGCATATCTCAAATGTACAATGATGGGAGGCCTGCGTTCTGTAAATGCTCTGGTCGGTGTCACTATTAACAGGATTCAAACTACAATCATTCCTCAGGGCACTGATCAGACCTCAGCAATAAAGTTTAAGCCATATCAAGATCAAGAAAAGAATTCAAAACACCTCTGCACTGTTATCATTATTTGGGATCGTTTTTGGATGTGGATTTTGGTAGACAGAAACAAAGGGAACCCGAAAACTGATCAGCAGTCTTACGTGAAGATATTGTCTGCAAACAAGCATTTAAGTCTTTAAATCCTGGAGACTCCAAGATTCAAATTTCTAAGGCTTCTGTCAGGGGGTGTAAAGAGTAGATCTGAACAAGCTGTGCTCTCTTTGTTTTCATTTGGATACTGGCAATCATATTTTAATACTTTTTTTTAAGATATGCATAGATAAATATTGGTTTGGCTAAGCAACGGTGGTTGAAACTTCTATTTTTTGGCATGATATGTAACAACAGTGTGAGCAGTAAGGACTGAAGCAGAGACTGACCTCGCGGGTGAGGTTGTATAGATGCAGAAAGGTTTAACCCTTGACTGCCCAAACTTCTATTTTCTGTAAATCTGACTACACTATTCACCCTCTTGTGTTTATTTTTTTTTGTTTTGCGTGATATTCTCATTGATGGAATCTTGATTGTTGCAAGATTGTTGTTGCAGAATGTATTCAGTTGCACTATGTTTTTTCACAGGATTTGCTTCCATGCTTGTGCAAAAAAAATGTTGTCCTTTTGTGTTGACACGTTTCCTATTGAACAGGATTTTTTTTTAAACTAGCATCCTTCCCTCGCTAACTTGCCAGCGTTTCGTTCACTCAGATCTACGTCATTGCTTATGTTGCAGGAGTGCCCAATACTGGAGTCTGTAGCACTATTGGAGCCTTTAGGTGTCTGAAGCACATGTTCAAAAGCAACAATATAATTTGCCCACAACAGTCCAAGACATCACTACTGGTGCGACCATGAGTACAAGAGACGCCTGTAGTACACGTCATCAACTTCTTTGTCTGAAGGAGACGTAAGCAAGCAAGCCAGAACCTTTGTTCCTTCTCAGGGAACAAGGGTTACTTTTGTAACTGAGACATTCCCTTTCGAATGGGAACGTGCACTGTGTCTAACCAGATGAAATGGGGAACAAATACGCACTATGCTGAGGGGAATGACTGACTGATTGGCTGTGACTAAGCACTCAAATAAGGACTTAACAGACCTCGATGCCAGAGTCAAAAAAATACCCCAACTCTGTTAACCGGTGGACTGTCAGTGACAATATTCCCTACGGCCACCACCCAAGCGTCATACCCTATGCAAAGAAAGTGCTCATCCCAAGGACAGAACTCAAAGGTCTGCTATTGCTAGCCATATATATTGGATGTTACCTATTAAAGGAATACTGTCTCATGGAGTAAGTCAATTCCCTAGCCTTTCATTATCACTAGGGGGAGTAAGTTATGCCCTTAGACACCCCAGGGAAGCTAAAAAACGTTCTACCTCAGGAGACCTGTCTGACAACAGTCACAATCTCAAGAGACCAGCACTCCCGAAGGTGCTTGCCAATGAGAAGGGATCATGACAACGCAGTGCTGAAGTGCCAACTAGCCTCTCCCTATGGAGGATCCCTTTACCGCTCTTCAGAAAAAGCGTTGTGGGGAAATTCGGTTCGCGTACCTACCCCGAAGTGATCAAATAAAATTCTGTATCAACATTTATAGGCAAGACAAGTAGTTTGTTTAGGCATGGTTTGTAGGGAATTACAAACCTGCGCACATATATTCAAATGCACATAACTATAGAATCAATTCATAATGCGCATGTGAACGCCATCAGCGTTTATCACAGGTTTAGTTTAAAGTCTAGTTTAAAGTTTAGAGAGAACGGCGTCGTCTTAGCGGCCCCTAATTTTAATAACAAATTATCATTTCAACGGAAGTGAATCAATCAATATAACTTTAGCTGGATGATAACATTATTCAAGAACCACTATAAAGCCAAAACAATCTCTATTACCTTAAATTATATGTTTATCTCTGTAAAGCTGCTTTGAAACAGCTTTACAGCACTACATAAATGAAGATGACTTGACTTGACTTGACTTTGATGCAAGAAGCCGCTTTTCATTGGGGCTCAGAGATGGGTATCTCTGGGGAGCGGAGGAATCAGCATGACGACCTTGGTAGTGAGTGGAATACCACTCACACTCAAGCCAAAATACTTGCTTTCCAAGGGGAGCTCTCTAAATGCGAGCTACTAACACTCAATATCGCTGTCTAGAGAATGTGATTCCAGGAATCGGACCGAGCTCATGCCAGGGGAACTGAGGAGTGAGGACCCTACTTAAAGACCCTAAAAAGTAGGGAATGGCAAGTCAACGCTTGACCCTGAAGATCTGCTGATCAAGGGGAGCCAGCGGAGAGCTTGCTGCAACCACTCAAGAAACTGCAGTCCCGTGCAAAGATCTCAAGACTTCAGTACTCCCGAAGGTGCCCTACAACAAAAACAGTTCACAAACTGGGGCAAATATTGCTTGTCGGGTTCTAGAGACCATACTGAAAGGAATCCCAGAAGTGGGGAAGGGTTCAACTCCACACTTAACACTGAGGACCCGCTAATTAAGGGGAGCTTGCAGAAAAGCACAGCTACACCACTAAACATAACTGTACCCGAAATGGGATTTCAGGAATCAGACCAAGCTCTCTCACAGGGAGCGGAGGAAACTCACTGAAATAAAACCCCAGTATTGGGGAAGGGTTCTACTCCACACTGAATATTGAAGACCGACAAATCAAGGGGAGCCCAAAAAGCGCTAGCTACAACCACGCGAAAACACCATCTAAACCAGATCTCAAACTCCAGCGCTCCTGAAGGTGCCGTACAACATGAAGGGTTCGTAAACTGGGGAGAAAAGCAGCTTCCCATTGGGTTCTAGAGATCGGAAGACCTCGACATGTGGAACAGAAGACCCTACATCAAGACCCGAGAAACAGGGAGGATACTACTCTAAGTTCAACCCATGAAACTCTTAAATCTCCAAAATCTCAAGATTCCAGCACTTCCAAAGGTGCCTTACTACAAAAAGGGTTTGTGAATCTTGGGTGAAAGCCACTTTCCGTGGGGTTCTAGAGATAGGACGAAGCTCAAAAGGGGAGCAGAGGACACCACTTGAAACCATAAAAAAGAGACAAAAGGGAGCTTCCTGCTTAGAGAGAACACACAAATATCTGGCGGAGGGAGCTACAGCCTCGACAGATAAGGGAGGCTTCCTACTTTGGGAACCCCAATATCTGAGGGAGGCAGCTTAAACCTTATTTTTATAGGGGAGCTTTCTGCTCAGAGAGACAAGACCCAGACCCAATATCTGGGGAGGCAGCTTCGACCCGTTGAACTTAAAAGAAGCTTCCTACTTAGGGAACCCAATCTCTGGGGGAGGCAGCTTCACCTTGAACACAATCAAGTGCTAACGTGGCTTTTTAGCATCAGCCAGTATACTGACTTACAGCTTGTTCTGCTATTTGTTGCACTACGCTATGAGAAAAATGGTATTAAGTTAATGGTATGCATTTTGGAGATGTCAAATATAAAGTCCCATTGCATACACATCACAATGACGGTGATGCATGAGCAAACTCTGTTGACATATTTCCTATTGAAACAGAAGGGTTTTGTTGTTGTAAGCTAGCATTGATGACAGACTAAAAGACACCAAACTCAACAATTTTCATTCAAGATCACAGTCACGTTTTTCCATGCACACTTAGTTGTTGCAGTTATGTGCATTTTAACATTTTAATGTGCACTATGTCTGAGCATCTGGAATTTTTATTATTTGATTGTTTTGTAATTTAAATATTTGATATGTTCAACATTTGAAAATAATAGTATTGTCATCATTATTATGTTGCATAAAACAAAAAAAACAAAAAACAGTTTAAAAAGATTTCACATCAAATTCGGCTTTCAACAATGATGTGTTATTAGAATAATATGTCTATGCAATACCTTATTTGGTATTTGTGATATTTTTTTTTTTTAAATCCACTAATTACTTGGACCAAATCGCTACGATTAATATACTTTGCCTTAAGTGCTCTTTTCACGGAGAATGTTAAGTAATAATTTAGAAAAGACAACATTGCTATGATAAACAGTTTGAGCTGTCATAGCTGATGATGATGATGATTGATAAATGAACTTTGACCTCTGACCCCCAAAGCGTCTCTGAAACCTGTGAGATGTTATTAGACCGTTGATTAAAATTACCCCGTCTGAGTGTCATTCTGGCAGGACTCTCAGCTCATTAGTTTTCTTGAGCCAGATGAAGTGGCTTCTAAAATCAGCTCCATGCGCACTTTGTCAAATATAGAGCCGTGATCGCAGCATGAGACTGACATTCCTACAGGCTCTCATAATGTTCTCATAAACTCAACAAATCACATTAGCAAAATAGCAGGAGTCTTAACACATCCAAACAATAAATAGATGGATTTGTTATATTTGTTGGAATAATCATGCGACTTGCATTTGACCCAGTTTTATTCTATTCTATTCTTTTCTATTCTATTCTATTCTATTCTTTACTCTGCACATATACTGTGAAGAACACTAGTGGCTATTTTGTAATAATTACAAATACAAATAGCCCCCAATAACATACTGGAATCTGTGTGATATTAAAAATGATATCATGAATGCTTTAGTTAAAAAGAAGTTGATTAAAAAAGCCATAGTTGAAGAGCCTATGCACACCTGTGATCACACATCAGCAGAATTGTATATTAATTCAGCTATATTGATTTCTAGTTACTACATTTGGTGGGTACAGTATATCACTTGCCAGAAGAATTGTTTGTGATTGTTGTTGTTATTATCTACTGTTCAAAAGTTTGATGTTGGTAAGTTTATTATTATTATTATTTTGAAAGAGGTCTCTTTTGCTCGCCAAGGCTGCATTTATGTGGTCAAAAGTACAGTAAAATCTGTAATATTGTAAAAAATAGTGTTAGAATTGAAATAACTGTTTTCCATTGTGATATATTGTAAAATGTAATTTATTCCTGTGATCAAAGCAGAATTGTCTTCAGCGTCACATGATCCTTCAGAAATGTTGATGATTTGCTGCTCAAGAAACATTTCTGATTATTATCAATGTTGAAAACAGTTGTGCTGCTTCATATTTTTGTGGAAACATTTTTAAAAGATTATTTGATTAAAAGAAAGTTCAAAAGAACTGCAAAGTCCTTTACAGCATCCTTGCTGAATACAATGATTAATTTTCTTAAAAAAACAGACCCCAATTTTTTGGATTGTGTCTTTTATATTGCTCATATTGGCATTAGATCAAATGTAGAGGCCAGACATGACAGAGAATGTGTCATGGTTAAAGGCTGGTATTTTGTTATCTGCAGATTTCAGGAGGGTCAGTGGAGGAGACGCTGGTGGATGAAGTCGTTCTATCTGTTCTGCGTGTAGTGGTTCATAAACCAGCTCTCTACACCTGTCAGGCTACTAACCAGCACAGCGGAGGAGCCAACACCGTCAAAGCCACAGCAAAAATAACTGTTTCAGGTCAGTTTAAGTACTGAGTCTTACCAGATTCAATAGTTTGTCTTCTGCTTTGTCTCTAAGTCTCATAGTGTCTCGGAAAATAGCATAGATACAGAAATATTGATACTCAACTGTAAAAAAAAAAAATACAATTATATAAATCATATACAAATGGGGCTTGCTGTAAACAGCATGTGACAATTTTAGTTATTTAGTTAATAGTTATTTATTTATTGCAGTAACATTCCCTGTATCTATGGTATTTAGCATGAAGTATGCCTTGGCAAATGCTTATGTGGGTTATAACACATGAATAGAGAGGTGACATGAAGCAGTATTTGACAACTGTTATTATAACCTTTATCACTGTCAATCTGGTTTATATTGGATGTTTTAACAAGGTTGTCATGCTGGGTACCTCAAAATACAGTAGTTCAATTGTCACTGTTAAATAATTGATTTAAATTGATCTCCAAATTGTCCTTATAGTATATGCTTTGAGAATTTATAATGACGACGTGACAAAATGCACTTTCAAAAAAGTACCATGTTTTTTGTACCATCATTTATCATGGTAATACTATGGTATTCTTTGAAGTACATGGGTGTACACCACCATTCAAAGGTTTCGGGTCCTTTTATACATCAGGACACATTAAGTTTATCAAAAGTGACAGTATAAGATATATACAGTATATATAATGTTACAGATTATTTATATTTCAAATACATTCTGTACTTTTAAACTTTGCATTCATCAAAGAATACTAACAACATGTATCAGGGTTTCCTATTAAAATATTAGGCAATTGATAATCAGAAATATTTCTTGAGCAGAAAATCGTGACACTGAAGACTGAAAATGCTGAAAATTCAACTTAGATCACAATAGAAAACGGTTATTAAATTGTAATTATATTTTACAATATGTTGTTTGATTCATAAGAGACTTCATTAAAAAAACATGAATAAAACAGTAATGTATGAAAATACATAACAAGGTACATTTTCATGTAGTATAATGATATATACGCCACAGTACTAACTATACAGATTTCCAGATTACTGCCACAGTGTATTAATGTGATGCTGTAATGTCACCAGTCATAATGTTTTAACAAAATCAATTTGAGATGCTTCTGTTAGTAAAGGCCCATGAAACGGGGCTTCGTAAACACTCACCCACTGTGACTACTGTTTCTGCCATATGTTTCTCTGTGTAAATATGACGAGGCTGTTCTCTAAGTTTCCGCAGCTGTGTTTCTGGAGCCAGGATTTCAGTTAGCTAGCCTTGTGTTTGCGTAGCTGTTCGTTTGCCTCCTCAAAGCCCTGAAATGCTGTATTGTGGTGCTGTAGAGAATGAACACAATGCGATTAGGCAATATGGAATTAATTATAGAATCAACTGAGTAATATATATGTTCATTTCTACCACATATTCCTTATTACATAGCTCTCCTGACTCTTACTGGCCAATCAGCATCTGCGGATTCAGATATAGTAATGTATCGTGCGATAATGCCTGACTAATGTTTTATTTCTTATGGGTGTGTTTCACAAAAACGTTGTACGTTTTGAAGAAAGACGGCGTGTCAGACTGGTTTATTCTGTGAAGGAGATTCTTAAATCCTGGCACATGAAATTAGGAGGGTCTGTTAAACTTCACACCTGCTGTATGTCCAGATAGACCCCCCAAGTTCTGTCTTTGATCTCCTCTCTTACACACACACACACACACACACACACACACACACACACACACACACACACACACACACACACACACACACACACACACACACACACACACACACACACACACACACACACACACACACACACACACACACACACACACACACACACACACACACACACACCACACACACACACATTGAGCCAAGCACTGCATAAGAATGGTCAGGCCGACAAAGTGGATGTGTTACTCTCGGACACTAAACAGATATTGTTTGTGCTTTTCTCTCTTCTCGGGCCTGTTTCTGGTGGCCGTCTCTGGATCCTGTAACTTCACCATAGAATGGAGGTAAGAATAAATTTGCATCCTATTAAGTGGTACTTCAGCATAAAATATATACACTCTTAAAAAATATAGGTTGTTTATTGGCAACTATGGTTTCATGAAGAACCTTTAACATAATTGGGCTAAAGGTTCTTTAGATTACAAAAATGTTCTTCTCACCAAGAAAAAAAAAAATGGTTCTTTTCAGAACTGGTCATTGAACGTTTTTGGGGGGAACGCAGGATGGTTCTTTTGTGGCATAACTGAATATTTATCTTTAAGAGGATATGAATCCTACCTGGGTGAATCTTACAAAATATGTTAAGAACATATGTAGGTCATTTTCCAAGAAATTATAGGTTACACATTATTTTAAGGTGTCCATGTTACAGTGTAATTATACATTTAAGTAATGAGTATTAATAATGAACTACATGCACTTACTATAGGGTTAGGACTTTGCTTTGGTTTAGAAAAAAATATCATATATATATATATGTATACATAAAAAAATATATTGTCTTGTACTGTAAAATAAAACTGAACAAAATATATTTAAAATGTAGGGTGGATGATATGCTAAATTGTCTTGATGTCAAATCTTTATGTAAAATAATATCATTCACATGTTTGAGGTCATTCACATTTTTTGGGGGGAAAAATACTTTTATTCTTCAAGAATGTGTTAAATTGATCAACAGTAACAAAATACAGTTTAAATGATGTTTCCCCAAAATGTGTAGCAACTGTTTTCAACTTTGATAATAATGATCAGAAATATTTCTTGAGCATCAAATGATCATATTAGAGAAGGATCATGTGAGACTGAAGACTGAGTAATGATGCTGAAAACTCAGCTTTGATCACAGGAATAATTACATTTTAATACGTAGAAAACAGTTTAATTTCAATTGTAATAATATTTCACAATATTACAGTTTTTACAGTTTTTTATCATATAAATACAGCCTTTTTGAGCAGAAGAGCCTTCTTTAAAAATCAGTAAAAAACTTATGAATGGTCTGTATACACATATACAATGTCTCAGCATTTAAATAATGTGAGAAACATCTTAATGGCTTAATTTTCTCTATAATATGAATATGAATTAAATCAAATATTAACTAAAATATGATTTATTTTTTTATTTGAATTGTCGTGATTTATTTTTGTGCGTGTGCGAGTCACCACACTAAGACAGTGTTGATAGTGAATCATGTTAATAGGGCTTGTCACTCAATATGAGATCATCTTTGGACTGAGAGCTATGCAAATTGATTGATAAGAAACCTGTATGCAATAAAACAAATGAAAGACAGATCTGGACAGTGTGCTGCATGACTCAAGCCAGTCGGAAGTTGCGATTACGCTGACAGGAGCTCTTTCACTGGAAAGAGCCACTCAAATTGAATCATTATGTCTCTGTTGATTTCAAATGATAAATGCAAACGTATACACACGTGCTGGAAAACGTAGTTCACTTCTTCTCTAAAAGCCAGACACGCCATATGGTCTAAGTTACACATGAACTTAAATAAACCAAGCTATTTTCCAAACGATTCAGATTCAGCATCTGGATGCACTTAGAGCAAAGTTAAACAGAATGAACTAATTGTAAGAACTGCACTTTATTCTTGTCAATTGCGCAGTTTGTACATGAGTCAGCGCATAGTCATGAGACGGAGTTGTGTATAGAAACCTTGAAGCAACATCTTCATATGACTTGAGTCCAAAACAGCCATTCTGTTTAGCAGAAGTCAATGATGAGGGCAAAGTTACTCTTTGACAACTTCCAAACCCTACTACCTATCTCATAAACACAATTTTGCTATGGTAAGCATCACTGTTATTATTTCTCAGAGAGTTATGGTTTGTTCCTGCACCATTTGTACTACAAACATGATTAATGCCTCAGATGATGCGGTTGTTGAGGAGAGGTGAGCTGTTACATTTCAAAGCCGTCAGACGTTTTAACTGGTATGAGTAAAAAAAGGGATATTTAAGGATTTAGCCAAGTCATGTATTGGGGCTAGAATATTTCAACATGGGCTTTTTCAACGCTATCTCACGACCAATTCGTACGAATTCGTACCAGTGAGTACGAGGTGGCTAATTCGTCCAAATTCGTACGATTGGTCTAAACCCCAGTGATGAATAGGTTTCGGGGGGTCAGGGGTAGGTCATTCGTACGAATTCATACGAATTGGGTAACTCATAAAATATGTACGATTTAGCAAAAAACGTACAAATTCGACAAACATATCAATTCGTACGAATTAGCCACCAAAATGCGTATGTATTTGCCGTGAGATTTGGTTGGGTTTCTCCTTTGTGAAAAAGTGCACTTAAACGTGCTTTTAAAACAAGTTCTTATTACGGTTTTTCATTATGGTTTATGGTTTTTATTTGCGTTTTTTACTTACAGACGACAACATTGTCCAAACGATCCCCGTTCACATGGATCTGTGAAAACAACTAAAAACGCTGTATTTTTGATGCGATGCCAGTAGTTGGCGATGCCAATTTTGTAAAGAAAAACTACTCATCTATAGACTATGTGGATGCGCATGAGGTCACCATTTTCACAAATGCACGTTTTTGTAGTTTACAGGGAGACGATAATGCTGTCGTTTTCAAAAACGTGCACTCTGAAACACGTTTTCAAAAGTTTGAGTTTTCAGGCCCCCAAAATGCTGTTGTCATGTAAATGAGTTGAAAGTTTGGTAACACTTTATTTTTATGGTTCCTTTTGAACATTCTAGGTAACTTTGCAACTACATGTCAACTAACTCTCTTTAGAGTAGTAGTAGACTGTCTGCTTAATATCTGCTAACACATTGTAGCAATGTGTTGTATAATTATTGTGTTGTCTTTAATATTGCATTGTGATGTCTTATCCTATTTAGACTGTACAAAGGCAGCGCTGGCTATTGCAGCACATACAGGGGCGACGTGTGTCGCAACGTGCTCCGTCACAACGCTCTGGTGTTCTTCAACTACTCTCTCCCGAACCCAGAGGATGCGCAGGAGTACCTGGCTCAGAGCGTATGGGGGGAACTGGACGGGGTCAGCTCATTCTGCAGGCCTGCTGCCAGATCCCTGCTCTGCCACGCCACCTTCCAGGACTGCAATCCTTCGGGAATAGGACCAGCACCTAAACCTGTCTGCAGGTACTGAAAATGTTCTGTTCTGTTGTGCATGGGGGGTACATGGTAATATACCAAGTAGAATATACTTTTTTCTTTCTACTCTTTATCCTATAGGACAGTAAACTAAAAGAATCCAAACAAAAGAGTCATTCTTTGTATGTGGTGGCTTTTCACCATTTGTTGAATAAATAGTGATTCAGATCAGATTTCCTAACTAGCAGAACAAGAACTGTACGCAGTCAAATATTAGTGTCACTGTCACTTGATGGTGGATTTGGCGAAGAATCTGTCAGCGATCAAAATATTGATCAAAAGATGTTAAAAATGATAGTTTTGGATGATGGTTGAGATCATGAATACGGGCCAGATGCTGAATGTACTGGGATGAAATGAGCTGTGACAATAACAGCGATGACGGTAAAAATCCAATTACACCCGTCCAAGTCCTAAAAGGAAACCAATTATCCTTGATTTTATTATTTTGTAATTGTTATTAAATATCAGGAAAGTTTTATATTATTACGGCAGTTAGTGATCCTTCCGTGTTAGATATAGATCAGGGTCACTAAAGACCCAGAAATTGAATTTACTCGTATGTAAAGTTTATTTAATAATTACCAGTATGTTTGTCGAAACATTCATGCAAATAAAGGGTTAGTTTATCCAAAAATGAACACCTAGGATGGCCTGAGGGTGAGTAAATAATGGGATATCTTTTATTCTTGGGTGAACTAACCCTTAAAAAAAGCAGTTTCCGGTGATAAATTAAAACAATTGTAATTTAGTTCTTGTAATTTTGACTTAACTTGTCACTGTGACATAATTTCTTATTTTAAAATGTATCTCACAAGTCTTCCATATATATTTGCATTACATTGTGGAAAAACTGAAAAAAAAAAAATCTAATAATATGTATAATATTATAATCAAATTCAGCCCATATTTTTAAATGACAGGATTTTCCTCATGGACAGAAAAGGCACCACATGCAGAAGATAATTCATATCACTATTTACTAAGTAGTCATTTGGAAGATGCCTTTATCCAAAATAACTAACAGTGGTGGTGCAACCTGAGGTTCAAAATCATGCTTAAGGGAACAGTGGTGGTCGGCCCAGAAACCAGTAACTTTTCAAATACTAATCCTAAGTTTTAACCACAGCACCACCCATGCTATATATACGGTATATGCAGTATGCATATTAAACAGAAACTGTGCTGTTGTTTCACAGGGAGCACTGTCTCGCAGTAAAAGAGCTGTACTGTTATAAGGAGTGGCGTTCTGCTGAGGAAAGATCTCATCGAGGGTTCACACATAGCATCACTCTCCCAGAATGCACCGCTCTACCTAGCCAACAAACGGACCCATCCTCATGTACTGCAGTTCCTTACGTTGGTAAGAGTGACACGCTATTATATAACTGTACACCTTCCTGTGGGGTGACATTCGCCTCGATCTTTGTTTAGTTATGAAAATCCTGTGATATTTTGGGGCTGATTGTCAGTGATGTCCATAAAGCATCCGTCCCATGAAAACAATGGGTGTTAGTGGAAAAACGCCACGTATGGTTCTTGGCAGGACAATGCTGTAGGATTTTTTTTCGTTTGTTTATGTGAAATGGCTTGTGAGGAATGTGATGACAGCGAACCTGTAGATGGACAAGATTAGTGTGTTTTATAGCCAAAGCATGTGAGGTAGGATCAGTAGGGGATGTTGGACAGCTGAGTAAATGTTCCCATCTAAAAGTTTCCATGCCGTGTTTGCAAGCTGCTGTCTAACTTGTGAAGCGGCAAAATTCAGTGGGAAATGGTAATGAAATGTTAATGAAAAATTGTAGGAAAGTGGGTATTATGTTGTGCAGTGGGGTCATGCCCATTTAAAGTGAGGGCACGTGCCCCCTCAGATTTTTCCTCCCTGATCATTTTTTTGTCACAGCTTTATTCCTATTATGCTCCATAATAGGAGCCTAACGACTCAAATGTATTCTTCTGGATGTGTAATAAATCGGTCAGCATCAGCCCGCCCCTTTTTCCTAATATGGTGTCTGTGTATATCAAATCTAGAGTATATCTAGAGTATATCTAGAGTATATCTGTGTATATCAAATCAAAAACACGCGTAGCGCTCTAGAATCTTTGGTGTGTATGTTCAAGCAACTCACTCGTCTCGCACGTTGAGCTGGCAATGTTTTACAGATGGTCTTGAAGTGGTAAGTGGGCAAAGCAACACATCGGCATTGAATTAGTTATCCGATGATATTAAAAGGTAGTGGGATTATTGTGGTTGACCTGTAAATTTTAACTTGATCAAAAAGTTGTGGATTTGATATTAGCTGCAAATTCAAAGCATTAACTTAAGTTGTGTCAGTGTAACGTTATCGATAGTTAGCCTAGTCTAACCGTAAACTAGTTGGCTAACGTTACTGCCTGCCATACAAAGCCAATAAGCCATAGTAACGTTTTCGGATCGGTTTTGAAACATCTGTTCTGTTTTGTCTTGTGTCAAAGTCTCCAGCTGGTTCAATTGTTTTCAATTTCATAGAAAAGAGGGTGTTAAATTTGTTGTAGGCTAACTGCAAAATCAATACCAATTTAAAATCATAACATATAAACTGCAATGGTACTGTTTTTAAAATCATGTGTAGTAGGCCTAAGTGTACAGTAAGTGTGTGTGTGTGAACATGCTTTAATGAAGTAGACTTCAAAAGCTTTTGACTTTGAGCTTACAGTTCTTTCATCAACCTGTCTTTTACATAAACTTACAAAATAGATACTTTAAATTAGTCCTCAGATAGAGGAGGGTTGCTGCTAGCTCCGTTAAGGTTTTTCTGTTCCTCCCAAACTGCATTGAAATGGTGTATTTTTGCAGCAAGAATTTAAAAATGTTCCCCCTCCTAACATGATCCATATCACCGGTCAGAAAACAATTGCAACGTCTCAGATTGTGCCCCCCCCCCAGAATTTCTGCTTGCATGACGCCCCTGATGTTGTGTATATATTTTAGAAACCTGCATGATAACATAACTGGTTAATGATTAAAATGAATTTCAACACATTATTGTTTGTGTTTTATTCAGATATCAATAAAGATCAAGTTACATGTAAGTATGAGTTTGGCTTCATGTTCTCCTCACATATAGTGGGGTCTATAAGTCTGAGAGTCCATAAAGATATCTTTTTCATTTACACTTCCATGCAAATTCCTCTGTTAAAAAAAACACTGAAATTAATGTAAAATAATTAGTATTATTAATTCAATTATTTTAAAATTACGAAAACACAAATGTTTACTAACAGCCTCAGACCTTTAGACTCCACTACAATTTTACAATTGTTTGTTCCATGTCAAATAGCAATATTGATAATCAGAACACACATTTCAATATACTTGACCGTTTGTAATTTATATATCTATAGCAACATGTTACAATGACAAAGGAAGATTTTACCAAGGAACACACAATGCCACAGCATCTGCCATTCCCTGTCAGAGATGGAACCAGCAGGTAATTGTTTGTATTAAAGTCAGCATAAAATCAAAATGGACTCAATTTACTTTGCTCAGAAATGTTACTGCTCATATTTTGTGAGATTATTCAATGCATGTTACTCTAAAGGATGTTTAGTCTTCAAAATCTTTAATCAAATTGAAATAACTAGTACTGCAACCAAAGGCTGGCGTCACTTAGACTACATGTGTAGGGAAAATAATGTTAGCTAGTAGTTAGCCAAGTAGCTACTTATGCATAGTTTTAGACTACAATTGTAGGTAATGCAGTCTTTCCAGTCTTTGACAGTAGTTAAAGCAGTCATTTGACAGAGAATCTTTTTTTTGCATATGTTGAGATGCTTGTAAAGAGACATGACTGATTTAGAATATTGGACAAAGGGTTAAAAATGCACAAATAATAAACTAAAATGTATCATAACATGATATCGTTTCCTCCTGTAGCTGTAATCAAATATACTAACTCGTTTTTTCATCACCATCCTCAAACAATACCCTAACCCCAAACAATCCGTATGCTGCATGTTGGCATGCGCTCAGTGACCTTCAAACGATATGTACACAGGAAACACTGTTTTAACAGCAAAAACAATGGAGGGTCAAAATACACAAATCCAGAGGTTTCCTTTGAAATTAAGTTTTGAATGGAGAAGATTTTGTCTCTTTTCAAAACATTGTGGAAAGTTTTAATGCATGCAGTGGTTTTTAACCTGGGAATGCTGGAAATATCAGGGATAACGGAGATATTGAATTTTGCCGCAGATGATATGTGAGTGACCACAGATTTAAGTTTGTTTGTTGACCGCTCTCTTTTTATCCCATTCAGGATCCCCATCAACATAGACTCTCTGTAGATGTAATTCCTGAGTTGCGAAATGCAGAAAACTATTGTCGTAACCCAGGTGGAGAGAGTGACAGGCCATGGTGCTACACCACAAACCCCAATGTACGCTGGGAGTACTGTCTTGTGCCCAAATGTGGAGAAGGTATATAAATGTATACATAAGCAATTAATAAGATGCATTGTTGACTGGAGTAACTAATCCTAGATTGACTGTTTACTCTGACATAAGTCAATATAAAACAAAAGCTGTTCCAAATCATCTGCATCACCATTGTTGTTCTTTTCTTTAGTTATCAGCAGCAAGACTGCCCCCTCGATTCCAAAACCAGTCCAGTTATACCCACCCCCTCCCGTGTCCACGGCCTACTCAATGAGCGTCATCATCTTTGTCATTGCTGGCTTTGCTGGGGCGGCCTTCTTTACCATACTCATCCTCATGTGCCACAGAAGAAAGAAAATGTGGAAAAAGAGGAAAAGGTGAATAATGGACTGATTATTCACATTTAGGTTGTATGGTCACTTCATACAATTTACTGCGGTGGTAAAAGGTTTGAAGGCTCAAACCCACACGTGTGCATGGCTACGTCATAAATGTTTACAACTTGCGGTCACCGCACGAAAATACTTTTTAAATTTAATTTTGGAAAAATAATTTGTATTACAATTCTTTATTGGCTTTCTATTACAGTACAGTGAATGACAACAGTATGTGGTCTCCCAGTGGCTTACGTTATTGGCAGTTCAGAGTTAAATGATTGATTTACAGCAAAACAAAAGATAATATTTATACTTTCATGTCCGAAAACATAATTTTTGTCTTACATTTCATAATAAACTCAGACTAGCTCAGTACAGACACATTTTTTGTCCGTTTATTTTTGTGAATTTGAATATTTGGAAAGGATTGTGGGTGATTTAAGGCCGCAAAGGGTACATCCGTTGCATCCTTCAAAACAGGCCGAATAGGACGTGAAACAAAGGCTGCCTTCCAAGGATCCTTCAAATTGAGATGGCCCTCAGCAACGTTTGATGATGTGGCAACCAAGATTTGAAGCTTTTGTAGGATGAAGCCTTCCAGTCTTAGGCAGTTTACAAACATTCAGCCTGGTGTGTTGAGGAAAGTTGGAGCTAAACTCTGCAGGACAGTGGCCCTCCAGGACCGAGTTTGGATACCCCTGATCTATGGTAACTCTAGAACAGGGGTGTCCAAATCTGCTCCAGGAGGTCCACTGTCCTGCAGAGTTTAACTCCAACTTGCCTCAACACACCTGTCTGGAAGTTTGTAGTATGTCTAGTAAGATATTGCTTAGCTGGTTCAGGTGTGTTTAATTAGGGTTGAAGCTAATCTTTGCTGGAGCAGGATTGGGCACCCCTGCTCTTTACCATTGGCCTACCACACGCTATCATCCTGCAAAGTTTAGCTCCAAACCCATTCAAACCACCTGAAACAGCTAATCAAAGTGTTCAGGCTTAGTTGAAAATAACAGGCAGGTGTATTGGAGCAGGGCTGAAATGTAGCCCTCCAGAGCTAAGATTGGCGACACCGTCATATAGATTTTGCCTCCAATTCTGCTCCACACACCTTCCTGTAATTTTCAAGTAATCCTGGACACCTTGGTCAGCTAAACTCTGCAGGAAGGTGGTACTCCAGAAGTCTCCTTGAGAGTAGAAAATCCCTACTACTGGAAACTCTCACCAAAAGTGTTCTTGACATTGCTTTGGAAGTTGCATGACCTAAATTATTAGTAAACACATCAAAACAAAAAAGTTGTGCTTCTGTATTCAGTAGGGTTCTGGATACACCTACTCTGACCACCCTCCCCTCAGAGCTCTTGCTGGACAGACTTCACCCCAACCCCATGTACCAACGACTGCCTCTCCTTCTCAACTCCAAGCTCCTCAGTCTCGAATATCCACGCAACAACATTGAATATGTCCGTGACATTGGAGAGGGGGCTTTTGGTAGGGTGTTTCAGGCAAGGTGAGAGCTACCAAATGTTACAAGCAAATGTAACACCAGTGGTGCTAATGTCTGTCCTGGTTTGGCACTGTCAGTGTTTATACTGATCATGTTTTCTTTTGCATGGTTTGGTCAAAATTAAGTTTTACATTGTGTGAATGATTAACTGAATCCAGTTTTTTTAGAGCAATGACTGAATTCTTAGAAACTCTTTAGTGACTCACCAGATAGATTTAGGGAAAAAAATAACCAACCGTAAATCAGCATGCAAAGGTCTGACGTACACAGACCAAACCACAATGTAATCCTGATATCAGGTATATAGAGACCCCTGGGAATTACAGCAGAGGGTAAAATAAACACCAAATGGCTGTCTCCTGAAATAAGATACTGAATAGGTCACACTAAACATGTGATGTGTTTCAATATGAGACTTCCCTGTAGACACTATCGTGTGAGCAAGCCCTGCTGGGGAGGTTATTTATAGACACCCATTAGAAAAGTGTTTACTTCTCCAAGAACACACAGGAGCCTTCTGCACAGGAAGTATAATCTTAATGGAATTCTAAGATGGTTCTTGAGTTTCAGCCATTGTGGTTCTGTTTCCACAGTTTTGCATCACCATTTAAACTATTTTAAAAGATGTTATGACCAGTTTGACAATTTGTGACAATATGTAGTGGTGAATTTTGTTTGAGATCAGTGATGGTTACCTACTACTACTGCCCATATTCAAGTTTATCATTACAGTAAAGATTGTATATGCTGAAAAACGCTTTACGCTGTAAAGAAACATTGCTTTGGCTGTAAAGGGGCAGTTGTGTCCTAATGGTTAGCAAGTCAGAATGTTAACCCGAAGGTTTTGGGTTCAATTCTCAATTCCAGCAGGAAATGACCGAGGTGCCCTTGAGCAAAGCACCTAACCCCTAATCGCTCCCTGGGCGGCACGGTGAAATGCTGCCCACTGCTCCGGGTGTGTGTGTCCGTGGTTTGCAGTGTTTGTGTGTGTGTGTGTGTGTGTGTGTGTGTGTGTGTGTGTGTGTGTTTGTGTGTGTGTGTTCACTGCTCACTACTTCTAATGTGTGTGCACAAAGTTTCATGAGTTAAATGGAGAGGACAAATTGCAAGTATGGGTTACCATATCACTATCAACTGTACAGTAATTTTAGAGTTGTAATGCTCTGCCTAGTACATTACTTCAAACGTTGGGTAATGCTGACTAAAAAGTCATCAAACTGTTACAAATCTGTTGAATTACAAATTTGCAAAAACAATTACAAAATTGTTGAATCAGCAAATTTGAACTAAAATTGCTTAAATTTCATGCAAGCAAACTGTAACTACTAGTTCCCTTTCGTTGTCACTCCGAGTTACGTCGGATGACGACGAATGGGGTTTCGCTTAGAACACCTATCGACTTCGAGTATACAAAAACGAGCCATGGCAAAGAAATGCCATGGGTCTGCGGAATTTGCATGACGTAACTCCGCCCATCTCGTGGGTATAAAAGGAGGACGCCGGCAACATGCAGTTATGTTTTCGCTTCAGAGCCAAGAGTATTTCTTCACTCCACAACCATTTATGACTTTGCTCTACGAGACGAGCCATTCTCTCCGGTGTTGGTGTGACGGCGATCTGCAGCGAGTTCACATTGCCTGCTGATCTGTGCAGTGATCTGCCAGTGAGTGTGTTCTCCCCGCTCGCTTCAACATCGCGGAGTTTTTTTCTCCTCTCACAAAAGAGCTTGCACGCGGCACGTCTTTTTAAAGACGGCTCGCCCGTGCATAAAAAAAAAAAAAAAGTGGTTGCGGCAGATTGGTATCAGACTCTGATGGGCACGAGCGCTGTCTAGTGTGTTTGGGCTTTGATCATGCTTGTACAGCGCTCGTGGGTGATTCATGTTTTCTCTGTGGGAACATGATCATCGCGTCATTTAGGTCGAGACTCGGTGAACTTGCAAGAGTGAGAGTCCCCTCATCCACCCCCCGATTTTCGGCTGGTGGCCAGGGTGACCTGAGGGTGTTGGTCTGGAACAAGGCGCCGACTCTGTGTCCGTGACCCCAGCCCCCCTCTTCAATGACGGTGCCCGTTAGCGATCAGGTGATTACACGAGTCTATCTTCGGGTGGCCCGTGTGTTTTCATTTGAAAGCTACAGAGGATGGTGCTATGTCTGTAGCAGCATCACTAGGTGGGCTTTATTCTTTTGGAAGTGACGACTCGTCACAGCTGCCACCTTCTGGTGTGCTATGCTTTGCCTGAGTCTGATCCGGAGATGACGGCCATGCTTTCCTGGGACGCTTGGTTTTTGGGTAAGGCCGCCGACCCGCGTCCACGGCAAACCCCAATATCTTTCTTCCCGGACGTGCATGATGAGATCTCGATGTCCTGAAAGACCCCCGTGTCTTCTCAGGACCGCTCGTTGGTCTCATCCGCCTTTCCCCCCTCAACGGGGCCGCTGCCCATGGGTACACTGGGGTCCCCCCGGTTGAACGCTCTATTGCGATGCTACTGTGTCCTCAGAGTGCTTCCCGGCGCAATCCTAAGCACCCGTCCGAAGCCTGTAGTTCTTTTCGTCTACACTAATCTGTGGCGAAATCCTATAGTGCCACAGGACAGGCAGCCGTCTCACTGCATCCCATGACCGTTCTGTGGTCTACCTGGCCCAGATGCTCATGGTTATGCATGAGGGCGGGACTGACTCGAGGCTCTTTAATGAGCTACCAAAAAGCGCGCCGCCACTTACCTTGCTCTCCGAGCGACGAAGGTGGCCGTGCGCTCTCCGAGTCAGGTGATGTTTACCACTCTGGGGCTGACCGGTCTGATGTGCAGGATGTCGGCGGACTCGTCTGCTCGACACCCCCACATCCCAGGTCGGCCTCTTCGGCGGTGCGGTTGAGTACTTCTGCCCAACATTTCCCACCCGCCCGGGAGCAGATTGAGGTTATTCTGCCAACGGCCCCGCCGTCCGCTCAGGTCCCTCAGTCTGCCAACCGCCGAAGGTGCCCTCCCACGGTTCAAACCCCGCCCGTTCAACCGGGCTGGCTTTGGAAGACCGTGGGGGGATGCCTCAGCCCTCTCCAGCCCCGACCCTCGCTAAACGCCGGGTTAAGCGGGGCTTTTGAGATGGGCTGCTCAGAGATGGGACTCAGTTCTTTCCAGGAGTTGGTAGCAGGGCCACTCCTTTCCCCGGTGGAGGGCTGGGGAAGAATCCTTATTCTGAAAGAACTGACTCTCTCGTCTCTGAGCACATAGAGTTCTCGGACGACACAGAGCGCCGCCCACAAGCCGTGCTCTCCTCGTCCCCCTCTGTCCCAGAGTCGGTTGACACGGCGTGCCGTCCACGGACCGTTTCGTCCCTGTCCCACTCTGTCGCCAGACCCCTGGCAGAGCAGGCCCCCGCGGAACGCTGGTCCTTCCCTGGCCTCCCCTGTCAGGGCGCGGGTGTTGACTGTGCCCCCACACCGGGCCGCTATGCCGTCCACGTCTGGGCCAGTTACTCCGCTTCGCTGCCCCTCCGGGGGGACGCCTGTGGTTCGCATGACCCCGCTGGTTCAGTTCCTGGGAGCCTGGCTAGAGCCTCCCCGTCTGTCCCGCTGGATCGCCCGAACCATCAGGCTCGGCTATGCGATTCAGTTCGCACGGTCTCCTCCCCGCTACAGGGGAGTCCGCTCCACATTGGTCGGTGGCAATGCCCCCATCATGAGAGCAGAGATTGCCACCCTGCTGGGGAAGGGTGCAATCGAGACTGTCCCTCCAGCCGAGATGAGGTCCGGCTTCTACAGCCCTTACTTCATTGTCCCCAAGAAAACCGGTGGGTTACGACCGATCCTGGACCTGCGCGTGCTGAACCGCTCCCTTCACAGGATGCCGTTCAAGATGCTCACCGCCAAACGCATTTTCGAATGTGTTCGGCCCTAGGATTGGTTTGCAGCGATCGACCTGAAGGACGCCTACTTCATGTCTCCATTCTTCCTCGACACAGACCGTTCCTCCGGTTTGCTTTCGAGGGGCAGGCATACCAGTACGCGGTTCTCCCTTTCGGGCTAGCCCTGTCTCCTCGCGTCTTCACGAAGGTCCTCGAGGCAGCCCTTGTTCCCCTTCGGGTTCACGGGGTTCGCATCCTGAACTATCTCGACGACTGGCTGATCCTAGCTCACTCTCGAGATCAGGTTTGCGAACACAGGGACCTTGTGCTCCGGCACCTAGCTTGTCTGGGCCTTCGGGTCAACTGGGAGAAGAGCAAACTTTGCCCCATGCAGAGGATCTCTTTTCTCGGTATGGACATCGACTCGGTCGCCATGTCCGCGCAGCTTACGAGCGAGCGCGCGCAGTCACTGCTGACTTGTCTGAGACAAATTCAGGGCAAGAGTGCGGTTCCACTGAAATACTTCAGAGGCTCCTGGGGCATATGGCATCTGCAGCCGCGGTGACGCCGCTCGGATTGCTTCATATGAGACCGCTTCAGCTTTGGCTACGCGACCGAGTCCCGAGGTGGGCATGGCAACAAGGCACGCTCCGAGTATCAGTTACTCCGACCTGCCGTCAGACCTTCACCCCGTGGTCGAACCTCAGTTTTCTCAGGTCTGGTGTCCCCCTGGAACGAGTTTCCCGGCATGTTGTTGTCTCAACAGATGCCTCCACCACGGGCTGGGGCGCCATGTGCAACGGACATGCTGCCGCGGGCTCCTGGACAGGATCCCTGCGCCTATGGCAAGTCAATTGCCTCGAGTTGCTGGCAGTACGCCTCAACACGTACTAGTCCAATCAGACAATACCGCCACTGTAGCGTACATCAACCATCAAGGTGGTCTACGCTCCCGCCGTATGTCGCAACTTGCTCGCCACCTCTTATGGAGTCAGAAGCATCTGAGGTCCCTTCGAGCCATTTACATTCCCGGAGCCCTGAACTGTGCAGCCGACGAGCTCTCACGGCTTCAGCCCTCCCCGGAGAATGGCGACTCCATCCCCAGTCGGTCAGCTGATTTGGGACCAGTTCGGGGACGCACAGATAGATCTGTTTGCCTCCCAAGACTCGACCCATTGCGACCAGTATTATTCTCTGACCGAGGGCTCGCTCGGCACGGATGCCTCTGGCGCACAGCTGGCCGCGGGGCCGCAAATATGCGTTTCCCCCAGTGAGCCTTCTCGCAGGTCTTGCGCAAGGTCAGGGAGGACGAGGAGCAGGTCCTTCTGGTTGCGCCGTACTGGCCCACCCGGACTTGGTTCTCCAAACTAGTGCTCCTCGCGACAGCACCTCTTTGGCCAATTCCTCTGAGGAAGGACCTCCTTTCTCAGGGAAGGGGCACCCTCTGGCACCCTCGTCCCAATCTTTGGAACCTCCACGTGTGGCTCCTGGACGGGACAAGGCAGGTTTGAGTACCCTACCACCAGCGGTGGTGGCTACCATCACTTCCGCTAGAGCGTCGTCCACGAGGCACGCCTATGCGTTGAAGTGGAACCTCTTCGTCAACTGGTGCTCTTCTCGCCGAGAAGACCCCCGGAGGTGTTCGATCAGTTTCGTGCTTTCTTTCCTTCAAGATGGGTTGGAGCGAAGGCTGTCTCCCTCCACCCTCAAAGTTTATGTTGCCGCTATTGTTGCACACCACAACTTAGTGGAAGGTAAATCCTTAGGGAAGCATGACCTGATCGTCGGGTTCCTGAGGGGGGCGAGGAGACTGAATCCTCCTCGCTCTCCTCTCGTTCCCTCTTGGGACCTCGCAGTGGTTCTAACTGCCCTGCAGAGTGCTCCCTTTGAGCCTCTGCAATCAGTGGAGCTTAAGTTCCTGTCAATGAAGACAGCGCTCCTGGTTGCATTGGCCTCTCTCAAGAGGGTCGGGGACCTGCACGCATTCTCCGTTGACGAAGCGTGCCTGGAATTCGGGCCGGCTTACTCTCACGTGATCCTGAAACCCCGGCTTGGATATGTGCCCAAGGTTCCTACCACTCCCTTCCGGGACCAGGTGGTGAACCTTTAAGCGCTGCCCTTGGAGGAGGCAGACCCAGCCTTGGCACTGCTCTGTCCAGTACTTGCTCTCCGCGCCTATGTAGACAGGATGCAGTGTTTCAGGACCTCAGACCAGCTCTTTGTCTGTTATGGTGGGAAGCTGAAGGGAAAGGCTCTCTCCAAGCAGAGGTTGTCTCATTGGATAGTGGACACCATTGCTTTGGCTTACCAGCAGCAAGGTCGACCGTGCCCCCTTGGTGTGACTGCCCACTCCACCCGGAGTGTGGCATCCTCTTGGGCTCTAGCGCATGGCGCCTCGCTGACAGACATCTGCAGAGCTGCAGGCTGGGCGACACCGAACACATTCGCCAGATTCTACAATCTCCGAGTGGAGCCTGTGTCCTCTCATGTACTCACTTCAACTAGCTAGTACTGGACCCGCTCAGGTGTCTTCGCTTGCTCACCATTCCACTCCACGGACTGGATACGTGCGATATTCTCCTCAGGTGAGCTTCTCCGCAAGCCCTGAGTTCCTCCAGCACCCCTGATGCTAGCGCCAGTGTCTATTGCCTGGGCGTCGGCTAGGTGCCTCCCGTGTGCATGGTCCCTCCCCGGAGCTACCCCCACACGTGTATTTCCACTGTAAGCCTCTCTGAGCATGTGTCTTTCCCTTGGCAAGCCACCTTGCCACCCCTGAGGTTGAAATATTCCACCTGCGGCTGGACACCTCAGTATTCTCCATATGTTTCCTTCGGGTCATATGTGTATTCCTAAATGCCCCCCTCTGGGTTGGTGTTAATTGCATATTTCCTCTAAACTATGGGATATGCTTCCCAGTATATCTTGGTATTCCTGTGTTAAATAGGAGTCCTTCGTCCTTACAAGTCTTACAAGGGCTCAGATTTACGCAGGGCACTGGAAGACAGCTGTGAAGGTGGCGTGATTAGACTGATAACCCCATTCGTCGTCATCCGACGTAACTCGGAGTGACAACGAAAGGGAACGTCTCGGTTACGTATGTAACCCTCGTTCCCTGAGTAGGGAACGGAGACGTTACGTCTTCCTGCCACTTCCGCTGTACCGCGGGGATCGCCTGAGCTCAGTCTTGGCTCCTCAGCGAAGAAAAATAACTGCATGTTGCCCGCGTCCTCCTTTTATACCCACGAGGTGGGGCGGAGTTACGTCATGCAAATTCCGCAGACCCATGGCATTTCTTTGCCATTGGCTCGTTTTTGTATGCTCAAAGTCGATAGGTGTTCTAAGCGAAACCCCATTCGTCGTCATCCGACGTAACGTCTCCGTTCCCTACTCAGGGAACGAGGGTTACATACGTAACCGAGACTTTCCCAATGTGCCTGCTGTCCTTTAGAGCCCCTTGTCTTTCGCCGATGGAGCCATTCACCATGGTGGCAGTGAAGATGTTGAAAGAGGAAGCTTCAACGGATATGCAGAATGACTTTCAAAGAGAAGCTGCACTCATGGCTGAGTTTGATCACCCCAACATTGTCCGTCTCTTGGGTAATGTATCACAATTGTATGCCTTCAAAAGCTTGCACTTTTAAAATACATCTGCTTGTGGACACTCCTAAAATGAACCACATCTGCTTCCTATTACACTTTTGCCCATTCCCCAAGGGTCCCGCAATTGAAAAAGCTTTAAAATAGCTCGACTCATCCATTTCAGAGTTGACCCAGTGCATAACCCTGGATCAGTCACCTCTGTGGCATTCCGGAACCAGATTCAATGCCGCGACCCAGTGTTAGAATAACAGAAGTGTATTTTTGGTTAGGTATCAACAGTGTAACTAAACCTGTCATTTGTGTATCTGCCATGTAGGAGTCTGTGCGGTGGGGAAGCCCATGTGTCTCATGTTTGAATACATGGCCTATGGGGACTTGAATGAATTTCTGAGAAGGCGCTCTTCAACCCAGCAGCCCAGTCTAAGTCGGGATACCTTGACATGCAGCAGTCTTGTGTCAGAACCTGAGCGTTACCCATCCCTCAACTGCCTGGAGCAGCTCTCCATTTCCAAGCAGGTGGCGGGAGGAATGGCATACTTGTCAGAGCGCAAGTTTGTGCACCGTGACCTAGCTACCCGCAATTGCTTGGTAGCAGAAAACTTGGTTGTGAAAATTGCAGATTTTGGTCTCTCGCGCAACATCTATGCGGCTGATTACTACAAAGCCGGTGAAAATGATGCCATCCCAATTCGCTGGATGCCACCCGAATCTATCTTCTACAACCGCTACACCAGTGAATCAGATGTGTGGGCTTATGGTGTGGTATTATGGGAAATCTTCTCATATGGCATGCAGCCTTACTACGGCATGGCCCATGAGGAGGTCATCTACTATGTAAGGGATGGAAATGTTCTTGCCAGACCTGAAAACTGCCCACAGGAACTGTATAATCTAATGCGTTTGTGTTGGAGCAGTCATCCCACTGACCGGCCTAGTTTTGCCAGCATTCACCGCATCCTGGAAAGAATGCATGACCAGATGCTCAAATCTTGAGGATCTTTTAAAAATGCAGTTTAAAGAATCAAAAAGCTCCAACTTTTTCAGGAACTCATTAGAATCTTAAAGAGCCCAGAGGGATCTTGAAGAAGGATAAAACACTTTAAGGTATCCACAAGAGCTCCAGACAACCCAGAGGAGACCTAACAAACCTTAAAGTGCCAACAAATACTCAAAAACCCAGAGGAGCATTGAGGAAAGAAGCCTAAAATGATTGGAAAAGCTTGCATACCTTAAGGAATACTGATCCCTCAAAGTCTTTGAAGATGAATGGTTGCATCTGTTCATCGGATCTCAATTGTTTTCTTTCAATGACGCAGATGTACGAAGGCATCAGATGAGAGATAGTCAAGATTTTAGGTGGTTTTATATGAACAGGATCTCCAGTAAAGGTCCACGTCTAATAATAAGGCGGATGTAGTGCAGTCACTGCAAGAACCTAGAAGAAGAGACATACAGTATGAATGCCTTTTTTTTTCTTACTTTGGATCTACTTTGAGTTAAGTTATGAGAGTAATGTGCATCTGGTTATGGTTTTGTAACATTCGTAAAAGAAGTTCATTCAAGAACATGCTATAGTGCTGTAAACTGAATAGTGTTGTTATTGTTTAATTTAAGTTTAAAACATTTAATCAGAATAGCTTATTCCAAAGTGGCACATCATCACTTTATTATTTTATTTTGTAACAGAATTATTTCATTTACTTTTTCACTAATTGATATTCCAAGTTAAGATGGTTATTTGTTTGTTCTCAATATTTAATGTAAGTAGAAGTGAGTGAAACATTGTATCAGGCAATATTGTATAGAAGTGTATGTAACAGTTTTGCATCATATCATATCATATAATAAAATCTGCTTAAAATCCAGTACTACGCCAGAATTCTTTATGACCAGTTTTCACATTTTATAAAAATAAAAATCAATAACACATGAAAAAGCACAAGCGAAAGTATGTTTAATATGTAGTGACCAAAATGTTAAATATATCATGAAATTGTCCGTGTATGTTGGACACTTAACTGTGTGTCTGTTAGAACTCACCAATTCATTTTCAGTTCAGTTCAGCATATTCAAACCTTTGACAGATGTTTTGACAAAAATTCTGAAAAATATGCTTTGAGAATTTGTTATTATACACGCTCAGCATGACTTTTTGTGTTATTATCATGTTATTATATTATTACTACATCAATTAACCAACTCTGTTAATAAAGTGGTTATATTAGCTATATGAATAGATGTTGGATATGAATCTGCTTGAAATAAAACTATTTATTAAAATTCTCATGGTGTTGTCTTGAAACTTTTCAATTCCAATTGCATCACTTGTGGTATATAGCTAACTGTTAAGAAATCGCTAGTCTATTGGACACTTGTTTTTTCAATTTAACATGCAGGGGGCAGTGTAACATCACAGGAACTAAAATGACCTCATGGAGCATGATTTATGACACTACCTTTCTCTGCATTTGAGACAGTTTTTGCTCTAAGCATTCAAAACAGGAACTTACTGAGACAGTATTAAATCACGCTGGCATTTAATGAAGAGAGATGGTGAAGGATTTACTTTCAACGTGTGTGGGACAGTTTCTCTATTCCAGCATTTAATTTATCATCTAAGAATGTCAGGTCATATCAGATAATCCTAGGAATACATTGTGTTTGCCATGAGTATTTTTAATGGCCCTAAAATTTCCAGGAGTAAGTGAGGCAAAACCACAGACGTCCGAGTAGTAGGCCAGGAAAAACAAGTGACGAATGGATTCATGAGCAAGAACGTTTAGAAGACGGAGAGGCCACAACAAAACTGAGCCGTGAATTTGGACCTCAGTGATTTTTATTCAAACCATACACTCTCTCTGACCCCTGTGATGTAACGGTGAAAAACACCAAATCTCTGAGTATTCCTGATCACCCCAAAAGACAAAAGAAGAAGAAGAAATGCTGTTTTTTTCCCCACTATAATACAAACAATCAATTTTGAAATTGGATAGCATTAAGGATTTCATAAGGAGAAACCAAACAAATGCTATTATTCTCTTCAGCCATGAATAAAAACGTTTTGAATGTTTTTGCACTGAGGTTGTTTCATTTAAGAATCAACATCTCAGATGTTCCTCATAAAACCCCTTAGAAGAAAATAAAACGTTGAATGAGCTGTAGAATGAATGTTTAGATAACATAGGTCAGATCATTTGGTTCATATTTTATTGAGATCTTATAAATTCAAGTGGAAACACATGAGATTACTAGGGTCATTTTCTCAGGAGAAAGCAGGGAACTTCAGTGACCTTCAAGTCTCTGTTTGATCGCCATGTAACCTCACTGGGGTCTAGGAATAGCAACTGAGATACTGATGAGATTTGTTTTTTCTTCTATTGCTAAAACCAAATTCATTTTATCCTTCAATTTCTAAATGTCTAAACCATCGCAAGCCAGTTTTTGGTGTTTCTCAGGTCTGACACAGGGTCTTTGACTGAGAGGGTGCAGTATTATAAACCTGGAAAGTGGACAGTATGTTGACTGTTCCCATTCTGGTTCGTTTATTTTGGCCTTGAGCGCACAGCTCAGTATAGCGTGGTCTCCTAAACTTCAGAACAGTAGTATTTGGATATTTGCATTTTGTAGTAAAAGCTTATTGAATTACTTAATGGATTACATATATGCACTCTTGAACAAGTTTGAAATGTATATTTTGGTAAATAAAATGTTATTCTTGGAACTGGATTGATCAGCTGCAGTGCCTGCCTCATTCATATTTCCTGCAGGACTGTAGTGTTATTAATATTATAAAGAGTCTGCTCTCAAACTCACATTTTATATGTATGCAGATAATTAAATTTACAATGAAAAATATTGTATTACCCTTGTGAAAAACAAGTTCAATAGCATACTTTTAAAAAGAGTAGGGAAATAATATAATTTAAAAGAATATCGACTTAAGTGTGAACTGATTGTACAAATATGAAATGCAATTAGTGGAACATTAGAGTGTTTTTTTTTGCCTTAATACATTTATATGTAATGTCATAATTACTTTGATTATCTTTCACATATGGTTAAAGTTACAGCTATGTATATATTCTAGACAGAATGTACTGAGAAGCATTTATGGCATTTACTGAAACATACTTTAATGTCATTTCTATTTAAACTTGTACGTCATGATATTTAAATATATTAGTTACACATTTGTATACTCCAAAAAGTATTTTGATGACAATGATATCACAACTTGTATAATCAACTTAGATAATTAATGTGGTTCAGATAACATATTTCTAGTTCCCTATCGTTGTCACTCCGAGTTACGTCGGATGACGACAAATGGGGTTTCGCTTAGAAAGCCTATCAACTTCGAGTATTTAAAAACGAGCCAATGGCAAAGAAATGCCATGGGTCTGCGGAATTTGCATGACTTTACATAACGGCAACATGCAGTTATGTTTTCGCTTCGGAGCCAAGGGTTTCTCTTCACTCCACAAGCCATCTCTGAATTGTCAGCTTCACAAACGAGTTCCTCTGGTGTTGGTGTGACGGCGATCTCCAGCGAGCGCGCGCTTCCTGCTTATCTGTGCAGTGGTTTGCCAGAGAGTGCGTGTCTCCCCGGGCGCTTCAACACTCAGAGTGTTTCTCTCTTAAAAGAGCTTGCACGCGGCACGTCTTTTTGAAGATGCCTCGCCCGTGCACTTCTGGTTGCGGCAGACTAGTGTCTGACTCTGATGGGTACGAGCGCTGTCTGGTGTGATTGGGCATGGATCATGCTAGAGCAGCGCTCGTGGATGAGTTATGTTCTCTCTGCGGGAACATGACCATCGCGTCACTTAGGTCGAGACTCAATGAACTCGCAAGAGTGAGAGTCCCCTCATCCACACCCCGATCTAGCGCGACCCCGAGGGGTGCTACTTCGGCTGGTGGCCAGGGTGACCTGAGGGTTACGGTCTGGAACAAGGCGCCGACTATCTGTCCACGACCCCAGCCCCCCTCCTGTGTGACGGTGCCCGCTAGTGAACCTCCGATTCCCGCGAGTCGAACTTCGGGTGGCCCGCGAGTTTCGGTTGAAGCTACAGAGGAAGATGCTATGTCTGTAGCAGCATCACAAGGTGGGCTTGATTCTTCCGGAAGTGAAGACTCAGCGCAGCTGCCACCTTCCGGTGTGCATAGGGTTGTGCCTGAGTCGGATCCGGAGATCCGGAGCCTGTAGATTTTCGTCGTCCATGGCGGCGAAGTCTTACAGAGCGGCGGGACAGGCGGCTGTTTTTCTGCATGCTATGGCCACTCTGCAGGTCTACCAGACCCATATGCTCAGAGACATGCACGAGGGTAGGACAGACCCAGGGCTCTTCGATGAGCTGCGCGCCGCAACCGACCTTGGTGGGCGACGAAGGTAGCCGCGCGCTCCCTGGGTCTGGTGATGTCCACTGCGGTGGTCCAGGAGAGACACCTCTGGCTGAACCTGGCCGACATGCGGGATACGGAGCGGACTCGTCTGCTCGATGCACCCCTGTCCAGGCCAGCCTCTTTGGCGGCGCAGTTGAGGATTTTGCCCAACAGTTCTCAACTGCACAGAAACAGACCGAGGCAATCAAACACATTCTGCCCCGCCAACCCGCTGCTTCCTCGACGTCGGCCGGGCAGACGCCTCAGCCTGTTTCCCGCCGAGGGCGCCCTCCAAAGGCTCTCGCCCCTCCCGCTCGGCCGAAGCAGCAGCCTTCACCCAGGCCCAGTCACGGAGGAAGCCGAAGGAATGCACCACAGCCCTCTCCAGCCCCGCCCCCAACCAAGCGCCGGGCCAAATGGCGCTCCTGAGACGGGCTGCTCAGGGATGATGGTTGTTTCCCAGGAGATGGTAGCAGGACCACTCCTTCCCCCGGTGGAGGGCCGGGGGAGAATCTTTTGTTCTCCACTCCCCGCTGCTCACCCACGGGTGGGCAGCACCCTAATGTGGTTAAAGAAAGAAACAACCCCCTCATCCCTGAGCACACAGAGTTCTCGGACGACACAGAGCGCCGCCCACAAGCCGTGCTCTCCTCGTCCCCCTCTGTCCCAGAGTCGGTTGACACGGCGTGCCGTCCACGGACCGTTTCGTCCCTGTCCCACTCTGTCGCCAGACCCCTGGCAGAGCAGGCCCCCGCGGAACGCTGGTCCTTCCCTGGCCTCCTCTGTTAGGGCGCGGGTGTTAACTGTGCCCCCACACCGGGCCCCTATGCCGTCCACGTCTGGGCCAGTTACTCCGCTTCGCTGCCCCTCCGGGGGGATGCCTGTGGTTCGCATTACCCCGCTGGTTCAGTTCCTGGGAGCCAGGCTAGAGCTTCCCGTCTGTCCCGCTGGGTCGCCCGAACCATCAGGCTCGGCTATGTGATTCAGTTCGCACGGTCTCCTCCCCGCTACAGGGGAGTCCGCTCCACATTGGTCGGTGGCAATGCCCCCATCATGAGAGCAGAGATTGCCACCCTGCTGGCGAAGGGTGCAATCGAGACTGTCCCTGCAGCCGAGATGAGGTCTGGCTTCTAAAGCCCTTACTTCATTGTCCCCAAGAAAACCGGTGGGTTACGACCGATCCTGGACCTGCGCGTGCTGAACCGCTCCCTTCACAGGATGCCGTTCAAGATGCTCACCGCCAAACGCATTTTCGAATGTGTTCGGCCCCAGGATTGGTTTGCAGCGATCGACCTGAAGGACGCCTACTTTCATGTCTCCATTCTTCCTCGACACAGGCCGTTCCTCCGGTTGGCTTTCGAGGGGCAGGCATACCAGTATGCGGTCCTCCCTTTCGTGCTAGCCCTGTCTCCTCGCGTCTTCACAAAGGTCGTCGAGGCAGCCCTTGTTCCCCTTCAGGTTCAAGGGGTTCGCATCCTGAACTATCTCGACGACTGGCTGATCCTACCTCACTCTCGAGATCAGGTTTGCGAACACAGGGACCTTGTGCTCCGGCACCTAGCTCGTCTGGGCCTTCGGGTCAACTGGGAGAAGAGCAAACTTTGCCCCGTGCAGAGGATCTCTTTTCTCGGTAAGGACATCGACTCGGTCGCCATGTCCGCGCAGCTTACGAGCGAGCGCGCGCAGTCACTGCTGACTTGTCTGAGACAAATTCAGCGCAAGAGTGCGGTTCCATTGAAACATTTTCAGAGGCTCCTGGGGCATATGGCATCTGCAGCCGCGGTGACGCCGCTCGGATTGCTTCATATGAGACCGCTTCAGCTTTGGCTACGCGACCGAGTCCCGAGGTGGGCATGGCAACAAGGCACGCTCCGAGTATCAGTTACTCCGACCTGCCGTCAGACCTTCACCCCGTGGTCGAACCTCAGTTTTCTCAGGTCTGGTGTCCCCCTGGAACGAGTTCCCCGGTTGTCTCAACAGATGCCTCCACCACGGGCTTGGGCGCCATGTGCAATGGACATGCTGCCGCGGGCTCCTGGACAGGACTCCAGCGCCTATGGCATGTCAATTGCCTCAAGTTGCTGGCAGTACGCCTTGCCCTGCACCGCTTCCGGGCGTTGCTCACAGGTCAACACGTACTAGTCCGATCAGACAATACCGCCACTCTAGCGTACATCACGTATGTCGCAACTGGCTCGCCACCTCCCCTTATGGAGTCAGAGGCATCTGAGGTCCCTTCGAGCCATTTACATTCCCGGAGCCCTGAACTGTGCAGCCGAGGAGCTCTCACGGCTTCAGCCCCTCCCCGGAGAATGGCGACTCCATCTCCAGTCGGTCCAGCTTATTTGGGACCAGTTCGGGGACGCACAGATAGATCTGTTTGCCTCCCAGAACTCGACCCATTGCGACCAGTATTATTCTCTGACCGAGGGCACGCTCGGCATGGATGCTCTGGCGCACAGCTGGCCGCGGGGCCGCAAATATGCGTTTCCCCCAGTGAGCCTTCTAGCGCAGGTCTTGCGCAAGGTCAGGGAGGACGAGGAGCAGGTCCTTCTGGTTGTGCCGTACTGGCCCACCCGGACTTGGTTCTCCGAACTAGTGCTCCTCGTGACAGCACCTCCTTGGCCAATTCCTCTGAGGAAGGACCTCCTTTCTCAGGGACGGGGCACCCTATGGCACCCTCGTCCCAATCTCTGGAGCCTCCACGTGTGGCTCCTGGACGGGACGAGGTAGGTTTGAGTACCCTACCACCTGCGGTGGTGGCTACCATCACTTCCGCTAGAGCGTCGTCCACGAGGCACGCCTACGCGTTGAAGTGGAACCTCTTCGTCAACTGGTGCTCTTCTCGCCGAGAAGACCCCCGGAGGTGTTTGATCAGTTTCGTGCTTTCCTTCCTTCAAGATATGTTGGAGCGAAGGCTGTCTCCCTCCACCCTCAAAGTTTACGTTGCTGCTATTGGCGCACATGACTTAGTGGAAGGTAAATCCTTAGGGAAGCACGAACTGATCGTCAGGTTCCTGAGGGGGGCGAGGAGACTGAATCCTCCTCGCTCTCCTCTCGTTCGCTCTTGGGACCTCGCAGTGGTTCTAACTGCCCTGCAGAGTGCTCCCTTTGAGCCTCTGCAATCAGTGGAGCTTAAGTTCCTGTCAATGAAGACAGCGCTCCTGGTTGCATTGGCCTCTCTCAAGAGGGTCGGGGACCTGCACGCATTCTCCGTTGACGAAGCGTGCCTCGAATTCGGGCCGGCTTACTCCCACGTGATCCTGAGACCCCGGCTTGGATATGTGCCCAAGGTTCCTACCACTCCCTTCCGGGACCAGGTGGTGAACCTGCAAGCGCTGCCCTTGGAGGAGGCAGACCCAGCCTTGGCACTGCTCTGTCCAGTACGCGATCTCCGCGCCTATGTAGACAGGACGCAGTGTTTCAGGACCTCAGACCAGCTCTTGTCTGTTATGGTTGGAAGCTGAAGGCCACTGCCACTTCCGCTGTACCGCGGGGATCGCCTGAGCTCAGACTTGGCTCCTCAGCGAAAAAACATAACTACATGTTGCCGGCGTCCTCCTTTTATACCCACGAGGTAGGGCGGAGTTACGTGATGCAAATTCCGCAGACCCATGGCATTTCTTTGCCATTGGCTCGTTTTTAAATACTCGAAGTTGATAGGCTTTCTAAGCGAAACCCCATTCGTCGTCATCCGACGTAACGTCTCCGTTCCCTACTCAGGGAACGAGGGTTACATACGTAACCGAGACGTTTCTTTCTACTAAAACAATCTCATTCCTTGTATTAACTAATTTTTTTTAATTCCAATGTCCTTAAAAAGTACATTTTTAGTTAAACCAACAATAATTTAGCTGCAGTTAAGAACATTAAAAGGTTACACTTCAAATGTACGTCTTTACGGTTTAGTTTAGGGTTAGTTGCTTGTAATTATCCATAATTGACTGTTATTCACATGCAATTTGAAACAAGGCGACTGCAAAATAAAGTGTTACCCATCTAAAATATATTAAATACAATTTTAAGATTTGAAGTATATACAACTGTCTTAAGAACTGACCAATTAGTTGGATTTAAATTAGATCAATCTAAGTAACTGACTTAAGTTATGACCAGCCTAAAATTAGATGACTACCTTGTAAAACTAGTCTAAGCCGTTTATTCAACAGGCCACTGGTGTAGAAAAGGCCTGTAAGTGACAGGAACTGTTCTCCTTCATAGCGGTTTGAAAAACTCCATGTCTAGTCTCACACACGACTAAAGAGTAACGCAAATACGGAGGCATTGTGACCCCAGCTGCTCTGCTTTATATACTTGGCTATCTCCAAGCAAAAACTGCAATTGTCCTGTGGAATCTCTTTGGCTGTGTTTCACATACCAGTTGTTTTTACAGATAGGAGGCATGTTCCGTACAGCATCCATAACTGATTAGTGACATCAGCACAGACGGAGTAATGTTCCCATCACTCTTCAGTCTGAACACAAGGATTTCCTACCAGGTTGCAGGAAAGGTGGAAAGCTCCATTTTGTTGTAATACAGGAAAATATCTGTCAACTTTGAGCCAAGACATTATGGGGTAACTGACACATTTTTCCTTTGCAAAAGAACAAAATGCCAGTTTTGCAGAAACGTTGCCACTGATACGTTTTTCCAATGATCCGGTGTTGATATTCAAGGTCATATTTTCAATGCAAAGCAGTGAACATTGTCATTTGAAATGAGAAACTTGGTATATGTAAATGACTCACAACAAATTAGGATTTGACTCATATACAGATTTATTTTAAGAAGGTTCACTAATTGAATGACATTGTTAAGTGAATGTTATCATACAGGATTTCAGAGTTCAGACTTCATTAAGAGAACAAGTAAAGCCAAGCATCTTTTTTGGGGGGGAATATGGTCACATTTGCTGAAATGAACAGGAAACAGTGTCGTTTTTTAACCTAGAATGAACCCATGGCCCATGACCTGTCAAGCACAGCTTGTCTCTTCTGGATGGACGTTATTCGGAGCACTGCACCGCTTCAAACTTGCTTGCGCAACAGAGTTAGACTTGCAAAAATGCTGAAACATTTGCTACTTGGTTAAAAAAAAAAAAAAAAAAAAAAGAGGTTTTATAGGTTGTTTTCCTGGAAAGACAAATAACATGAAAAGTTCTCAAGAAACTCAAATGGTCACACTTGATCAAAGCATATATTCAGTGTAAAATTGATAATGTTAGTATTTTTTTTTTGTATGACAACTGGTAATACTGATATGTTTTAAAATTACATCATCCTCAGTTTATCTACAGAGTGCAAATCTTCAAATTTCATCCATATTAAAGTGGAAAGTTCATTCTCATTACACATGATGCCATTTTAAACATGAATAAACATTAAAGCAATACTGTCATTAAGTTCAAAATGTTATATGGTACAAAAGGAAAATCTTTTTCTACAACACACTTTTTACATCAGTTTTAAACTGGAGGTTATTTCACAAATAGCGTTCCCTCTTATAAACAATACAACATAAAAGTGTTAACTCCCCAAAATTTAGAATTAGATTATGAACTTCCCTACAGTGGCCCCAACACGTTTTGGACACTTACCGGTCTCATTGACAATGAATTAGTTTCATTGCATCATTTTTTTTGGGTGACACTTTATTTTACAGCATGTTTGTTACACGTCACATGTAATAACAACAGTAAACTATTCATAATTATATTTAACTAATCCAAAACAAAACCATAATCTTAACCCTAAGCCCTATAGTGAGTGCATGTTGTTCATTGATTAATAAAATTGTAACAAGGTGTAACAAGTACACCTTAAAATAAAGGGTTACACTATTTTAAAGTGTCCATGTCACAGTGTAACTTTACATTTAAGTACGGAGTAATTCATTAATGAACTACATGTACTGTAGGGTTAGGGTTAAGAATAGGTTTTGGTTTAGTGTTAGTTGCATGTAATTATGCATAATGTACTGTTGTTACTACAGCAAGTACATGTAACGTGAAACAAAGGCGCTAACAAAGTGTCATTTATCAATAAATGTAATGTCCAAATGCTTTTTTAGGCCACTGTATGTATATTAAAACACTTGTCATTCCATGTTTGGTCAAAAAAATATATTTTGTATGATGAAATTAGATTTTAAAGAAGAAGTTTAGAACCAAAAATATTTAAAAATAGCTATACCTTGGTTCAAATGTTTTAACTTTAAACAATAAACATACCCTTTTTGACTAACATATATATACACTTATTATATACATACGTAGGTATATGAAGTAAAAACGCTTTTCGATAATTTAATTTCCATCATGTTGAACCATTATTACATATTTTTTTATGAAATTTTATTTTATTTTGATTATGGCCATGACACAAAGTACGTTGCGTCACTTCAATTAATCGGACAATTCTGGGGCCATAAATTGAACATTCATAAAAATAATCTTCATTTGAACTATTATTTTGTATTATGTGTTTTAGAAACGTGAACAGAATACCTTGAAAACTGAATATAATTCATAAAGAGGTGTCAGATATTAATATATAGTAATAAGGCACGGATGCTGATCCCTATTGAAAATTACTGGGAATGACATAACCAACAGATAAGCCATTTTTTTGTGTCAGGAAAGATATAAAGCCAAGTTGCGTGTATTAAGCTGTTTCAAGTTACTGAGGTATAAGTTTACCCAGCTTCACATATATATTTAATACTCATGTTCAGTTTCAAGCATTCATCTACATTCTCATCCCCTTGGACCCCTAAATCATTCATTGGGCTGAAAGACATAATTTTTGTGTATTATATTTGGTGCCAGCTTGGTATCATAGGGATGGACCTGCAGTGCAAAAAAAAAAGAAAAAAAAAAAAAAGAAAAAAAAAATCAAGTACTTCGCATAGTTTACCAAAATGATTTCCCAGTGATCCCTTACATGCACTCTTTCTAGTGCAGATTCACTGGATACTTCACTACGTCCTTCACTTCAACACCTGCTGTACAAGACAAAAAAAAAAAAAAAAAAAGTGTAACTCCTCGATTTACAACAATCTGGCCAAAAAAATTACAACTAGCCAATATACTCATCCAACCTTTTACCGTACTTAAGGCATTACGGGAACAAATATGATTTGTGTTAAACTGGCTACTTAAATCCTTTTGGATTAGCCTTTAAATAGTTCAATAGTGACAAAACACAATGAAGAAAGAAAAGTCTTTTGCTGATGAAAATGCCTTTTTCACAGTCTCTGCTTGCTTATACCATGTAGATCCTGACCCTGTGAAGGCTCAGACCACTGAGTGGTCATTGTGGTGAGCCCCGCTCAGGACCGTGTGGTTGATGGAGGACGCGGATCGGTCTGAACCCTCCACAGTCCCGTTCACGTTCTCCTGGCGCTGACAGCACAGGATCTGTTTGAATGTGACGCTCATCTCCTTGTCCCGGTAGGAGTATATGATAGGGTTCATGGCAGAGTTGAATTCCGCTAAAAGGAGGAAGAATTTCTCATAGGTCAGGATATTGCAATTGGTACAGACCACGTCCAGCAAGAGAAGCACCAAACCAGGCGTCCAGCACACAATAAAAGCACCTGAAAAACAAGAGGACATGGATGCAATTCATTTGAGGAAGTTGCAGGATATATTTCTGTACTGCAAAAAAAAACAGGTTTAAAAGAAGCACAGTCAAGCTCAATAACTTTAACTGTGCACTAAGAGATTTCTGAGAAATGCTTTAGAAAGTATTTTCACACTTCTAGCCAATCAGCAGTAGGGGGCGTGTCCAATCATGATGGGGGAGGAGCGAGAGAATAATACTTTTATTCAGGATACATCACAGCCTCTCGTACCTTATTGCTTACAGTAGGGGCGCTATTGCGCATGTTCTGATCAAGTACTGAATCTTCTGATCAAAATACATGTGAAGAAGCAGCAGAAACAAGCAATACCAACGTGATCATCAACATTAAACAGTATATAAATCAAGACTGCCTAATGTTACCAAATGAAATGAGCTACCAAATGAGTTCTAGGACTGTGAAGCTTTGGGAGTGTTGATGAATGCGATCTACTCCATCTTTTGATCCATGTTTTGATCATTGTTCTGAATCCAATCCAGACGTAGTCTTTTACAAAAATGCGATTTTCTCAGCTTTTTGCTCAATTTTGCTTTTGTAATGAAACTTACTCATAATCAACTGTTGATAAAAAAGAATTTATGGGAGCCATGCAACTTGTGTGAAATATCAAATGCTGGCGGCCTTTTAAAAAAATGCTGGTGGGGAAAGTACACTTGAACGTATACATTTATAAACTAAAAAGTGGGCCAATTTAGTCCCAATGAGAACTGATTTTATATATAATAAATTTATGTATATCATTTTTTTATTTATTTTTTATTTAATAAAACAATTTACTTGAATAATACTGCTATTGTTATAAGGGAAAATGTGATAGAAATGTTTTATAAAATTATATTTTATTAAATGCTGAAAAGTATTCAGTCCAATTAAAACTTGTCTATTTTAGCCAATATTTTTGTGATATATTTCTATACTTTTTGGAGTTTTATAGCATTAGCTTAGCAACATTCTAACAGCAAATGGAATTGAAGCCAATTGCCAGTCAAGAGTCCGATGTGATTCGTGTCAAGACAGGATTTGAAGGTTTCCTTTAGGGATGCTGTCTTCGTCTACTGCCTATAAAGGGAACTACCTTCTAAGTTTTGGATAGAGCCTTCATCTCATTAATATTAAGGCAATGAATATCTGGCTTTTCCATTACTAACAGAAGGGCAGGCAGGCACCCCAGTGCTTAAAAATTGGTGCCAAACTTTTCCTTTCATATTCTTTCCTTATGAATCTAACCTAACATGACTTCGCACAAACAAAAATTGTTTACTGAAAAAGAACATTTTGGCCACGGTTGTTATTTTGCAAGATAGAAATACGTTTGCAAAAGCACTACTCTTCTTTTAGTCAAACGCAGCTGCTCTTGAATGGTTGACATCACTAGAAAGTTATGTGGAGACTCTCAGCCCTTAGATAAACTGCAAGCTGTTTCCAGCATGGCTTTGCCAGATGTTTTGCTCTCTGAACAAACCCACGAGAGACGTACGTGAACGAGGGGGACTGAAGACTGCGTTTGAAGTGAGAGATTCGGATACTTGTGTACGTCAAAGACGAAACCGTAGTTTCCTCAATACTGGACCCCACACCCAAACTTCCAGTTGGTTTTTTCGGAAACTTGATGTCACTTTAGATTCATAGTTCTTCTGAGAATAATGAATCTCTAAATTAAAACATATACTTGAAATGAAGATGATTTCCATCACAAGCACTTTCACTGTGGGTTCATCTGTGAGAATGGAAGCAGCATCGAGAGCTTCTTTTACACAAACTTCTCAGAACGCTAATTTGAAACAGAGAATCAGCTTGTTTTGGACGAGAGAAAAATCCCAAAAATGCTATGGTCTTGGTCGAGCTCAGGACTCTGAGTCCTTGGACTCAGGAGTTGGGATCATGTGGATTCAGACTCGATCCTGACTTAAAATCAAATAATTTGGTCTTGCCTACTATACAGTGGTGAACTGCGATATCAAATCTGTCAGCCATCAGTTATAGCATACAGTAAATCTACTGATGACATGCTCTCTCAGAAACGTTTTACTAGATTTCGCCAAGTCATATTTATGTTATCTTATTTAGGGTGAAATTCGACAATGGTTAAATTGTAATTTAATCCATCACAACACCATTTTGATTTAATTCAGCCCTTTTGAGTGATTCTGTAAGTGGCATAATCGTAATATGATACCACATTTCTGCTTACAACTAGATGTAATAATTAGATGCACTGTATCCTTAAAGTGCGTTTCATGTAATAGCAATTAGTTTGATGGATAACTGTGTGTTTGGGGTCAGTGTTCCTCCCAGTGCTTCACAGACATACAAAGAAAGCCAATACCATGGGTGTGGACGAGTTAAAACGGAGTAAAAATGAGCAAGTTTGACTGAAACTGCTGGTTAGAATGACTTCAGTCAAAAGCCTTGTATGTTGGACCTCAAAAACGAATCATTCCCAAATGCTTAATGGATTCATGCTTTTACATTTCAGTTAAAAAAAACAAACAAACACCCAGTTGAGGTGTATTGCTTATTTGGTAATGCTATGACATTTCAACCCAGATTCTGTATGTCGTAACTACAGGATATTGGTTAGGTACAAACAGGGCCATAAAGACACCCCTCACCCTCCATTAAAGCTCTTTTCCACTTACAAGCTGAATAAGCAGCTTAAATTGGCAGCTGCTCAAAGCCTTGCTTCATCTTAGAGCAGGATTTCGATTTATTACTTCCGCAAATGCTTATTAACACCATCAGGCACAATGACTGGGGTGTTCAGACGAACACTGCAAGAGATTCAGGTTCAGAGGTGAAATTACTTTGCCAAGTCACATGAATATTGGGTTTGTCTAGGAAGTATTTTTTGGCTCTCCTTGACAAGGGCAAGGGACTGACCATACTGCATCTAAAGGATAACATGGTTTCATGCCTGGATTCTATTGGAAAGTAGAAGCCTTGTTTTTCTAGTCATTCAGCATGTTTACAACACTTTAGTTTAGGGTCCAATTCTCACTATTAACTAGTTGCTAATTAGCATGCACATCAATGGATATTGGCTGTTTATTAAAGCACATATTAATACCTTATTCTGCATGACCATGTTCTACATTCCTCAAACCTACCGAATACCTAAACTTCACCTTACGAACTATTAATAAGCAGTAATTAGTAGTTTCAGGAAAAGTCATAGTTAATAGTGAGAACTGGACCCTAAACTAAAGTGGGACCTACAACACAATAACCACTTTATATGGTTAGTGTGTTCAATTGGTGGAGTCTCGTCAAGGGGCAATTGATGCAGAATGTGTTTTTGCATTCCACTACACTGATCTTCCGTCGTTTATTAAACATGTTCTAGACAGAAGTGTTGGACAATTCGGACTCACATCTTTTGCTGAATCTTGCAGATGACATGGCATTCTCAGCTCAAGTTAAAAGAAGTTCAACTTAAAAAAAAAAAAAAAAAACATCCTGCACAAAACACAAAAGGTACAACCGCTGTCACTGGAGTCTGGGACGGTACCCTTTCAAGAGGTTCTAATATGTACCATTTACAGTGGTATGAAAAAGTCTGGGCACCCCTGTACATTTTCGTGATTTTCTTTTATAAATCATTGGTTGTCTGGATAAGAAATTTCAATTAAATATATCATAGGAGACAAACACAGTGATATTTGAGGAGTGAAATAAAGTTTATATGATTTATGGAAAGTGTGCAAGAATTATTTAAACTAAATTAGGCATGTGCATAAATTTAGGCACCACAAAATAATAATTTACTTAATATTTTGTGCATCCTCCTTTTGCATAAATAACAGCCTCTAAACGCTTTCTATAGCTTCCAATTAGAGTCTGGATTCTGGCAGAAGGTATTTTGGACCATTCTTCTTTACAAAACATCTCCAGTTCAGCCAGGTTTGATGGTTTATGAGCATGGACAGCCCGCTTTAAATCATACCACACATTTTCAATAATATTCAGGTCTGGGGCCATTCTGATGGCCATTCCAGAACGTTGTACTTGTTCCTCTGCATGAATGCCTTTGTAGGTTTTGAGCAGTGTTTTGGGTCGTTGTCTTGTTGAAAGATCCAGCCCCGGCGCAACTTCAACTTTGTCATTGATTCCTGGACATTGTTTTCCAGAATCTGCTGATATTGAATGGAATCCATGCGACCCTCAACTTTAACCAGATTCCCAGTCCCTGCACTGGCCACACAGCCCCACAGCATGATGGAACCGCCACCAAATTTTACTGTAGGTAGCAAGTGTTTTTCTTGGAATGCTGTGTTCTTTTTCCGCCATAACGCCCCTTGTTTTGCCCAAATAACTATTTTAGTTTGATCAGTCCACAGCACCTTATTCCAAAATGAAGCTGGCTTGTCCAAATGTTCTTGATCATATCTCAAGCGACACCGTTTGTGGCATGTGCTGAGAAAAGGCTTTTTCCGCATTACTCGTCCACAAAGCATCTCCTTGTGTAAAGTGTGCTGAATAGTTGAACGATACACAGTGACACCATCTGCAACAAGATGATGTTGTAGGTCTTTGGAGCTGGTCTGTGGGTTGACTGTGACTGTTCTCACCATCCTGTGCCTCTGCTTATCTGAGATCTTTCTTGGTCTGCCACTTCTGGCCTTAACTAGAACTGTGCTTCTGGTCTTCCAATTCCTCACAATGTTCCTCACAGTTGAAACTGAGAGCTTAAATCTCTGAGACAGCTTTCTGTATCCTTCCCCTAAACCATGATGTTGAACAATCTTTGTTTTCAGGTCATTTGAGAGTTGTTTTGAGGCTCCCATGTTGCCACTCTTCAGGGAAGATGCAAAGAGAAGAAATACTTACAATTGGCCTCATTAAATACCTTTTCTCATGATTGGATTCACCTGTGTATGGAGTGAAATCAATAAAATGACAAGGATGCCTAAATTTATGCACATGCCTAATTTAGTTTAAATAATTCTTGCACACTTTCCATAAATCATATAAACTTTATTTTACTTCTCAAATATCACGGTGTTTGTCTCCTATATGATATATTTAATTTCTTATCCAGACAACCAATGATTTATAAAAGAAAATCATGAAAATTTACAGGGGTTTTTCAAACTTTTTCATACCACTGTAGGTACTAATGTGTAATTTTAAGGTACTATGGTCGCATTTACACTGCAGTTGATGCCCAATTCTAATTGGTTGAATATAATCTTTTAAACGTGACCAATATCCAACATGTGCATTTACACAATACACTTAGCGAACTAAGCCAAAGTAGACAATAGGGGCTTTCGCACCGGAGGAACCTTCTCATAGTTCCTAGAACTATTGGCGGAAATATCTATTTTTGGTGTGTTCGCACCGCAGGAACTAGGAACGGATTTAGTTCTAGGAACTCCTTTTGGAGGAACTAAGTTACCTCCTACTTCAGAGTCGGTCTAAACCAGCGCTATAGGAACTACAAGTGACGTTAGTGTACGCTGATTGGCCGAACGCACGCGAAACACCAGCGCCCGCCATTTTTAAAAAAGCTGTGTAAACAGATTATATCCAATACATTTACTCCAGAAACCAACTCTACGAACATGGAAAACAGTGATAGATGGACATCTTAACCTTTACGCTAAGGAGAAAATCCAACTCAACTTTAAGGGGACCAAGCCTAACGTATTTCTGCTCAGCAACACTGGACATCAAACGCACAGCAAACGCTAATACCTTTTCATATACGGTCTACTTTCAATGTACAACAGTTCTACCTAATTACGTATTAGACAGGACTGTTAGACAGATCGTAAACTAATAAACATGTAGAATGTGAGCACCATGTGCTCAGCCTCTGCCGTTCTCAGCGCCGTCAAAATAAAAAAAAAAGTTCCTACTTGCGGTGCCAATGCAACCAGGAAGATGTTCCTAAGGGAAACATTAGCTCCGGAGAACCACCCTGGTGGCTACTTCCTAGAACTATCCGGTGTGAAAGCCCCTATACTGACATGGAAAAGCTTAGGCCAAAAAAGAAGTAAAAACAGCACAATTTTCAACGAATGCAAATGAAATGTTTTCTCTTAAAGTTACTACGGTTAAGCAGCAAGTTGTGTCGTTGTACTAAATGTAACGGATTCGCTGTATGAACTGCAAATATTCATAATTTTTAACTTCCATGTTTTATGAGACTAAAAAATAGAATTGTTATTTGAGCAACGTTTCAGAAATTATATTGTGTAGTAAATTTACAGCCTCTTTCTGCTGCTTCCAACAATACTGCATGATTCACTGTCACGTGACAAACATGGACTCAAATTCAACAAACATCATGTCATCTTTAAAATCTAGAATGCAGAACTAATCAGTGTCTATCAACATTATCCACACAAGAGTAAAAGTTATCTCAGCAAAACAAGTGCTATCTTTTTCATGGCAAATGTTTGTGGTCAAAAATATGCAGCATTAGCAGGAGGTTGATGGGAACTCAGTGAGACAGAGACACCTGTGGAAGTGCTTAGTGCATGCTTTGCATAGCAGATTCCAGACTGCAGGATTTGGCAAGATCATGGGCATTTGTTCTGCCCTCCCAATTCAGTTAGCTTTTCCTAGGAATTTCTGGGGAATCGACTCATTAAGTCTGTTTTTATTCAAATAGAAAAAGGGTTTAAAGCCAACTGCTATTTTATGTGTTTATTCAGTATTAGATGACTGTTTTGGGCTGATTTTTTCTTTTGTTTTGTTTTGATGAACAAAAAAAAATAATAGAAGTTTGGAAGCTTGTGTCAAAAAACAAAATGGGAATTGTGACGTTTTATCTCACAATTCTGACTTTTTTCCCAATTGCGTGTTACAAAGTTAATAACTCACAAAAAAAAGTCAGAATTGCGAGATATAAACTCGTAATTGCAAGAGAGAAAAAAAAAGCACAATTGTGAGATAAAAAGTCGCAATTCTCTTTTAAATTGTTTTATTCCGTAGCGGAAACAAGCTTCCATATGGAAGTGAATCGGGTTGAGCTGTGAACGCAATTTAATATTGACTTCATTAATGAATTTGTGAATGGAAAGCTGATTTTCAAGTCATCACTTGCATAAGATATGACAGTTTGTTGTTTATGTCTGACATAGTTGAAGAAATCCGATTTAACACCATTTGAATGGATGGTTGATAAGAAGATATGCTGATATAACCATGAAATCATTGCTGCTTCATGGGCTGTGATGATTATGATTATGATTATGGCAGTTTCTGAGATTCACAAGGGGCAGGATGCCAGTAAAATTAACAAAATATTTTCATATGACAGATGCAATGGTCAGCTTATCATAATCTATGTTTTTATTTCAGAACTGGTCACTTCCTTCAAGAAACTAGGAAGAGGAAAAAAAAATTTGGGTTTTTTTTCCCCACAAAATTATCTGTATGCCATGTAAGCATTTCTGAGTATGTCATGTGATCTAATAATGCTGATAAGGCAAGAAACAATGGGCAGAGAAATGAAAAGTCAACACTGGCAAAGTGTACTCAGAATTACACACGAGTCCTGGTGTCTCATTTTTTGAGGAGCGGAAACTGATCCAATGATTTCATCATCACTGTAACTAAGTTATTCAAATATACTTCATACGCCCTTGAGTAACTCTCAACAATGGATGAATCATGCCTTTGAGAAGTAACAAAAACTGATTTAATTTTAGCTTGTGGAAGTTATAGTGTTGAGAAGGAGAGTCTCATTGTTGGTGGATAGATCCTGAAACCCTGAATTGGTATCATCACCGGGAAATAGAGGCTTTATTTTAAAGAAGCTGCATTCTACACTTTAGCCTTTGTTTAGTTTCCCGGAGTCCACCTATAACTCCAGCGAACGTTTCTGTTACGTCTCTGTTGTTGCATAGTTCCTGGAGCATTCACAGTTTATATGGACTGCACACAGGATAATGACGAAATAATAGTGGGGATAGTGCATTGTATTTTGTTGCAGTTTACACAATACACAAACTGCTACTGTACCTTTAAGACTTTTATATGGAACATGTCTCACTGGACTGGAGGACTAGATAACCTCAATCATTTTGACTTGCATTTTTCTTAATTCAATCAATGATTTGTTTTGTTGTCTGACATATTGGCAACAAACAAGCAAACAAACAAATTAATCAGACCAAAGCTATTAATTTTCCTAACGAAGCATACAAACATGCCCAACAAATACTGAAATAACCTTGTTAAAACACATTGCAGCTGGTGACAAGTCTTTTAACACTTTACTAGTCTTGTATTTTTTTTTCTTCCTTTTCTCTTTTTCTCTCAGCCTGACACACATTCACCTAACCAGGCCTTTATGTTTCAGTACCCAATTCCTTCTGCATACATTTGCATATATATATATATATATATATATATATATATATATATATATATATGAGAAAATGTACATGTGAGAAAATAAACTCGCAATTCTGACATCTTTTCTCAGAATTGTACAGGTCCTTCTAAAAAAATTAGCATATTGTGATAAAGTTCATTATTTTCCATAATGTAATGATAAAAATTAAACTTTCATATGTTTTAGATTCATTGCTCACCAACTGAAATATTTCAGGTGTCTTATTGTTTTAATAGTGATGATTTTGGCATACAGCTCATGAAAACCCAAAATTCCTTTCTCAAAAAATTAGCATATCATGAAAAGTTTCTCTAAACGAGCTATTAACCTAATCATCTGAATCAACTAATTAACTCTAAACACCTGCAAAAGATTCCTGAGGCTTTTAAAAACTCCCAGCCTGTTTCATTACTCAAAACCGCAATCATGGGTAAGACTGCTGACCTGACTGCTGTCCAGAAGGCCATCATTGACACCCTAAAGCAAGAGGGTAAGACACAGAAAGACATTTCTGAACAAATAGGCTGTTCCCAGAGTGCTGTATCAAGGCACCTCAGTGGGAAGTCTGTGGGAAGGAAAAGTGTGGCAAAAAACGCTGCACAACGAGAAGAGGTGACCGGACCCTGAGGAAGATTGTGGAGAAGGACCGATTCCAGACCTTGGGGGACCTGCGGAAGCAGTGGACTGAGTCTGGAGTAGAAACATCCAGAGCCACCGTGCACAGGCGTGTGCAGGAAATGGGCTACAGGTGCCGCATTCCCCAGGTCAAGCCACTTTTGAACCAGAAACAGCGGCAGAAGCACCTGACCTGGGCTACAGAGAAGCATTACTGGACTGTTGCTCAGTGGTTGCATGTCATTCGGAAATCAAGGTCCCAGAGTCTGGAGGAAGACTGGGGAGAAGGAAATGCCAAAATGCCTGGAGTCCAGTGTCAAGTACCCACAGTCAGTGATGGTCTGGGGTGCCATGTCAGCTGCTGGTGTTGCTCCACTGTGTTTTATCAAGGGCAGGGTCAATGCAGCTAGCTATCAGGAGATTTTGGAGCACTTCATGCTTCCATCTACTGAAAAGCTTTATGGAGATGAAGATTTCATTTTTCAGCACGACCTGGCACCTGCTCACAGTGCCAAAACCACTAGTAAATGGTTTACTGACCATGGTATTACTGTGCTCAATTGGCCTGCCAACTCTCCTGACCTGAACCCCATCGAGAATCTGTGGGATATTGTGAAGAGAAAGTTGAGAGACGCAAGACCCAACACTCTGGATGAGCTTAAGGCTGCTATCGAAGCATCCTGGGCCTCCAGAACACCTCAGCAGTGCCACAGGCTGATTGCCTCCATGCCACGCCGCATTGAAGCAGTCATTTCTGCAAAAGGATTCCCAGCCAAGTATTGAGTGCATAACTGAACATAATTATTTGAAGGTTGGCTTTTTTTGTTGTATTAAAAACACTTCTTTTATTGGTCGGATGAAATATGCTAATTTTTTGAGACAGGAATTTTGGGTTTTCATGAGCTGTATGCCAAAATCATCAGTATTAAAACAATAAAAGACCTGAAATATTTCAGTTGGTGTGCAATGAATCTAAAATATATGAAAGCTTAATTTTTATCATTACATTATGGAAAATAATGAACTTTATCACAATATGCAAATTTTTTTGAGAAGGACCTGTATATACAACTACCAAATGCCAGTTATAAAGTCCAATTCTAAGAAGAAAAAAAAACACTGACTTTTCCCCTCAGAATTTCAAGTTTATATCTCACAATTCAGACTTTATAACTCACAATTGCGACTCTAAATCATAAATATAGCATATTTATTTCATACTTTTTTTTTCTCATCTCGCAATTCTGCGATAAAATAAAGTCAGAATTGTGAGATAAAAATGTCACAATTACCTTTTTTATTTTTTACTCTGTGGCGGAAAACAAGCTTCCATTCTAACCCTATAGTGAGGGTTGCAGTGCAGTTTATTAATATGCAGTGCCATGCAGTTTATTAATATGCAGTACTTAAAGTATAATTTGAATGATTATATTATTTAAATTACAAACTGTAATTACCACATATACATGTATTATCTCCAGGGTGAGATCACAATCTACAAACCGTGCTTTCACCCAGACCCCTTATTATCCATCCTCGCTAGAGGTTCGAGACAAGCTCTGCCTGGTCCAAACAACAACACTACTGTTTCCTGCACAGCACCATGACTGGCTTCCTTTTCATCCAGGCCAGGCTTCACTGGGGGAGCCGGCGAGGCGTGACACTGAAGCAGTGCAAGGCAAACAGTGGAACTGGCTGCAAGACCACTATGACGGTTCCTCAGCCTACTCAAGGGACACATTGTTTGTCCACAATGTTGGCACAATAGAGTGAAGGGTAACATATTACGTAGCATTTAAGTAAAGCTGCTAATAAATATATAATAAATATGGGCTTTTGGTTATTTTGAACCACAGCTTGGAGCCTGGTGCGTAAATTTGTGTCAGTAAAGGACATCCCTTGACAGGAAGTGGACAAATGGAATCGCACAAAGAAAAAAAAAGCAAGGAGTGTGAACAGCAATTGTAGAGAATAAGTTGATCCCAAGAGCAAATCTCCATGTCATAGTGACATCAATAAAGGACAGATTCTCAGAGAACATATGTAATTTGGCTCAATGATGCTCATATCCACAAAATATTGTTATATGTGTTTTTTTTGCAAAGATTTAGTGGTCAAGAGTATTGACCTTTATGATTGTTCCCAACATTTAAAAATAAGATAAAATATCAGTGTGGACAGTTTGTTTGTTGATCAAGTCATTGTGGTTTTCGGCCATCTGCTTATAGCTATCATTCCCATTATTATTATGATGGTGCAATCATATTTATGTAGATCTATCTGCAAGTAAAAGAGTGTGAGAATTGACCCAAATTTCAAATATACCTACTTCCCCACTATATAAAGTACTCAGATGGCCCACTAATTCAACAGAGGTTTTGAAGTGTGCATCCAGTGGACACTTTACTATGACACCATGGGAAAGGATTTGTGAATGACAGTGAAGCGATTAAACTGATTCTGGTTGGTCACATGACAATTACAACATGAGGGATGAAGTACATCCATATTTCATTTATTCTACACACATTCATACACACTTTTAATGGTCGCAAAGTTTGTTCCTCATCTATTCAGACAGCATTAGCTGTATTTGAATTTGGATGCACCATTTCAAATTGCTTCATATTAAGCAAAGGAACACAATACTAAAATCTTGTCCGAAAATAATGAAAATGTCTTCAAATGCCCAACAAAATATATTTTTTTTAGTTTGTGTCTGTTAGCATTTAGGCCATCTAGTCTATATCAGGGGTGTCCAACCCTGATCCAGGAGTTCCTCCATCCCACAGTTTAGTTCCAACCCCAATCAGACACACCTGAACCAGCTCATCATGTTCTTCAAGATTACTTGAGAATAACAGGGAAGTGTGCTGTAGCAGGGTTGGCACTGAACTCTGCAGGATGGTGGCCGTCCAAGAGCAGGGTTGAAATCAGGGTCTATATGCTAGTGCAGGCTTGTCCAATTCTTCCCTGGAGGACCACCATCCCATGTTGGGGAAAGCTGGTGTTAAACTATGCAGGACCCCTGCAGACAAATCCAACACTGCTCTTCAACAGAATAAGGTTTTGCATGCTGGGACCAACATGGGATGCTGGTTGCTGTTGGACCTGCTACACCAGCTCTGTTTTTTCTTAAGAACAAGCACTATACCAGCTCTGATAAACAAGCAACATGGAATTCATGCTGGATTTTTCAGCAGGGGTGTTGGCCCTCCAAGTCTACAGTACTAATGATGAAACCCTGAATGAAAGCAGAACTTACCCAATACAATCACAACAGTTTTCAGCAAGCTCATCATAGTGTCCCTGTTCCGCCGTTGACCTGAGCTGTGCCGGGACATCCTCATGGTTCGCTGACGTACGTACATAAATATATGGGCGTAAAGAACGACCATCACCACGAAGGTCACCAGGTTGAAGATGGCCCAGAAGCCCAAGTAGGAGTTGCTGTAGAGGGGGGCCATATTGGAGCAAGTATCTATGGCACAGATGCAGTTCCAGCCCACGCTAGGAATGGCGCCCATGATGATAGACATGGTCCAGATGATGACGATAACTACAACTACTCGTCGATTGCTCATGCGGGTATGGAGCTGCATGCGGAACACAGTTATGTGGCGCTCAATGGCTATAGCTAACAAGTTAGCAACTGAGGCTGTTAGGCTTGTATCGATGAGGCCTTGGCGAAGCAACCACGTGCTGACTGTAAGCCTTCTCGTATTGGGTCCCGTGTTGAACATCAAGTAGAAATAGGCAAGTCCCGCAAAGAAGTCCGCAGCTGCTAGGTTGGCCATTAGATAGTAGATTGGAAAATGAAATCTGCGGTTGACGTAGATGGCCACCATCACAAGCAGGTTAGCTAGCATAATAAAAATACACACTGTAATGCCAAGTCCCATCACTAGCTTGCTGACGGCGTTCCATTCTGTAGCCAGATACTTGTGACTACGATTGTAAAAAAAGGCTATGGTTTCATTGTAATAGCATTGTCCGTCGTCCATCCTGAAAGGTTATGTTTCTGAAAAAAATATATAAAAAAAGTGTTAGAGCTTTAGCATTGTTTGAAATCTAATGAAAGGTCACATATGGGTTAAAGGCTTGCATAATTTATGGCATGCAATGATTTCACATCGATGCCATACACAGTAGACTTGCCACCCGCATGCATTGATGCCAATTGATTTACAGCCATAGGCACAATGATCATAATTCTGAAATAAAGTGTTGATGTATTTTTTTATTTTTTTTATTTTTTGGGTGACAGTGCAGAAGAGCATTTATAATGCATGTTACATCAACATAAATTAACAGGTAATAAACCTCTCAATAGCGTGCTGTTATTTAATTCAACAGTATGTCCAGAACCCAGATGTTTCACATATCAGCTTTTTAGCATGCAGTTTCAATCTGGTCCTGTTTTATTGGCATGTTAACGCATAATGTTGACCAGGAAAGGCCAACTAAACACTGAAAAATATGACAGCTTGCATAAACACACAAATGGGCAAAACGGTAGTCTGAAGCATGGGATTCTCTCAAAACGAACTATTAAACTGAATTGGGCGATACGTCCCCTCCAAACACAAACACAGGAAATAAGTCCCATTTGAGCATTGCAAGTTAATTTAACCCTTATTATGTGTAAGAAAGTAATCAGTAAAGTTCAGCAGGGTTTTATTATTTTTCAAGAATCATTGTGGTAACATTTGTCTACGGTATGTCTCAATATCCAAATTTGTTTAAATTGCATTCGTTAAGTTATTAAACCTTTAAAATAACTTTTTGGAAAATTGTCATTTACCAACACATAAATTGAGTAATCTACCAATGCTTGCTCCTTTCCCAGCAATAACAATGATAGGGTCCAGAACTTTTAATCCTCAAAAAGCCATGTGATCTTAGTTAGTCACTTTGGATGTATTGAAATGTCCTTCACACTCACTTTCATTATATTGGAAAGTGTGACCAAGGTATTCTCAAAAATGCACACTTTGTTTTCCACAGAAGAAAGTTGAACAACATGTAATTGAATACAAAATGTGCGTTTTAGGTTGTGTTTGAAAACCTGGTTGCATTGAATATCATAAATAACACTTTTAAATAGAACCATGTATTGTAACGATTAAAACTTGAAAACAGACGTGTCTTTCAGCGCACATGCAGCCATCTCAGGCTCAGCATGCTATCAATTGTTAAGAATTCAAATGCCAAGCAAGAGTGGATGACCTTTCCACAGTTATTGTGTACTTCTAAAGCTATCATCACCACACATTGGTCCATAGTGCTGGGAGACAGACAGACAGATCCTGTCATTGTGTGTCAATGTGTTTTATCATATAGCCTCAGGCCTCTGATCTCGCTAAACTAAAGGCAACGAACAAGAGCGGTCTGTGCACAAATGTCTGTGAACTTCCTCTCTCAGCTGCAGCAATCCTCAAAGCCACAGTTTCAGCACTGTTGCTGAACCCATCCTCAATGGATAAAGACAGTGACAAGGAAATTCCAGAACGGCCTTGGCTGAGTGCATTTGATAACATTGTATCTTCACAGTTCTGCTGTATCTCCTGCTAAAACAACAGTGCGAGACTGCAACTCAAGGAAACATTATGTGAAAGTTAACAGTTGATATAAACAGTTTTTTGTTTAGAAGGTATACATCATTTAATTAAAATTATGCTTTTTTGCAATTACTTTTGACCATTAATGCAGTATTTGTGGTTTAAGAGTCCAAATGGTTTTTGGTACCATTGTGGTTTCAATTCACTCAACAAGGGCCCGTTTATTCATTGGCATATTATTTTGGTAAAGAATACAAGAGTTTAAATAAATGAGACCAAGAGTTTAATCATCAATATTGAATAGCATCACAAGCAAACATTACTATGCAATATAGATACTGTGCAGGCAAACTTTCTGTGAATGAGGTTCGGGAATGAGCAATGGCACCAGTTTTGATTTATTTCAGCATTGGTCCCTTGCCTGACTGAAATAAAGCAGGCATTGTTCTGCACCCCTCTTATAAAAAAAAAAAAACAGACAAACAATGAAACTGGATTTTTACAAAGAATAAATTGTTCGCATTAGTGCATAGGCTCTGAGGCAATACTCCAATGGCATTCAGACACAAATGTTACTAATTTATGCCCATAATTAGGCAGGCATGGGAAAGCTGTAAACAATGAGTAGGATGAATTCAGGAACTCAGGTAAAGTAGTGGTGGATTCAAATCGACCTTTTAAAGGGCAATTATAGGGTGACGTAGTTACACGTTAATACATGTACTATAGTACTAACAGTAAAGTAAGCATAGTTACAAGTAACTAAACCTAAACATAACCCTAACCGTAACTCTATAGTACATACGATAAACTCTATAGTAAACCCAATTCTGTACTAAAGATATAAGCTACAGTATTAAAAAAAATAATGTGTCATATAGGCTACAGGCAAGGCTCTCGATTAAAAGTAATGCAATGTACCGAACGCTTGTTGTATTCCTTATTTGAAAATTGCTTTAGATAATGCAGAAATTTACGAATTGTTCAGTTACACTTTATTTCGATCGTCCACTTTATACATTCTACTGACTAAAGGTAACTTTGCAACTACATGTCAACTAACTCTCAGTATTAGTAAACTGTCTGCTTAATATCTACTAACACTTTATTTTGATGCTCCTCAACAGACATGATACTGACTATAAGTCACTTTATAACTTTTATTACTAACCTAATAGTATACTAAAAAAATACTCCAATAAGAGTTAGTTGACATATAGTTGAAAAGTTACTTATAGTTAGTAGAATGTTTAAAGTTGACCATCAAAATAGTGTAACCAACTGTTCTATATGCTAACTAAATATATACAATATTATATATTACATCAGCCGAATACATGCTTTGCATTCGTGAGAAACCACATACATTTGATCCCATTAGACACTTCTAATTTGGGAGGAAGTTTTTTGTTTCAGTCTGAACATTGTAAGCATAATTGTTCCCCTGGAGCAAAACTCTGTTCTAGACAAAAAGAGACAACCTGTTTTGACATGTTCTTTCATGAACTTGAACCTCAGTTTTAACTTGGGACTCAGTTGCAGATATGCTGATGGTCTTTCACCTACGGTCTCTAGCACCCTTAGGCTCACACAAGCCCCTAGATATTTGGTTTGGAGTGCACACCATGTATACAGTGTCCCTATTTTGCATGATTCTCAGACAGCCTCTGTCTATGAAAACAGATAAATACATATACAGTGTAAATAAATAAATAAATAAATAGGGGAAGTGCAATGCTGCGTAAAGCACCAAATTGTCATTCTTGAGTAAAAGTAAAAATGCTTTCATGGAAAGGGAAGTAAAAGTTAAAAAGGTACTTATCCGGAAAAATAAATAAAAGTAATTGATTTGAAATATACTTAAGTATCAAAAGTATTGCGTACAGCCTCAGGAAGAGGCTACAACATCACAGATGGACTGCATAAATTACACAAAAACAGTAACAACTTACTTTGTTATTGCTTATCACAAAGAACCAGCCACAACGGGATTAATTTTTTGGAAACATCAATCCTGAAACACAACGCGTTTAAGGTTAGGCATCAAATCCCCCTAAAGAAAGGGTTTGATGTTCTTAAACCACAATCTGCACCACAAATGCATGAAAGGACTGTTACAAAATTGTTTTGAAGTTCAGCAAAGTTTGTGTTGTTCAGCAAACCGTGGGCAGTTTCAGTGTAGTTTTCTTTTTTGGCCTTGAGATGTTAGTTCAGTACTAGACGTTAGGTGGCCTTGAATTCTCATCTAAAACACAAGAAAAGAGAAAAAGGGAAAACATAACCTAGCTCACTTCTACCAACCAGCGGGTTACACCTAAACCTGAAACCCAACCAGCCTGCTAAATAGCCATTTAGTTAGTAGTACCCTAACAACATGGTTCAAGCTGAAGTAAGCAAAACTGCAAAATGGCCAAACTGCTAAAAAGCAAAAGGGACCAAGATCCTTTAGTTTTCATTTAGTTTCTGCAGTTTGAAAGAGCTTGCCTGATCAAACTTTCCAGAAAAGTTCACTCAAGCTGGGAAACCCTCTTGAACGACCATTAGTCCGTGGCGATTACATATAGATGTGGCTCTTTGAAGTGGACATTTTCTGCGGTTCATTTCTATTATTCAGTCCGTCGAGGTCAGACTCGACTAAAAACATGAACACTGTGGAGATCAAATGTATTTCAAAATTATTTTTATCCCAAGGGAACAGAGTATCTCTTATGTCCAAACCAGCGAAGGACATCCTAACATTGCACAAAGCAGTTTCTGATGGCTCAAAGTGGTAAGGGCTTCATCCCTCTGCCTAAAGCAGGGTTGTCCAATCCTGCTCCTGGACGGCCACAGGCCACACTGAACCGGACTTCCAGGCAGGTGTTGGATCAGGTTGGCGGTAAACTCTGCAGGACCTTGGCTCTCCAGGAGAAGGACTGGACATCCCTGATCTACAGCACTGCTACAGCAAAAGCCTCTTTGCAACACTTGGTGGTGGCACTCCACGGGAGAATGGAGTTGGTTAGTCTGGTGGCACATCCCGCCAAAAAAACGTAGGAATCCAAGGCCACATAAATAGAGCATGGTGGGCGAAGAGATCTATAATATCCAGGTCTGCAGAACCAGACCTACATGGGCAACGGAGACCTCTGGAGGTCCTACACAACTGTTTGTGTCTAATTCTTCGTTGTTACATCCTCAGGTACTCTTCGTGTCATATTGACTTATCGTATTGGTGGCATCAGAAAACTAATGGACACTCACCAGTCGTTTGTCTTGTATTAAGGTGGAAGGAAAATGCTCTCAGTACATAAACTACTTCCTCTTATTCCATTTCTGATCCTATTTCTGAAACCTGACTGTTCAGCTGTGGTAGCATGGGGATCTGAGTGCACTCAGCTAAAAGTTCATTATGTAACTATTTAAAAACACAATGTCATCAACTCATTTTTGGAACCAAGAGAAACAAAACACTTTGATTTACATTGACTACTCGCACTTCTATGGTAACCAGTAACTAACAGTGACAGACTAAAGCACGTAACCAAATAAAGGAAACACAAATGCACAAATGCAGATCATTATAATATACGCAATCCATGCATTCAATTATCTGAAGCAGAGTGGCAGTGTTTACATTTCATGACTGTTTGAAATATTCCAAAATCCAATCAAAACGGTTAAAATTTTAATTGGATTGAATGAGTTCCAATGAGTACATCAAATGATTTGTAGGCCATTAAACAGGGACATAGCATGATAATTAAACCAAATGTACAAATCACCCAAAAATATGCTTTTCAACAAACAGACAAGGAATCAAATTCAACATACATCACCAATCTGAATCAATTCCATAGATTCAGACAGAGTTACTATAGTCTAGTTCAGACTGATTTGTATAGGATTGACTCGAAAATAACATTTGTCCGCCATAATGTGAGTCACTGTCAAAACAACTAACCTTAACATGGACTACTGTAATAAAACCATAAAGATACAAAATATTCAACATAACACACTGAGATATTTTCAATTATTCAAACTAATTTCACAAATACTGTGAACACATAATAAGGTCCTTCATATCTTCTTCGGAATAGCAGTTGTTTTCGGAAATGTTGACATGGAAGCCCTGTTCTGTGTATAGTGAGATATCACACAATTCAAGCATACAATCCTCCAGTTCTAAGTCCAGATGATGGAAACTACATTTGGATCATCATGGTTCAATCATTTTTAGATATGAACATAGGAATTGTTTGGTAAATGCAATCAACCTAGAAGTCAATTTAGCTGTGTATGGTGGCATTATCTCCCTGAATTGTAGGAATGTCATGGCAGAACAGTGTTTAAACCTGAATAGGAAGCATCTGGCACTATAAAGTGCTCTTATATTCATTGGAAGCTATAAAACCTTGCAAAACAATCATCAGACCGAATGATTCCCATAAGATGGCTGCCTAAATCATTATGAAACACAATGATTAACATTTGGAAAAAATCACTTGGATGAAGGAAATAGGATAAATGATTATTTCGAAATTTTTCCCATCACTCAGGGATAATTTTTTGTGCTCCTTTAAGCTATATTGGTTTCCAAATGACTACTCCCTGACATAATATTGCTCAGCTTTTGCTCAGGGTGGGTCACGGAGGTTAAATTTTGTGGTAAGTTTTGAGGTTATACTTTTGCGGTATTCATAACCAATCCTGTAAAAGTATCCATCGTCTCCATTACAGAAATAGTTAATCTAGAATGGAAAATTCTATCTTTCTTTCTTAATAAAACAAAAAGGAATATAGAAATGCCCTGAGTACTCTGAACATTCATTCCCCTTTTATTTTGATTTTTAAGTGTTATTTTATAATATTATAGTTTCAATAGTATATAGTTTTTCTTTTGCTTTTGTCATTGGTATTACTCATTTAGGTTCAATTTATTTAGGTTTCATTTTAGTTTTAGGAATAGATTTAGTTTTAGTAAACAATAGTAACCCTGGGATGGATATAGGGGCTTTCAAGCTAAAAAAAAATAATAAATAATAATAATAATAATAATAATAAAAGACAAAGAGCAGCATAAAAGTATTATAAAATAAGTCTATATGACTGTATTCCAAGTCATATAAAGCCATATAATGGATTTGCATGAGGAACATACCATGGTCAAGATCCAGTTTGACGTCAACCACACATCAATGGTTGTCACCCATTGACAAACCTGGTGTCATCAATACATGTTAGCCATTACAGAGAAGCAGCGTGAACTTTCTTCAGAATCTCTCCTTTTGGGTTAAATGGAAGAAGAAAGTCACTTCGAACAACATGAGGGTAAATATGTTTATTATTGAGATTTCTTATGTTTTCCTTCACAAATTAGGTAATTTTGGTTTTGTGAATAATGGAGCCATTGTGAATCATTTGCTTTGAACTGCGAGTTTTCTTTTGTTATTAAGACATTTTATACACACATACTGCTAATTGGCAGTCAGCGTAGTGATTCATCTCCGCAGCTGCATTTGTTATTCTAATGTAGTTACTTTTAGATCTTATGACGTGGTTCTGTTATTTTAAACACCCTTATATGTCAAAATTGTTTACTTGGTTTTCATTCTTAAGGATATTACAAGTAGGGTCAAACGTGTACCAACACAAGTTACTCTATCTTGTTAATCTTCTCAACTCAACTCTCTTGGCAACACATCCGTGTGGGATGAGAAACAGTTTTATAGAACACCCAACTTGAAACCAGTTAAAAGTGGTCCCATTAAACTGGCATCGGTTAGAACTGAGCGAATTATAACAGGCTAACTAGCAGTAACAATTATAATCTTGACTTTTGAAGCTTTAAGAGGGTTAATTAAATGGGTAATAGATCAATAAGCTGGATTTACATCACTATGAAAATGAATGTGATCTAATGAACTTGATATGTTGTTTTAGAAGCATGACAGATCATTTAAAAAGAGTATTCACTGACATCAAAGTAAGAAAACTTCAGGAAGAAGCCAAAAGGTGATTGAATGCACTCTTCTGAACTATTAAACTCAAGTTTCCCCCGTAACCATGAGGCTGGATGAGATCACAGTTGTGTCACAGTTGTGTATGGGTGTGTCCTAGGTTCATATGGGCTGCACACTCCAAAATCTCCAACAATGCATCTTGTATAGATCATATGCCAAGTGAGACACATTTTAATACAAACACATAACTCGCAACTTATTACAATACCAGTTTTACTGATTAGGCTTTGACTCTCAGAAAACCAGTCAAGTACAGGTTAGATTTTCTAAAGAAGGTAGATTTCGAATATTAAATTAAGATTGTTATTAAGACCATTACTTATTTTTATTTTTTGCACAAGACAATTATTTTCATAATTATTTCCATTTTCTTTTATACAAAAGGCTTTTATACCATTATTTTCATAAAAATGAAGTATGCTATTCCCCACCCCGTCTCATTATTCTCTACCACAGTGGTGGAAAATCATATTTTCATTACTATGATGCAACTTAATATTATAGTAAATATCATTTTATTGTATTGAATGTACAGTATATATCATGTATTTTGCTTTAATTAAAAAAACAACAACATGGTATTACATAAATGTTTTACTTGAATATGGTTAAAATAAATTGTAAAAAATAGAAATCAGAACAGAGTTTGGGAGAAACGAACTCATTTTCATGAAAATAATGTACAATTGTAAAAACATTAAAAAAAGATCTCTCTTTACACCTACAAAAGGCTTTTTTTAAATATGTGTTTATAAACGGTATAGAATACACCCCATTTATGTGTGTGTATGTGTGTGTGTGTGTTACACCCAACAAGCAAGCAAGTCATCAAAGTTACAACAGCCTACCACAATACATACAGTGAGCTTGTCTTTTGAAGTTAACCAGACTAGACGCCATTAACTCCAGTAAGGACATAAAACAATCTAAAGATAACGGCTTGACGCCAACACCACAACAAATCATTATCCTATGAAGCTAATACACAGTTTAGAAATCAATAAACCTTATAGCTGAGATAAACGGTTTTGACATCTGCAACTGCAACATTCAAAGCAACAAACCACACATCTCAAAAGATCACATATATCAGATCTTATTTATATCACTGACTGGGTGGCCATAAAAATAGCACACAATAGAGCACAACCATCAACCACAACCTGCAACGAGTCACGGGACCTCCCAGCCATGCCCATCTGATGTATTTATTTAGAGAGCGCCATTGGACCTGTAATTGAAGGCCACTGAACACATTTGGAGTTTGATATCTCCCTTCAGCAGCTCTGACACACAGCAGGAAGGGCAGGAACCAGGACTGGCATCCCAGCTCCGATCCCCGGCTCCACAGCTGCTCCCAGTCCTGACCTGGGAGGCCATGGAGTACCATGTGTGTTTTTTTGTAAGGGGGAGGCTTTCCTGTCTCTGTCTAGCTTGCATAAGACCAAAAACCTTGGCACTAAACATGTTAAGTCTACACATTTTAGAAGAGCACAAAAACACTAAGTTCAAACAAATACTTCCAAACAAAAGTCTGAGATACACCTGACTGCACAATGTAAACTCGAATAAGTTGACAAAACTCAAAATTAATTGAGGTAATCGGTTACAGCAAAATTGTATAAGCTAAGATTTTTTTTAAAGGATTAGTTCACGTCAAAATGAAAATTCTGTCATCATTTACTCAGCCTAAAGTTGTTTCAAACCTGTATGAGTTTCTTTCTTCTGCCGAACAAAAAAGATGATATTTTGAAGAATGTCGTAACCAGTTGATGACCATAGTATCTTTTTCCTATGGAAGTCAATGGGGTCCATCAACCGTCTGGTTACCGACATTCTTCAAAATATATTTTTTTGTGCTCAGCAGAAGTAAATTAATACAGGGTTGAAACAACTTTAGGCTGAGTAAATGATGACAGAATTTTTAATTTCGATGTGAACTTTAAGTTTAAGGAAAGTTTAAGCGAGCCGATATTTGAATTGCTCTTAACTTGAAATATTTGAGTAAGCGAATTCATTCATTAATTTAACTTAAAATTATTATGCGATCTCAACTTAAATAATTTTAGTAGAGGAATCTAGGCTATAGCTTTAACTAGTTCATTCAGTAAATGCTAAAATCCCAGCCCAGTTTCAGCAAAATTTAAGTTTGTCTAAATGAAAAGAAACAAGTTCAAAAAAAAAAAAAAAAAAAAACTCAAGTCAATTTTATTAAACGAATTTGTTTCATTTAAAAATTTACCCTACTCAAACAAATGAAATATTTCGAGCTGTAGGGTTTACAGTGCATCCCAGCAAGGTCAAATAGAAGATTTTGCTTTGTTCTAAATTTACATTTGCATTATTTGATAGTTTTGATGAGATGCCGTTCACTGTATGAATTGCCCAATAAATCAAATGTACAGTCATCAGGCAGCTTAAATGTGGTTTCATGTGTAATCTCACTACAGCTAAGTGTGACCACATCATGACACAGGCTAATGAAATGAAAATAAATGAAGTCCTTGACATGATTTTCCATTTTATCCTCTACAGTCCACTCAGATCAGGACCAAACACACCTACTCCTTTACGGTTTACTGCAAAATAAGATACTAAAGTCAAGACATTAACTACCGCATCAGAAGACTTTATGTCGTGTATTGACCTGCATGAGTATTTCTGGTCTGGAATACTTTATTCCAAGGCGTGTATTTTGGGAGCCGGCCAGAAGGACCAGGAATGTTTGACTGCTATCAATCTGAATTTACAACAAACCAGAACTGGTTGTTACAACAGTACCTGAACACAACACAGTATGAAACAATTCTCCTTTGGTTAGGTACATGTTATCTTCTTGTGAGTGTTTAGTCTATGTGGAAGTGAGGGGGAGGTATTAGTGTAAATTGGGGCAAACACTGAAGTTTGACACCTTTTGGAAACAGAATGGCATCTATGCATACCCCTAAAAAGCTTTCTAAAAAATAAATAAAATAAAAAACACAATAAAAAAGGTCTGATTTATATCTTCTAATTTATGCATCACTAAACTAATATGATGGAGGATTTTTTTTCCCAGTTTCTCAGCCTCTTCTGGCGGACACTGCCACGCGTTCCCGTTTCTGAGATGTTCATGATTTGCTATAGCCTATGCACACTTACTACGGGGAAAAACAAATCAAATGTATCATTTTCATCTATTAAACCTTGACATTAAATACTTACTTGCAGTAGTGACAGTGAACTCCAGCAAACTTATTCCAAATCTGAATAGTAACTCCTCAAAAAAAGTACTAAAAGCTCGCGTCTGGTTAAGAGAGGGCTCGATTGTTGCTCAGCGCTGTTTAGTCCACGGCTGTTTGTGAATATTCATTTTATTCCCTCGCAGTCGCGCGCATACGGCATGTGAGCTGGGATAATTCACCTCTGTCCCGTTACTCGGAGAACAACTGCAGCACTGAGACTCAGCAGCAACACTCTCACAGAGAGAGGGAGAGAGAGAGAGAGAGAGAGAGAGAGAGAGAGAGAGAGAGAGAGAGAGAGAGAGAGAGAGAGAGAGAGAGAGAGAGAGAGAGAGAGAGAGAGAGAGAGAGAGAGAGATGTGAGTGACGTCACACACACACACACACGCGCGCGCGCGCAAACGCAAACACTCACTGTAGGCGCGCTGGCGTGGTGCGTATAATTGAAAACACATTGTCAGCTCACTCAGTAAATTTTATAAGCTGTGAGTGAACTACCTTTCTTACAGTGTATGTGCTTGTGATTCATGATGATAACCTTTTAAATGTTGATTATATAGCCTGTTGTTGTATGATTCTGGGGAGGATTATGTCATTAGACCTGCCTTTTACCGCCTTTTGTTTGAACAAACTTTTAATAAGATTGGTAGGTTTTAAAATATGAAAATGATTTAAACTGACTTCATGCATCACACAAATTACCTTGATGCCAACTGTGGGCAAAAGTGTCTATACACACACTGGCTAGATATTGTATAACATGGTTTACATGGTAAAATATGTTACATACACCAGAGTTGTGTTTTGAGATAATGCACATTAACGAATACATGATTCCTCCAGGCGACTACGATGGATACTTTAAATTATAGGCCGTTTCTGTACACACTTTTACCAAATTCATATCAAATCAACTGAACATTTGAATAGTTATTCACTGATAATCTTGACATGCACTCTGTTACTTCTCTCATGAATTTGCTAATGAGATTTGTCTGATTTACTGTATTAAACACTATTTTGGTTCGTATTTTTACACTTTTCATCTTTATTGTTCATCAACACACATTGAGCAAGTCCACAAAAACGAGATGCAAAAAAGCCGAATGAATTGCTGATAAGAGACCAAAAGTGAAAAGCAGAAGGAAAGGCAAATTCACACCCCTATAATTGAAAATGTTTAGTCACACGAAAGGCATGGAGCCCTGGAGGGCCAAACGTCCACAAAACTGCAGCACAGGTTTAATTTAAGCCACACATATTTAGATCTCCCATAAGAAGAAAAACTAAAATATCTGAACAAAATGCAAGTTTTGGGCACTTGTGATCCATACACAGCACCTGCTGCAGTATTTCAATCTAATCTAAAAAAAAAAATAAAAAAAAAAGTCTACACAAAGAAGTCTATTGTTAAGTTTATTAAGTAATGTTCAAATATAATTTTAAGTAGATCAATGAACTAGTAAACTTGTAAGTGTTCTGTTTCAATCCTGCTTGGAAATAAATTGGCCCACTTTTTAGTGTATAAAAGTATACTTTTACGTATAAGTGTAACAGAAGTAAACTTTAAGGTCACAGCTAGTAAGCCTAGTTCATAACTACGTTTCTCATTTTTACTGCATCTGTACAAGTGAACTTCTAAGTGTACGTGTAGTATTTTTTTCGTTTATAAAAGCACACTTTATTATACTCTCAGTAAACTACTGGTTTAGTAGTTTTATACTGCAAGTTGTTGGCTATTAAGTGAACATGTCATATAGTAGCTTATAGTATAGTAGCTTTTTATATATTATTTTTGCACTTTAAGTCTATACTATGTTCCTATTTAGGACTTATTTTAACTTTTTCCTTTTCACATCCTTTTTTAACAAAACTTCAATATGGGTAAGCTTAATAAAAAATAAAAAAGCAACATTTTCAGCAAAAAAGATTAGAAAATACATTTGTCATCCAGATTCAGAACGATGATCAAAACACAGATGGCGTAGATCGAGTCCATCAACACCCCCAAAACTTCCCTTATTTTTGGTTCACTTTTAGCAGTTTGTGCTGTTTGTTTATTTTGTAATGTTCAGTGTTTATCTTTTTTATCATCAAGTCGTTTCCTCTTCTTGGTTTCTACATTTCATTCTGTTAGGTTTGGCATTTTTAATTTATGTGCTATTTAATATTTGATGCTCGTGTTATTTTACACTTGTTTCTGCATCTTCTTCATCTGTGTTTTGATCAGGAGATTCTGCACTCTTTCAGAAGATGTGTAATAGCGCCCCCTACCGTATAACAGTGAAAACATGGATCGCTGAAAAATTCCATCAATGGCGGGAAAAGAGTAAAAGAAGATTTGAAGTAAAATCCTTTGTACACTACCAGTGGACTAACATACACACATATTCAGTTACTTAGAATTAGGAACATATCAGTTTTCTTTAAAAATCTATATTTTCAAACAATGTTTTGGCTATGATATTTTTTCCTGCATGTCATGGTGCAGGGCCCCATAGTACGTTTAAATAACAATTGCAGTTATTTATATGGTAAAGTGATCATTGAAAGTTAACAGCAAAGACACTGGGATAAAGTGAGATTAAATGCATAAAGTACATGTGCATTATATATATGGGGACACTCAATATTTGAGGAATATTTAGTGCAAACAACTCCTTAACTACTTCATGTGTGCAGTTCAAGGGTCCATGAACTGGACGTTTTATTTAGAGTAATTTTCAGATTTATGTTCAAATGTAAAATGCAGTTTTGAGTCAGGCCATTAAATGCATCTGTAACAATGCTAGGCATGTGAACAAATCTTCAAATCATATTTGTTGGGATAAATGCTGTCCCGTTGCATACAAGTAGAAAATGTCCTTTGCTCCAAATTGTGGTCCAACATGTTTCAATGAGAGCCCTTCACATGATTATGGATACATTCTACAGTGTAATCAGTTGTTTGATTGAAACTGAGGTTATATTTCTTCTAGAGTTTGCACAACAGCATACCAAGAAGCAACATCGGACTTACAGCTGGGTTTAATAAGCTTTTCTTCTTTTTCTAAACTGTTCAGCTTTAAGCCAATAGCACCAATGTGTCTTCATGCAGTAAACATTGTTAGATTGTCACTCAGAACATGAAAATGTCAAATGTCCTTGGAGTGACCTGCACTCTCCAGTGCAAGATATCAACATTTTGTTGTGAAATAAGTATTTAACCCGTTAATACACTGTAAACAAACACATTTTTCCTGTAAAATACCTGTGATGATCCTAGCCTGTGTTCCCTGGTCTTGTGTGGACTTTTATGTTATTTCCTGTTCTGTACCATGTTTTGTTGTCCTTTGTAGTTTTACTTGTTGATTAGTTCTTTCAGTTTTCCCAGGTGTGTCTTGTTTGCCAACTATCCTTTGTCTATTTAAACCTTGTCTGTTTTCAGAAAACATTTTTAATTGGATTTATGTTTCCTATCTTATTGCTAATATTTTTTTATTGTTTTAACTATACACTTTTTAAGCAGTAAACATGTACTAAGGAATTTTAGATTCCAAATATTTTATTAAAAACACTTTCAGATTGTTATTAGTTTCCCTGAGGAGTTTAGAGTTTTTTCTTCACACTGCCTTTCCCCATAGTGACTGTAAAAGTAGGAATGTCTTATAGAATAATTTATTTATTTAACAGTATTTGTACCATCAAATGCCAAACTTAAATTTAACATTCATGTTATAGTGCTCCATCATATAGAATAGTTCAAGAACTTTATTTGTCCTATAGAAATAAATACAAAAGAATTCAATCAGTAAAGAAAGTCTGTATTTGTAAATTTCCCATAAAACAAATCTCTTTTAAATAGTGATTGCTTGTAGTGTCCGAAAAAAGACAACATTATTATATTAGCATAACAGCACCAGCATGACACTGAAATCACAGCCACATTTTCCTCATTCTTCCAGGCATGTCATAACTCAACTTGCTTCTTACACCATATTTGTCAGGGGGAGTAGGGACATTTCTAAACACGCATTTCTAAACGTAGGCCAGGCGAGTTGACAGGAGACCCGGTGTCTCTTGTTCCTGCCATAACAGGCCGGTCAAACAGTTAGAACAAGAGTTCAGGACATGAGGGTGAGAGAGTGAGAGGAAACAGGAGGTCATATAGTGGAGGGGTTGGCGACCTTCCGGACTGCTGTCAGAGACAGATTAAATAAACTGGAGATAGAGGCAGTGAGCTTTGGTGTCTTAGTAGTTTCCTAGCAAATGACAGAGGACCTTTACTGAAGGCATATTTGATTGAAAACCATTTTACTGGCATCTGTAGTAAACACACTTTAGCTATGAACTGGGTCAAACAAGACTAATGAGTCGACTCCCACATCTATGCTGCAATGAGTTTGTCAAGCTACAAAAAGTGACGCTTACATCTTGCCAGCAAAACACAACAGGTCACAGTCAAGACATACTGTCCATAGAACACTCAAAGTCTCTGCAGAATAGATCTCCTAGCAGTCAGTAAGTGCGGTTACATGCACTTTGTTAGTTCACACCCTGTTCCTGTAGGCACCCAAATCTACCCATTTCTGAGCTCTTCCTAATCAAACACACCCAAAACAACTCATCAGCTCATTCCTTGCGACTCTAAGACCAAAAATGGATGGGTCAGATGAGGGAGACATCCAAATTGTGTACTGGTGGGAACAAAGTCCAAGAAGACCCTACTACAGATTTCAGTCTATGCTTGATAAAAATTGGGCATTTGGTGAGGACCTAACAAGCTCAGCAGAACCCAGCTAAGTCTCCGGAGGCTATTTAAAATCCTGCCACACCACAGAGCGCCACTGTCATAGTTATTTTAGTTTCACTGTATTGCTTAGTTTCTTAGTCTTCATTTTCTTTGTCACCATATGTCTGACTTTTAGTCATTAATCTGTTCATGGTTTCTTATTAGTCAACACCTGTTCCCTGTTCTGTTGATGATCTTCCTTCTGTGTATTTAAGCCTTCACTTCTTCTCTGTTCTTCATCTTGTGTAACTGTTATATTGGTTCTCGTGTTATGCTATTGCTCTGTGTTTATTAAAGTTTGTTCATTAAGGCATCACACATACGGTATTTCTTGGATTATCAATACACGGCATCCCTTGACAGAACACAAGACCATTAAATAAGATTCTTTTCGCAGCAAAGAAAAATAATTATCCCTGCTCTCCATCTCCTCCAGCTGGATCAAGGGGATCGCTCCCTTTCTTGATGTGGTGTGCCTCACCCACTACACCCGACAACTCGTTATGTTTTTTTTCTATAACACCAGCCTCAATGAACGGTCGAAGGCACGCCTGCCTGTGGATGGTCCTTGAGGGAGCTTCTCCGAGTATGTGGGTGCTGGTTTGAAATGACTCACCTGTTACCATCTGCCTCGCCGATGAGGACATCACCAGCCCCACTTCAGGCTGAGAGCCCAGCCAGCCGTCAGCCATGCCCGCCGTGGAACAGGCAGAGTCCACTGCTGACTTGGAGCCCGAGCCCCCACAAAGATCGAGTCAGAGTGGTCGCCAGAGGCTGTTTTCGTACCGGGGTCCGAGCCTAATGTGGAGTCTGTCCAGATGTGTGAGCCGGCAACAGTGTCCATCATCGAGGGCATATTGTTGGAGTTCATCATAGATTATATTAGTCCCAAATTGTTGTTTAATGCACATGTTGACTTCCACCTAGGCTTGAAGATAGTATTGTTGTCTGTAGCTTGAATAAAGTCGGTATGCTTTATATAGAGAGCTATTATGGAGCTATATATGGAGACTGCAAAGGCTCAGCTGATCTGTACCTGGTGTCTTTGGCGTTGCCAAGTTCCTATTCGTTTGGTCGCCGATGTGAGCTGTTGTTCCTCCTGGCACCGCTTGGAGCCGCGGTGCCGCTGGATTCAGCCTGTTGTGCCTGCTCTCGACCCAACTCCTTCTCAGGTATTTTTGCCTCGTCTCCGTAGAGGTGGAGTAGATCCAATGAATATTCTCCCGCTGTGTTATGCTTCACAGTCGGCTTATGAATCGATCTTGGCCAGGATGGCCTTGGTAAACTCAAGATCGGCAGTAAATAAGACTTTTATATTGAAAGACCTTTTCACCTCGCAATGTTTGGATTTTTTATTTTTTACTGAGACTTGGCTTAACGTTGGTGACCTCAGCCCTTTCACAGAGCTTCTACCACCAGACTGTGATTTTTTTAGTTCACCTTGTACCACTGGTCATCATGGTGAAGGTATTGCATCAGTTTATACAAAGAAATGTGACTGTCGAAGTGTATCGTGTTGGTGTATCGACCAGCCAAAATAATAAGAACTTGAGTTGAACTTGAACTTTGAGTTCCTGAGTTTACTGAGTTTTTAGGGGGAATCATGATGAAGCATGACAGACTCTTGATGATTGGGGACTTGAATATTCATTTTACTTTGAATATTCATCAATTCATTAATTTTTTGTCCATCAAATGTTCTGGCAAGAGATTTTTTTAAATCTTATTGATTCGTTTAATCTTGTCCAGTCTGTTACAGGCCCGACACATGAGCATGGACACACTTTGGATCTTGTTTTATCTTATGATTTAGCTGTATGTGATCTTGAAATTACTGATACTGATTTCTCTGATCATAAGTCTGTTGCTTTCAAAATTTCTCTATCATACCCTGTGGGGAAATCATGCGTGCCCCCTCGCAGGTGTCGTACTATGAGCTCTGAAACTATTGATGATTTTTATGGCATGTATAATGAGGTTACCTCTTCCAACTTGTATTATGAAAGTTCACCATCGCATTTGTGTACGGATGACCTACTCTATTCTTTTACTTTTACTTTTCCAATATTTTAGATTCTATTGCACTTCGAAGGCCAGGTGTGTTAATCCAAAATTAGAATCATGGTTAAATGATTCGACTCGTGCTCTACGGCGGTAGTGTTGACGTGCAGAGCGCAAGTGGAAGAAGGATAAGCTTCAACCTTACGATAATTTTAAGGGTCTGTTGTTAAATTATCAGGAAATGGTCAAAACTGTGAGGGCCAAATATTTTTCTGATCTTATTGAAAAGGATCGTTGTAATTCTATGTATACAGTTATATCGTTTTATTTAGTACATTGAATGCTGCTATCAATCCCCCTGCCTCTGATGGTATTTATGTTTCTGTACAAACCTGTGAAAAATTTCATACAAATGTTATGGACCAGATTGCTGCTATTAGATCTTCTATTCAGCTATCTGATCTTGATCCATCAGCTCCTCCGTCGACTGTCTCTGCTATTTTTCACCAGTTTGAGCCTGTTTCCATTTCAACCCTGGCAGAGATTGTTTAACACTTGAAGCCTTCTACAAGTCCCCAAGATATTATTCCGATTTGTATTTTTAAACAGATTTTTATTATTATCGGCCCTAGTATTTTGATTCTACAAATTATTATTATTATAAACAAACAATTATTATTATTATTGGTGTGTGTAGTAATTAACACCTAATATAAAGTGTGACCCATTTCCCTTTCTCTTTCTGTTCACTGTTCACTGTTTACTGTTTTTTTTTTTGTTTTTTTTACATCAAATTCATCGAAACTACTTTGTTGAAGTGAAGTTTTGCCTTTTTGGTGATTAGATTCACTGTGTCGGACTGCTGTAATGCAGTGCTTCTCATCTGGCGTGTGACCGTCTTTAAAGCCTGGTGGGGACACCAGAATACCAGTGTTGCATTGTATGCTGTGGACCAGATCTGATCCACAACATATGATAACCAGCTAAAACAGGAAATGTTGGTTTTATCTGTCAAAACAACCAGATTATCACACTTTTACATTCCTTGCAGGAACTGCAGGCTGTTCTTCTACATGAGGGTTGTAAGGAACTGCTGAGTGACTCGCCGAGCCTCTTTCTTTACATATGTTTGTTATTGAGTCAGTGAGGTCAGTAATCACATTTTCACTGTGTGTTAGCGATACCTCACCATGGGTGTGTCCTGGGGGTCATGGCAGGATGGGCGAATCCCTTTGAAGCCAATTGCAACTCCAAATCCCACCATCTTGTCAGTTTACTCACAGATTCATAGGAATTTCTGAGTTAATGCCTTCCATATAGGCACACATAAGCTGGGGTGCTTCAATATTACCGTTCTAACGCTTTCTTCCCTCCGTAGGGGAAAAATCGAAGAAAGACGCTTGTTTGAAAAAACAGAAAACAGGATCTTCAAAGACATCTGAGGTCTGGTCCATATTACCCCAAGTATCTACATAGTTTTGATCAACCAGTCAATTCACAAGCTGAGCAAACAGGTGCTATGCAGCCAGCTAATAAAATGTCTTTTGCCAGTGTTGGTTTTGGGTAAAGCTACTGTTGCTTTTGAGAAAAGAGTACCGTTAACAAAGTTATTATATTAATTACATAATTATTATACATTAATTACCTTTGAAGCAATCATACTTATGGGTTTCACCTATCAGACTATTATTTTTAACTTGGATCAGTAGGTAAGCATCTAGCAATCATCAAGCAAACACACAGCAATGCCCTGGCAACCGTCCAGAACATCCTAGTATTGTGGCAGTGAGTTTTGCATAGGCAATAAACACCCACATTTTACTAAGAATATCCATTAGTCTAATAATGTGCAATACCAAAATTCGTAACCTGACAGAAAAAAAAAAAGCAATGTGAACTACTGATCACTTAATTCTTGAGTTTGTTGCTTTGCCCTCTACCAACGCAAATGGAAAAGGATGGAAAAGCCATTATTTGAAACAAAAAAGCCCTGTTATTTAGAGGAAAACGTGGTGTAGTTGGACATAAGGAATCAATTAACCCCCCTCTCTACCCCCAACCCCCTACTCTACCTCTGTCTCGGCCGTCTTGGAGAGAGAGCAGAGGAACTTGTTGGCATTAGACATACCACCAGGCTATGAACATCTGTGTTTTTGTATTACTGCCTGATAACAACAACATATGTACGTCTTTTGTTTTACATTATGATAGAGAAAACAATATTGGTCAATGACACAATGAAAATTGTGTGTCCATATTGATTAAACTATTAACATTTATAAAGACAATGGACAATGTACTCTTCTACTATGAACATTAAGGTTTTTTTTGCGCAGCTTGAATTGTATTTATTTATTTATTTTCTTTCTTTCTATTTTTTATTTTATTTTATTTTTTATTTTTTTGCACGTGTACGTGGTGTTACCAAACTGACATCAATGACAAACTCAAATTAAAAGCCTTAAAAGAGCTATATACACAAATTATTTGATTTTTTATTCATATATATATATTTGAATTAGCTTTTATTTTTATTTTTATAATTTCAATTTTAATTTTAATCTTATTCTAATTAGCTATCATTTATTTTTATTTCAGTTTTAGTCATTTTATTAATTATTTTATTTCAGGTAGTTGAAAAGGCAACATTTCTAATTATCAGTGAAGTATTTAAAGTTAGTTATACTCTGTTATCTAATATTTACTTTTTATTTCAGCATTATTACAATCAATTAATTATTATTTCAGTTAAAAATAACACCGTTTAGCTAGTTATTATTATTTTTATTTTTTTCTTCAGAATCATTTATCATCAAAAATGTTTTTGTTTTAAAGACATGAATGACATATTAGAATGGTTTACCTGCGTTGTTAAACAGTGTAACACCCAAAAACTTAATGATTATTATGACACATATTAAATTAATAATAAAAAACACTATATTTTATGTTTACACTACTTGAGATTTTTAAAGCCTGCAGAAAATAAGCATATGTTCACTGATTAAAAAAAAAAAAAAATCTGATCAAGTAATTACCTGTAGTTTTCAGTTCAGTCTTAGTGCATGAGGATGAATTCTGGATCCTCTTTGTCAGTTTGACAGACAGTATTCTGGATTTCTTAGGAGAGTTCTTTCACACATCCCCATTTCAAGCACACACACCGTCCTGTCCATTCACACAATCAAGGTCAGATCAAAGAGCACAGTGACTTGGTTTTATACAAGCCAGTTTTGATACACATCATCTCCAAAGTTACAGATACGATTATAAGTTCCATTAAGATGATTCTTCAGTTCAAAACAAATGAATTATTAGTCTCTTTAACAGCCTCTATAACACTTCATCTTTGTTATACTCTATTCCTAATGCGAATAGTTGAAGAAGAATGTTAAAAGCCTTTGCATGGGAACTTGTGTTTTGTATAAAATTACGCTCTTAACCCTTGGACATGTGTTATACAGATGGTTTAACACAAAGCACACTCCTTATAAAGTTTATGAAAGAAAAAAAGAGTAAAAAGAAAAAGGGAGTTAAATGCCCTTTTTGTGGCGTTCAATCCTAACAAGTTAAATTTCCTGACAGGAGGCTATCCAAAACTCTTGCTGCGTCATGTTTTGCTCTGGTTAAGTCTGTCAATTTCAGGCTGTACCAACAGCTTGTAGCACTTCATCGCTGTGTGTAGACCCACCCTAGTGTAAATGCATGTGGTTAGCCTCGTGTTTGCCTACATGCTAACATGCTCACAAGCTAACATCTGGACTCACACAGCCAGACTTCTGACCGTCGGCCTAAAGTCAGGGACACATTGTGAATTCTCAAATGATTGAAATGGTATTGTGTTTGGTACCAGTAATGCGGAATAAATTTGACCTTGGAAGTCAACCCAGGCTCATTGAAAAAATCTAATATTATGCTGCTTCTTGCATGTTTTAGTAAGTAAGTTGTGTTAAAAGCACATCCAAAAACAGATGAATGTTAATCTGACAACATTTTTATTGCATGGGTTGTTGTACAGAAGTTCTGAAATTAAATATTTGGTGAGTGGCGCTAAAAGGTTAATCCTCTAATATGTTTAAAAAATAACATAGCACCAACACTAAAATCGACCCTAAATCTAATGATTTATTGCTGAATCAACCATCCCATTTTAGTTAGCTTCTATGGGCTCTATTTTAACGCTCTAAGCACGTGGTCTAAAGCACACGGCGCAAGTGCACTTATAGGTCATGTCTGAATCCACTTTTGCTAGTTTAATGACGGAAAAAATGGTCGGCGCTCCCGGCGCATGCTCTAAAAGAGTTCTCCCTATTCTCTTAATGAGTAATGGGTGTGCTTTGTGCGTAATGTGTAATAAACCACTCTGAGTCTCATCTCCCATTCCCTTTAAAAGCCAGTTGCGCTCGAGCCATGGCGGATTCGCTTTTTACATGGAGGAATTTGCAAGCGGAAAAACTGAACGCTTCTCCATAGAGGAAACGTATCTGCTTGTGCGTGAGGTTAAAGCGTGAAGGAGACAGGACCCGTACACGAGCGCTTCGCATCACAAGTGCAATGCTGCACCAGGTGAGCTATCGAGCTAGTTTAATATGTCAGAAAAGCCATACATATGAAGCTGGTTATTTAATGCAAACATAAAAATGTATTAGTTTTACAAATCATGCACTATATGGTAAATGTGTTTTGAGGTCCTAACAAAGTATGGTGTTAGGAAACATTCAAAATCATAATTTGTGTTTAAAGCAATAAAAGTCCTTGGTGTTTAACCGCCTCTAGTGTTCATTTCAGTCTGAAAGTGCAATGATTTGTATGAAGCGTTTTGCAGAAATGTAGGTAGAGGATTGTTTTTCCAATGAGCCTGTGTTGGATTTCTCAAATGATTGAGATGGTATTGTGTTTGGTTCCAGTAATGTGCAACCAATTTTAGTCTGGAAAAATGGTTCAAATTATGTCATATCAACATGTGCCAAACTGATTAAGCGAGCTACATAACTGGATGTGATTGTTCTACCCAGAGGCTCATTGATGCATTAGACCTCCCATTGACCATCTGACAGGATGAACAGCTGAGGGTTTTCTCTCGGGACGACGCTGACCATCATACACATGGCTTCCACACGTAAAGTTGACATACAGCTCCTCTGGGCCCTGCGAGACATTTGCATGTGGTATACAATATCACTGCGAAGAAACGGAGCATTACCACAAATCTATTGTATTAGACTAATCTATACATTGGGACTGCGTTTCAGTTGGTTTGGCTGCTTATCAAAGTTGTAGAACAGGTCCATTACTCCTCTTTACTGTAATGGATGCTATTATGTTACAGGGAGGGAGTATAGCTCATTTATATATATATATATATATATATACACATAGATATTTGGTACATAAATAATTGAGACAAGGGGAGCTCGATGGGTAGAACATTTTAATTTGTTGTTTGGAGAAGGGCCAGCCATCTCGAATGGGAGGCCTGTTCAGTAAAGGCTTTGACAGTGTGGTTGGAGGCTTTCATGTCCTGGGTGGCCTGTTTAGCTTGCACTGAAGTGCAAGACAGAGGATGACCGTTTACTTCCACAGTCCATCAGGGAAATTATTGTCTGGAAGAGTTGCACAAGCGTACACAGCTGGATATCTAGCCTTGTTGTCCAAGACAGAGTCATGCATATCCATTCAGATGGACGTCTGTGCTGAGTTTGTTCACCAAGATGTGAAAATTCTGTCATCATTTACTCACCAAACTCAAGAACACATGGATGGACTTATTTCTTCTTTCTTTGAATGTCCCAGTTGTTCATCTTTACATAATTAAAAGTGAAAGGGGACTTGTTTTGTCAAACTCCATAATAATCAGTCCATGTGGTTGGTGCGCTAAATTCCAAGTTTTCGGAAGCCATATGAAACCACATTACCAAATTTAAGACACTGTATTCACTGAATATCTTCACAAATCAAATATGGTAGAATTGACATCAGTGAGGTTTGGTCGTGTTCTACATCCTGATATACATACTTGCTTACTATAAAGTAAGTGTAAAATATTGTGTGAGAAGAGAAGTATGTCTAAATTCACAGTATTCATTAAATAGCAGACTATAGTACTCGGATGACCTAATACTGCGATATTCTTGAGTGTGGATTCAATGAACACTTCACTATCACATGGGAGAGGATTTGTAAATGGCAGAGAAACAATGGAACTGACACTGCAAGTCACATGACAAAGACAACATGACAAATGAAATATGCCCAGATCATATTCATACTACACACATTCATACAGAACATCCTTTTTGGTTACACTTTATTTCAATGGTCCACTTCAGACATTCTACTGACTAGTAACTTTGCAACTAAAAGTCAATTAACTCTCATTAGAGTATTAGTAGACTGTAAGGTTAGGCTAGGCTACGCTATGTTTGGGTTAGTAGAATAAGTTGACATGTAGTTGCAAAATTAATTATAGTCAGTTGAATGTGTGTTGGGGAGCATCGAAATAAATTGTTAGCAGATATTAAGCAGACAGTACACTAATACTCTAATGAGAGTAACATGTAGTTAGTCACTTGTATTTAGTAGAATGTCTAAAGTGGACAAATGACCATTGACCATAGATTGGAACAAACATAACATGTAAGATTGTATGAATTTGTATAATTGATTCACTACTCCGAAACGTAAAAAAAAAAAAAAAAAAAGGCGTGAGCAGATTGAAAATACAATACAATACAAATGAGACTGCATTAATTTGTACCAATTAGTCACCTATTAGTTACCAATATAAAAATTCATTTCGAATTGCCACGTCAATGTGTTGAATTGCCTAATGATGTTTGGTCATTATGTTTGGCGTCAATCCATCCTTTTTCCCCCATCATGAATTCGTATGATGTGGTTTGTTCAGAAACGTGCAATATTTGCTAAAAAGTAAGCATGACATTTTTTAAGCCTCTAAACTTTATCTTCAGTGGGGCGTAAACAGATTATACGAAAACACACAAATTCACACCAATTAGCCAAAATGTTACAAAGCAGTAACAAATTGCCATGAGAGTGTGTTGAAAATGATGTTTGTCAGTTTACACTTTTTGTAGTACATACGACTTTTGAAGTCCATTTGAAATTTTGGTGAACTATTCCTGTATACTAAACATCTTAAAATGCCCTGGCATACTACTAGTAAATCCTCCATGCTAAATGAACAGCAATCATTTAGTCAGTGCTGAGGTTATAACATTAGTCAGTCTTGAAACAACCCCAATGGGTGTTAACCCACATTCTAGGCACATTAAAGAGAGTGAAATCGGTTCATGTGTCTGTATTTGTTTAGAGTCTCTTTAGGGAGGGTGAGAGGCAAGGATATGACCAACCACCTGTTGTGATGTAATGCAGAAGTTGGCTGCAGTCTTACCCTGAACTTATAAAATGATGGGACATGCGAAAGAGGAACAAACCAATGAAGGATGGAGGTCTCAACGGAGGAGGCTCGAGTCCAAACAACTTTTGCAATCCATGTAAAGCACTTTAGTTTCTTTCCCCTCGACTCCCTTTCGCCACTGTTTGTATGTGTGTGTGTGTGTGTTGTTCTAAAACTTTAGAAAGGTCACTCCCATCCATCAATCTAATACTAAATATGAAGACTGGTTTCCAGACTTTGATAAACAGTGACTTCAGTGTCGCACATCTCCACAGAATGTGTTCACAAAAAGTCGCTTTGGATAAAAGTGTCTGCCAAAAGCATGAATGTAAATGTAAATCTCCATGTACTAGATATAAGGTTGATGTTATCTTTGGGAAGTCAGCTCCCTTTGCATTCCTGCATATTCTGGAAGACGAGAAATACCTAGCATTCTCCAGCAGGCTCAGCGGGAAGCTCTCCCCCTCGCTGAGATGTCCTTCCTTAACCTCTTACGGTGCCATGAACCCCAACCATACAGGTCTTTGATGACCACCTATAGTATTCAGACTAGCTCTGCAGTTGGATAGACGCTTTTCAGAGTTCATCTTTTGTAGCTCAGGAGACTTACTTTCACTTATCAAATCAGGTGTTTCTTCTAAAACTTCCCAGGAGAAATGTAACTGAGATTTATAAGACACTTGGTGTAATGTTGAAATGCAGTGCAGGATGCGTCCCAAACAAGTCGAGATGTAGAAGAAATGGTGTGAAGTAGAGATTAGGCGTAGCTGTTTACAGTTGTCACATTCATATTTCTTTCTTATAATTGTTGTCAGTGAAGGGTTTCTCTGTCACTTTGTAACATCCTTCATTTCCACACTGAAAAAAGTGATTGTGATTTTAATGGTAAAAGACTGTAAAAATGCTACGGTGAAAAACTGTTAATTGTTTAACAGGAAGTTTCCGTACTATATATGGTGAATAACTGTGATAGATAAGATAGTAAAATATCGCAAGATTTACAGTTTTTAGATGTGAAAAGAGTCATTGTATAATTTACAGTGAAAAAAAACGTGAATTGACATTCCCACAGTTCCCTGCGTGACACTTCACATTTGATGTATTTTTGTTGAAATAACTATGTTTCTTCATAGTTTTTCTTGTTTGTTTTTTTTCCTAATCAGTTATGCACAAAATGTAATGGTAACACTTTATTTTGATGGTCCCTTTTGAACATTCTGGTGACTATAAGTAACTTTGCAACTACATGTCAACTAACTCTCATTAGAGTATTAGTGTACTGTCTGCTTAATATCTGATAACTCTTTATTGTGATGGTCCTCCAAAAGACAGTCTACTGACTATAAGTAACTATGCAACTACATGTCAACTTATTCTAACCCTAACCCTACCAGTCTACTAATACTCTACTAACACTCTAATGAGGGTTAGTTGACATGTTGGTGCAACGTTACTTACAGTCAAGAGAATGTGTTAAAGGGACCATCCAAATGAAGTGAAACCGATGTAATTAATGTTTATTGCTTTTTAAAAATGTAATGTGTGTTACCATGTTGGTGTTTAGTGTGAAATGAAATATCATGTTGCTATCATATTTTGTACGGTACATTTCTGGCAACCACAGCTGCCGTTTTTTTTTTACCGTAAATTGAACATTTTTTTTTTTTTTTTTTACAGTGCATGGTTCCTTTCGCTTTTGTTGTCCTTCTCTTTTTCTCTTTGGGGTTTGTCTGTTTCTTTCTCTCCCCTAATTCACTTGCTTGTTTTCTCAGTCGCTGTGTTTGGCCCGTCTCTCTCCCCCTTAACCCCCCCCTTAAACACCCAGTGAAAGGTTTATTTGATTTATTGTGGAGTTGCAGAGAGACTCAGGTTACGGCTTTGAAGTCAGCAGTGACTGCAGGACCCTTGGCTCCCAAACGCTCCTCCAACGTTAGCCAGACGGACTCCGCTCGCGGGAGAGAAAGGAAAGCCTTGTTGTGCTGCTAAGCACTAAAAAGCAAACTCAGGTTTTTCATAAATGGAGATCTTGGCAGTCTGCGGTTTTGTAAAATGTGGCCCGTTTCAGTGATGTGAACATCACACGCTTTTGGAGAACATCAAACGGTCGACTGAAGGTCCCGGGTTTTTAAAAGGGAACATTGTGAGCAAAAACAACTTTCTTTAACTAGGGGACTATTATTTGTAACCACAGTTTACAATAGTTATTAATGAATCTTATTTAATAATAAAAAAAACATGTCTAATGTATTTATACTCTTATTCTTTTCTTTTTGCAAAACTTGAATTGATTGTGACACCCATGCAAAATAACAAGGCAATCATAGTTTAAACCCACAAAGAGATTGATAATAATAATCAGAAATGTTTCTTGAGCATCAAATCATCATATTATATTTTATTTATTAGACATATTATTTTTGAAGGATCATGTGACACTGAAGACTGGAGTAATGATGCAGGAAATTCAGCTTTGATCACAGGAATAATTACATTTTACTATATATTCACATAGAAGTTATTTTCAACTGTATTCTTGACCACATAAATGTGCAGAAGAGGTTTTTCAAAAACATGAAATCATAACATTATAATTATTCATACTTTTGACTGGTAGTGTAAGTTACGATAATTAACATAAGCATGTCCTGCTCAGCTGTTGTGAGACTGACCAATATGATGGGCTGCATCATAAATAACAGTTAAACCTGCTGTAAAAACACACATTCTGAATCTTTTTAACTCTGATGCTAGATAAAGGTTCCTCGTTGGTTCCCTGTAGCAGCTTCGGTCCAGCAAAGACTATTCTCATCGATACCCATTGTAACTGTGTACAGTTTTTGAGTTTGGGGATTCCATATAGAACATTTATTCATGTTATTCTTGTTGTATTAAAGGTTAATCATTATTGGGTCATGTAGATAGGTTCTCATTCTAACTAGGTTGTAAAGTTCTCTAATGGCATCAGACTTATCTAATCTGAAGTTAAATGATAAGAGAAGTAAAAGAACGGTAAATTGGCTTTAGGTCAAGAGAAAGTGAAAAGGATAATGCTGAGTTCAGAAGGTTTATGCAGAGGTCAGTGTTTTGCACACAATGAGCTGCGTTCGGTCACCCCATCCCCCAGTAAAGCTTCACACTCCTCCAGTACAGCAGCTGCTAGGATGTCTTCACTCTCACTGATGGCTTATTAGCGGCTGGGCGCTAAGTGTAAAGCTTTGATGTCAAAACAATAGCAGAAGTGTTGAAAGAGCCCTTCATACTGCCCACTGACAATGTCAACAATCAAGAAGAACAAATGGTTATGTAGTTAACAGAGGTTGTGTGAAATGCTGCGCCGTTCAGTCTTAGGCAAACTTAGGAAGACCAAACCAACATTTTATATATATGAAAACCATGCATGACCAAAACAAAACAAGTTTGCTTTTTTTGTCTGTGTTTTGATTTAGGGATTATAGGTGTGTTCGACTTCATGCGATGATGCCACATCACTGACGAAGGGCATTAAAGTACCGCAAGAGCGATTCAGGAGATGATCGAAACAGCTGTTCCACCACTGACTGAATTCACAGATGACAACAATGACGTGAGTTTTGTGTTTATTCTGACACCTTCAGTTCCGCTATTGCTCATTAATCGGTTTTAACAGTGCAAAAAAACAAAAACATATATAGACATATAATATATATACAGTATATACAGTATATATGTATATGTATATATATATATATATATATATATATATATATATATATATATATATATATATATATATATATATATATAATATGTATATTTTTATTTTGTTTTGTAATATGCATTTTAAAAAACGGATTGTTCCAGTCCTTGATTCTGATTGGTCAATATCTGTGTTTTATTCACGATAAAACCGTGCTATGACCACTTCACCAAACGGTTCTATGTGTCACTACACAACACCCTTAGCAACCACTCTTAGCAACTTAAACATGTTCTCATTGATATTGTTCATTGAAGCTCATAGAGTATAGTATTGTGAGAGATTGAGTAAGCGAGTGTACCTGCATTTACAGTAGATATAGCATTTTCCTTCAGGTCAGTCCTATATTCGTAATAAACAATCCATTTGAATGTCCGCTGCGATATCTTATCCTTTTAACACTTAAAGGGTTTTCATGTGCTCTGACACGCTAGTCATTTCTCAGTTACGTCAAAGTTGTGTCTTGCTTCTCCGTGTTTCAGTCAATATGGTGAAATAATATAACTTCTGTTGCTGTTCACAGTCAGGGACTATTGTTCTCCAGCGGAAGGAAGGCTTTTAGTGATTTTACTTCATGATAGTTGCATTGATATTCTTTGGTTTTAATATTTGTATTGTGTGCTAGCCGTTTTATAAAAGCAATAAGGTACTCGAGGCTAGTGCTGTATCGTGAATAAGCCATGGCTGTAGGGGTTTCTCTGCTTCACGTCGTGCCTAACAACGCCCTTTCTGTTGCTTCATGCAAACGTCTGAAACGTCTAAAACGTCTGTGTATTTGACAAATACTGCATCTAATTCACTTTGTCAGTGATAAAGTACGTAAACACAATGCAAGCGTCACTATGGGAAGCAGAAAGTGTCCCATTTGACGGCTCCATTTTGAATTCCGCCCCCGACGGCAAGCGGCAAAATCCCGCTGATCAGTCTGCGCTGCATGAAGTTAAACACACCTAAAATGTACTCTTTCAGAAGATGTGAAATAGCGCCCCCTACAGTATAACAGTGTAAACATGGACAATTCCATCAAACGTTGTGTCATAAATGACGGAATTTTTTGTCAATGGAGGGGAAAGAGTTAAAGGGGCGGTATAATGCCCTTTTCACAAGATGTAAAATAAGTGTATGTGTATGTGAAGTTTTAGCTCAAAATACCCCAAAGATATTTTTTTTATGACATGTTAAAATTGACACCTTTTAAAGGCTGAGCAAAAACGCATCGGTTTTGTGTCTGTCCCTTTAAATGCAAATGAGCTGCTGCTCCCGGCACAGAGGGCGGAGCTTCACGAGCTCCTGAAAATTTCATACACTTTTAGCCTTTATGTTCAAACCGGAGTCAGACAATGATGGAGAGACTCAAGATGAAGTGACAACATGTAGAATGCAACAGGACGTTTCTGAATGGTTAGTTGATGAATTTATGTTGCTGATGGGGAGTTAACTATATTCTAGTCATTGATTAGCATATTCTGTCATGATAATCTATAAACCACGTTCCCGGGGTGGGGTGAATGTAAGTTCTAGGGTTGGTGATGTCACTAACCCTGGAGTGATGTCGTGTGGTCCCTACCAGCTGTTTGTTGTAGTCCTTTAAAAAAACTTTCTTTAAAACAAATATCTTCCTTTGCTTTGAACTTTGAGCGTTGTAACTTTGCAGATGTTGTTTTATGCTCAAACAGCAACATTACACACTAAAGTTAGAAAAGTGAAATCATAATCGACCACCGCTTTAAAGAAATATAAACTCAGAATTGAAAGAATTGCAAGATGTTAATTCAAAATTGTGAGAATTGTCAGATAAAACCTTGAAATGACCTTTATATATATATATATATATATATATATATATATATATATATATATATATATAATTCTGAGGCAGAAACAGGCTTCCATGTTTATTCCATGTATCCTTACATTTATTCAAATTATGAATGGTGTATGATGATATGATGACTTATACATCCAGTCCAATTCAGGGTTTTTTTCAACAACATCCTCATCCTTCTGTTCTTTCAGTTCTGCACCTCTATTCGTGACACTGTTAAATGATATATTTGTTATTTTAGTACTGCTACAACATTAAGCACTCAGCTCAGCGGTCCCTGATTCTTTCCAGTTTCACTGTATGCGATTCGTCAGAATGATGCAAAACTGTAATGGCCGAATCACGAAATTAAAAAATGACATTGGCACCATCTAGACTGGCCAGGAAAGATTCTGCTCAAATAATTACTATTCAAATGGACAAAACAAACACTAGAGCAGATGGAAGTAGGAAAACTGTCTCCACTAAGCGGGTTATAAACCCATCCAAAAGCTTTTTCACTGTCACTACAAAGTTCAGGAATAGTCCACGTTGAGTAAGCGCACACTGTTAGTGTCTCGTATAATCTCCTGATTCAATGTTATTTGTTTAGTATAGTTTTGGTTATTAATAGACTAGAATTGCCTTCCCAATCTCTTACGACACACACTTACAGAACTTCAAATATAATTTTAATCAAATGTTGGTGTCGCCTGCCTGTAAAACCAACATGGTCTGGATTTGGCTGATGTTTGGGTGTCTTTTTCTCTTTTCCTAACCCGACGTTGAGCGGGAAAACACACAAACAAACAGATGGGAGACCGATTTTACACCACATCCCTTTATTTGTGTCCTCTGCCACCCTGTCTACTATCTAAGTCTCACTGTAATTACATGTATCTAGTGATCTTTCTGAGGTTTCTAAATCCGAACGGTCAATATTTAGCATGGCTGCCGGCAGTACAGTGTGGCAGATTCAGTTGAGCTTCTTCTGTAAATTTAACCCAAGCAATCTAAACAAGGAGGAGGCAGATTCACATCATGAGGTCTTTCATATCAGACACTGAAAGGAAAATGAATGCTTAACAGTGGGATTTTGCTTTCTTTTACTGTCCTTAGGCCTATTTCAACCCACTTTATTCCAGATTCCCTTTTACAGTAAATAAACAAATATTTCCTTGAGTTGTGGAAAAAGTTTATTATTAAAGTAAATTATTATACTTTTATCATGAATTAAAGGCAGTACAACTACATTCTTTTGCATGACAGTAATGCGAATTGTGTGTGTGTTCATGAAAATAATGTCCCAATTTGAAAGAATTCTTAATGGTTTTGAAAGTACACATATATTAGATAATATACACTACTGGTCAAAAGTTTGGAATAATGACTTTTTTTAATGCTGTTGAAAAAAGACTGATTTGGTGCTTAAGGGTCACTCATTTTGTGAACAAAAGTATCTGTCTGTATCACAAAATGAAAAGAAATGGTTTGGTACAGTACATCCCATTCTGTACATTTATGCACAAAATGAATGAATGAAATTCACACAATGAATATTTTGTTTACAAAAATTCAGACGTCAACAAACACGTATGAAAAAAAAGTCAAATTGAAAGATACAAACTCAAAATGAATATAAACTCAAAATTCTGAGGAAGAAAATGTGAATTGAGAGATATTAACTTGCTATTCTGAGAAAAAAAACTGATCTGCAAGATAAAACCTGCGAGAAAATCAGAATTGTGAGATAAAAGTCGCAATTACGTTTATATATGTATAACATGGCCTTCCATAAAATACCATGGCTTGTAAAGCAGCAAGAGAATATTGTAAAAGTTTAGGTTTAGGCTTTGGTTTTGTAAATTAATTGCTGGATCAGAGCTGCGTTGCTGCTGTCATTTCACGTCATGATTTATATGAACAATGAAAATTCAGGATGCAAATTACTGCATTTCATTAATTCGACAAGCATTCAAACATTGGCAGATTTTTAAACTTTAGTCCTTAATTTCTTTACATACCTCATTCAATCAATATCAGATATAACATATAATACAACATCTAGCATATATATGGTTTTAAAATGTATTATTTGTGAATTATTTGTAAAATGTAACATTGATGACTCAACTTGCACTCAGGGGTGTGTACTAATGTTTGTCCTATCAAATACTGTCTAGAATGACAATGTCCCTCCCCTTAAAGGGACAGTTCACAGTGCGACTTACTTTCTTTCTTTTTTACGTTCTTTAAAATACCTTGTGTTCTGCTGAAGAAAGAACGTCATGCCGGTTTGGAACGACATGAAGATGAGTAAATGATGACAGAATGTTCTTGTTTTTGTTGTTTATGTGAAATCTTATACCAAGTTTGAAAAGAGTCTGTACATTTAGATGAATAGCTTGAGGAGAATAAAGAAGATGAATTCCATACTGTCTTGCAAGTACTGCATTGATTATTGAAGCTCCTGAAATGTATTTACACAGTTCTTTAGGCATTCATTGTGTCCATTTGTACTAACGCTGCCTTAATTGGTTTGGAGGTCTGTTCAGTCTGAGGCAGATTCGATGTGAAAGTGGTTTAAGTGCTAGGCAGGGCAACATGCAGGTTTTTACGAGTTCTTCTGGTTAAAGGGCGCACAGCGAGCCTGCGGGTGACGTCTGTACCACATCACAGGGAAGGAGTGTTTGTGTGTGTGTTTGTATGTGTGGGTTGCTGTTTCTTCCCCAGCTCTCTTGCTGAGCAGATTCTACATTTGATTTAATTTCCAAGGTTTCAGTGTTTTCCCATCAGGCAGACAGATCCACCCGTAAGACCAATAAAATCCCTTGAACTCTTCAGTGGTCCTCAGTCATCTAGAGTTTGTCCCAGAAAAATGCAGTTTGTCTTGCCTATGAAAAGCTGAAGGGGTTCTGGCATTAATGCATGATTTGTTCATGGTATGCAAGTAATCAATTTTTTTGTACAGTTTTAATTTGCAAAGAAGCAGTGTTCTGGTGGCAAATATAATAATAATAATAAATATTAATAAGTTTTATTTATATAGCGCCTTTCCAGAGCTCAAGGACGCTTTACAATAGACAAGCAATGATAAAGGCAGAGGACAAAGACAGCAGGCAAAACAACAGCAGGTAGATAGAGTGTAGGTACAGAAAATACAGAAAGAAAAAAAAATACAGTACAACTTAAGAGTTATGACATTCAGCAAATAAGTGAGTTTTGAGCATGGATTTGAATTCAGAGATAGTGTTAACAGAACAGAGTGATCGGGGTAGAGAGTTCCATATTTTGGGTGCTACAACACTGAATCATCTGCCCCCCATCGAAACAAGGCGATGCCGAGGGACGACGAGGAGGCTAGAGGCAAATAAAAAGTGCATTGCAATTATCGAGACGTGACGTGATAAATGCATGGATGACAGTTTCAGCGTCTGAGATACTGATGAACGGACGGAGCTGAGCGATGCGGCGTAGATGAAAGAATGCTGATTTAGTGATAGAATTAATGAGAGAATGGAAAGATAGAGAGGTGTCAAAGATTATACCAAGACTTTTAACAGTACTAAATGGTTTGATGTGAGAGCCAGCGAACTCACAGGTGAAGTTAGTAGGAATTTTGTTAGTGAGTGACGGAGGTCCTGTAAAAATAATCTCAGTTTTGTCCATGTTAAGTTTTAAAAAATTTGAATGAAGCCAATCTTTTATTTCATGCACACAAGCAGAGATTTTGTCAGTTGTGATAGATAGAGTCGATGTACAGGTAGTATATAACTGAATATCGTCAGTGTAAAAATGATAATTAAAACCATGATGGCGGAGGATCTGACCAAGAGGTATTATATAAATTATGAATAGTAATGGCCCTAAAACGGATCCCTGTGGGACACCTTGCTTCAGGGAGACAGTAGGTGAGCGAAAATCTTGAACTGAAATGTAGAACTGTCTATAAGAGAGATAGGAAGAAAACCAAGAAAGAGCAGCACTAGAAATACCCACATCCAAAAGGCGAGAAATGAGTAGTTGATGGGAGACAGTATTAAAGGCAGAGCTGGTGTCCAGCAGCAGGAGCAAAGACAAAGAACCAGAGTCACCAGAGAGAAGCAGATCATTGAGTACCTTAACTAGTGCAGTTTCAGTACTATGTAGAGGGCGAAAACCAGATTGAAGAGGATCAAAAAGATTATTTTCGACTAGAAAAGACTGAAGCTGGGAGGCAACAGTACTTTCTAGTAATTTAGCTATGAAGGGTAGATTTGAAATTTGACGATAGTTAGATAATACTGAGGGATCAATGTTGGGTTTTCTGAGAACAGGGGTAACAGCAGCAGTTTTGAGTGGCAGAGGGAATGAAGCAGAGGTAAGAGATGCATTGATGACGTGAGAAATAGGTGCATAGATAACTGAATGGCAGAGTTTCAGAAGAGGAGTAGGAGCAGGGTCAAGACGACAAGATGAAGGGTTGGATTTCAAGATTAATTCAGAGACAGAAAAAGGAGTAGTCAGAGAAAAGTGAGACAGGGACTGTCCAGATTGGTTCGGCAGATAACTAATATTTGCAGCATCATTAGAGAGGCACTGGTTTAAGGCATCTGTCTTTTCTAGCAGGTGAGTCATGAATGAACTACAGAGTTCATCAGAAGCTAGAGTAACAGGATTTGGAGGTTTGGTGAGTTTGTTTATTGTGTTAAATAATGCTTTTGGTCTGTTACTTGAATTATTAATTGTGGCAGATACAAAACTAGAACGAGCCAAGTTCAGGGCCGATTTGTAATGTTTAACATGTTCAATAAAAGCTAAATAGTGAACAGTCAGGCCAGTTTTTCTGTAGTGACGCTCAAGCCGTCTACCAGTGGTCTTTAAGATACGGAGTTCAGGAGTGTACCAAGGAGAAGAATGTGTGGAAGGGACACTTCTGGTCTTAGCAGGAGCGTGCTTATCTAAGATATCTGAGATTATAGAGTGATAGTTAGATAATATCAGGGAGGGAGAAGAGATATCAAAGACATCAGATAGATTAGAAGAAGCAATGGACGTACAAAATAATTCAGTATCAACAGCTTTGAGTCTGTCAAATATAACAGACTTTATTATGTTTGGCTGGTTAATAACCAGTTTCCCCCTGCTGGTAGATGCCGGAACTACACAATTTTGTCACCTTTTCCTTAAAATAAGCTGTGTATATTGTCAAGTAAATGCAACTTAAATAATTACGAAATGAAATATAAAAACAATTGCACTTATAAAACATACAGAAGTAATAAAACATGCAGTATTAAGATTTTTCAAACAGCTTTTCCGAATTTGTTTGCCATTGAACCGATAAACAGATAGTCCCGCCCCAAAATGACACCATTGGTTGATGTCTCAGGCTGGTTCAAAATAACTGGGGAATTTTGGCGTAGAATCACAAATCTGCAGTGTTGTTCTTGTTAACTAAAACTAACATGTATTTTTGTATTTATTTAATTGAAATAAAGCTGACATAAAATAAAATATAAAAATTAAATGAAAAATGACACTCTAAGAAATTGTACCCTTATGATATGAAGGAATTTTTTGAATAGATTTTTTCATAGATTTTTATGTTATTTATTTTTTGTCTGTGTTGTGATTTATCTATGAACATGAGAGCATTCCTCTCCTTGCCAAGGACAACAGCAAGTGCAGCAAAAGGATGTGGCTTTGGTGGGATACATCACAATCCGAAATTCAAACTAATGCCTTCATCCTATTGTTGTGTGGTTAATCCACACACTCTAATATTCTCACCATGGTGAATTGTGAAACCGTTTATGCTTTATGACAGGAAATGAGATGAGCAGAGAGTTTATTTAGGATTTGCTGCATTTGCTTTTATTTCTGGCTGGATGTTTTTATTTTAACGTTAGAGAAAGCGGTAAACGGGACTGTAAATAAACAGCAACCATAATGCATAATCCATCTCAAACAGATTGCAATGGAAATATCACGTATGCTAATTTGCTCTAATATTTATGATATTCATCCTCATTATCCTTATTTTCTTGAAGCTGCTTATTCACTCTTTCTTCACATTGCTGTAACTGGCAAGGATGAGATCATCTTTCTTGGTCGTGCACTTTCCTGTCTGAGAAGTTGTCTGAGCAGCAGTTCACAGCAGGCCCAAGATGGAGGATACATCTGGAAACAACTACTCGCCAAGACTAAATGATTTTCCCTTTACTCCAGCAGGATGGGGGATGGGCAGCCAGGTAGACAGGAAATGAACACACAGAAGAGAAGGTAGTGTGTGGATGGGGAAATACAATCACGGTTTTCAAAAACTAAATAGCTGAAATTAAAAATCATTACATAACAGTCATCGTAGAGTTGGCCTACATAATAAATGTGCTCTGTAACAGACCTCCAGTAATGTGTGTGTGTGTGTGTGTGTGTGTGTGTGTGTTTGGTTTCCATGTTTAATGGGAAATTTCCATAGGCATAATGATTTTATACTGTACAAACTGTATATTCTCTCTCTGTCTGCATTTTTACATTTTACATATAAAAACATCACATGATTTATAAGCTGTTTTCTTAATGGGGACCAAAAAGGGGTTCAGGTAAATCCTACGTTAATGGGGACAAAATCTCCCCACAAAGATGTCAATATCTGAAATCCTTGTCCTTGAGGAGACATTTTGTCCCCAAAACGTAGGGTTTACCTGAACCCCTAATAAATGTACCTAATAAAATGAACACATGAATAACAACACACAACCAATCGTTTGCCAGTGGTATTTGTGGTTACTCTTAATCATATTTTAATTATTGCCACACTTTGAACTTAATTACAACAATAAGACTAGAGAGATTGTAGTTAAATATAATAAAATAACATTTATTTTTATCTCTGTCACATGACCTACCAGCGTCACTTGCGTTGCTTCACAACCATTCAAAAATCCTCTCCTGTGGGCTCATGGGATAGTAAAGTGTCTATCGAATGCACAGTCCAGAATCTTGGAGGAAATAGTAGGTAATCTATGTACTGTTTTTCAAATACTATATGTGCTTGGTATACTCTGCTCTGATTGGTCAGATGACCCAGTCTGTTTTGATTGGTCTACTCTGCTCTGATTGGTCAGGTGACCCAGTCTGTTGTGCTTGGTTTACTCTGCTCTGATTGGTCAGATGACCCAGTCTGTTGTGATTGGTCTACTCTGCTCTGATTGGTCAAATGACCCAGTCTGCTGTGATTGGTCTACTCTGCTCTGATTGGTCAGATGGCCCAGTCTGTTGTGATTGGTCTACTCTGCTCTGATTGGTCAGATGACCCAGTGTGTTGTGATTGGTCTACCCTGCTCTGATTGGGCAGATGACCCAGTCTGCTGTGATTGGTATACTCTGCTCTGATTGGTCAGATGGCCCAGTCTGTTGTGATTGGTATACTCTGCTCTGATTGGTCAGATGGCCCAGTCTGTTGTGATTGGTATTCTCTGCTCTGATTGGTCAGATGACCCAGTCTGCTGTGATTGGTATACTCTGCTCTGATTGGTCAGATGGCCCAGTCTGTTGTGATTGGTATACTCTGCTCTGATTGCTCAGATGGCCCAGTCTGTTGTGATTGGTCCACCATATCTGAATTTCAGCACTGGATCTTCCTCAGCACTTGATACACACTGATATGGACAATAACAATGTCGTCAGTTTTACCATATTAATTAAAGCCAGACTCCTCCTCCTTCGGAAGCAAATTTGATTTTCTTTCATTTGCAGTGCTGAAAACAGTATATTCTGGACATGTCGATAGCACAAACCAAACTCTTCCAGTCTCAGCTAAAACTACATTGTTTCAGGGTCAAAGTAGACGTTGTTCACGTTTAGCCATTGAAGACCATAAGCTGCCATTATGCAAATTTCTTCTAAACCTTTATAGGTTAGTGTTCATTAAGACTGGAATAACTGGAAAATACATCCTGTTGGGAGATAATATCTCCACTTATATGGACTTTGATCTTTGAAACTTTGCAGACCTATTACATTCACAAACAGCCATATTACACACTACATGAAAGGTAATATCTGAAAAAGCATAATAGGGGCACTGTAAATCTTACTATTTGTATTTATACACATTTACTACCCTTCAAAGGTTCAGACACACTTGACAGAATTTGTTTCTAATGATCTTAAACACCAAAGCAGCCAACAAGTGTCCAATCCTGTATAAAAGCATCCAGTGTGCAGTTCATGGAATTTATTGAGAGAATATCCAGATTGTCCAGAGTTGGAATCTAGACAGAAAGGTGTCAACTTTTGAAGAAGCTCAAGTAATTTATTATAATAATGACATCATCATCCTCAACTGCAATAATCACAATAGTAATGAAAAGAAATTCAATCAAAACATAATCACCCAAAACACCTTAAACATGTCAATCAAAAAGAATAATGTTTCCTAAAACGTGAGGGGAGCAGAGAGAGAAAGTGATAAGAGCAAAACACTTCTTGGAAGGATGAGTTGCACTTAGAAAAAAATACTATTTAAACAGTGAATTTTTTATTTTTTTTTTAGCCTGCAGGCATTCAGTGGAAAGACTGAGGTAATGCTACTACTTTTGCCTTTCACAGGAATTTGAAATGTGTAATTTCTCTGAGCTAGAAGGTGATGTGTGTTTTTTTCCTTACCCGACCCCTGCCACACACATCCATACAAAGTAAAAATGCTCTAGAGGCAAGATGGAGGCTTTTGCTGAAGAACCCAACACCATGGTGTATAGATACTAATAATTTCAGGCAAACCTTTACACTGCTTTTATTGCAATAAGAAAGAGAATAATAAAAAGCAAACAAAGCACCCTAAAATGTAAGTAAAAACTTAAAAAAAAAATCACTAGGAGATATTACTGATGTATTTTACGTTGTAGAATAAAACATGAAAATATCATGAGCTTCTGTTACCAGCAGACCTTATTATAAGCTTGTCTCTGATGACAACTCTTAGAGTGTTTGGCATGGTAATGGATATGACAATGTTGAATATGTTTAGTCTTGGCAGAATAGATCTGCTGTACTCTGCTGCTGGAGAGCAAGTACGGGACTTACTTCTGCCAATTCATACAATGCTGCTGTGAGCAAGTAAGACATGCTGCTGCTGTACAATATAGCATACATGAATTACCCGTAGCAGATCTAAACAGGTGGAGCTGGGGAAGGTGGAGGGTTTATGAAAGTGTGCTGCACTGCTAAGCTCATTGGCTACTGATACCGCAGGGAACCAATCAGTTGTGACCTATAGAGAAGGACTTGATTGCAGTCAGATTGATTTAAGGACCTTTCAGCCATCTAGAGTTTCATGACAGAACTTTATATTTAACAGAAATCCCATAAACAAACAAAAAAAAATGACTTTAAGATGGTTGGATCAGAAGTGCTAAAATGCTAACTAATTTCCAGGTTTGACCAACAAAAATACATCCCTCTTAGCACATTTTATATATAGCACACAAGTCACAGTGTACAACGTCTCTGTTGCTTTTTGGTGCTTATTTGTCGATAACTGTTACTGTATGGGGGAAAAAAACTGAAAAGAATCTACAAAATAAAATGATTTTGTTGCAAAGAAGAAAGTAAACCATTAATGCGTTGAATTGCACAAGCATAATAGATTAAGCATAATCTATTTTTTTAGAGTGCTGTAGTTTCGCAGAGCAATCCTAAACTTTAGCCAGCTTTAGAAGGCCAAGTGTACATTTTCAAAAAATATGTCCAGAATGTGAGAAATGACTTGAGTCAGACTAAATTTTGGTTTTTGAAGGACTAAAACATTATCCTCAAAACAAAAGGATACTTCATTATATTGTCAAGGAAGAAAACAAGTTGTTCTGAGGTTATACTGTCACTGGTGTACATTCAGACAGACAAACAAACCGCAGTCACAGTTTGGCCATCACACTTGTTTTGCTCTCAGTCGTGACTCATTAGTTAGCATTACATCTACTAACACATTTAATGACTGTCCCATAAAAAAATAAAAATAAAAGTCTCAAGTGAACACTTTACCTTGTTTTGCAACAGTTTTTATGAGAACTTTTCACATGTATTGTAATTATTTGCTATTTGGTGGTAACATTTATAGAATACCTTTCCTGCTTGGTGAACACAAAAAGATCTTGCTGTCCCCAAAAATAATCTGTTCAGGATATGGAGGGGCTAGACTCTTCAAAGTACAACACCCTACTGAAACTTTTGTCCTCTTTTTTTGGAGACAAGGACCTAATTGCTTGTAGATATACTGAGAGGAAGGGAGGAACCATATGCTCTCGTCTGAATGCAGGTGCATTATGAGTTCCATGTTTGAATGTTTTAAAGACCCTCTGAGGAGCAATAGGGAGCATTCATAGTTTAATAACCTCCTAACCTCTTACAGAAGAACACTTTGAGGCTTGAACACTTGAACACATGGCTTAATGGGTTGGGTTCGTAACACTTTATCTCATTGTGTAAGAAGAATCTCTCAAGTTTCAGTCAGGCTGTTTGGACTGGGGTCAACATTTCAACAGATGGTTGGATGTCAATTGCTTCATTGCTTCATTTTTTATGGACCAATAAGTTTTGAGTTTTTCTCCTATGCCTGAGGGTAAAAATATATAAATTAAACCATAATAATAATAGTGATTTACTTGAAATACAAGCAGCACTAATGAAACAGCACTGTCTTCAATCTCAGTAAAGAATGCAACATGTAATGCTGTGCAAGTTAAACGTAGTTTTGTCATAGATACCACATGACAAAGGGTAACAAAGAGAGCAAACACGCAGAGAAGTGCCAATGCCATATCATCCTCCCTTGACAGTAGGCGTTCCCCGACGTGCACTGCTGTTTTCCATGAATTTCTCTCTGTACCCATCAACACTGCTCTTTTTTCCTCTGATTGGGTGGAGGCAGAGTTCAGTCTGAATGTGTGTGGTGTGACTGCTGGCTAAATATAAGGCCTGTCTATAGAAAAGGGAGGACAAGGAATACCTTCATACATTTTAGTTGTGAACACACCTTGGCAAAGAAGCTTTGTGTGGAACCGGGTGTGTGATTTTTCACATATGCCTCCAATTTTAAGACTTCAGGAAACCAGACTGAATTTCCTCATAAACTGGCATCTCAATTTTCACTTATTCATTTAGAGACAATTAATGGTTTGCACATCTTTAAATGGCCTGTTTTATTTCTTTATCTCTTAGAAATATATTTTGAGTTTTACTCTATATATTTATATTAGGGGTGTAACGGTACATGTATGTGTCCCGAACCGAATACAGCTTTAAAAGCTTGCTAGTTGCTAAGTTTCGATACATTTTTGTGACACTTTACACAAGTTTCACGAAAAGGAAACTAGGATGGCAGAAAGCGGCATTCTTTTTGTTTTCTTTATTGTACAAAAGCACATGTTTTGTTTTTATTGTGAGTTATAATAAACAAAAATATTAAGGCAAATAAAACTATAATCACGCTTTGAGTCAAATGTGTAGTCAGCTCTGGGCTTCTTGTCTTCAGCTCTGGGCTTCTTGTCCTCAGCTCTGGGCTTCTTGTCTTCAGCTCTGGGCTTCCTGTCTTCAGCTCTGGGCTTCTTGTCTTCAGCTCTTGGCTTCTTGTCTTCAGCTCTGGGCTTCTTGTCTTCAGCTCTGTGCTTCCTGTCTTCAGCTCTGGGCTTCTTGTCTAAGTTTCTTGTGCTCAGCTCTGGGCTTCTTGTCCTCAGCTCTGGGCTTCTTGTCTTCAGCTCTGGGCTTCTTGTCCTCAGCTCTGGGCTTCTTGTCTTCAGCTCTGGGCTTCTTGTCCTCAGCTCTGGGCTTCTTGTCTTCAGCTCTGGGCTTCTTGTCTTCAGCTCCGGGCTTCTTGTCTGTGCTTCTTGTCCTCAGCTCTGGGCTTCTTGTACTCAGCTCTGGGCTTCTTGTCCTCAGCTCTGGGCTTCTTGTCTTCAGCTCTGGGCTTCTTGTCCTCAGCTCTGGGCTTCTTGTCTGGGCTTCTTGTCCTCAGCTCTGGGCTTCTTGTCCTCAGCTCTGGGCTTCTTGTCGTCAGCTCTGGGCTTCTTGTCTTCAGCTCTGGGCTTCTTGTCCTCAGCTCTGGGTTTCTTGTCTTCAGCTCTGGGCTTCTTGTCTTCAGCTCTGGGCTTCTTGTCCTCAGCTCTGGGTTTCTTGTCTTCAGCTCTGGGCTTCTTGTCTTCAGCTCTGGGCTTCTTGTCCTCAGCTCTGGGCTTCTTGTCTTCAGCTCTGGGCTTCTTGTCTTCAGCTCTGGGTTTCTTGTCCTAAGCTCTGGGCTTCTTTTCCTCAGCTCTGGGCTTCTTGTCTTCAGCTCTGGGTTTCTTGTCCTCAGCTCTGGGCTTCTTGCCCTCAGCTCTGGGCTTCTTGTCCTCAGCTCTGGGCTTCTTGTCCTCAGCTCTGGGCTTCTTGTCCTCAGCTCTGGGCTTCTTGTCCTCAGCTCTGGGCTTCTTGTCTTCAGCTCTGGGCTTCTTGTCCTCAGCTCTGGGCTTCTTGTCCTCAGCTCTGGGCTTCTTGTCCTCAGCTCTGGGCTTCTTGTCTTCAGCTCTGGGCTTCTTATCCTCAGCTCTGGGCTTCTTGTCCTCAGCTCTGGGCTTCTTGTCCTCAGCTCTGGGCTTCTTGTCTTCAGCTCTGGGCTTATTGTCTTCAGCTCTAGGCTTCTTGTCTTCAGCTCTGGGCTTCTTGTCTTCGATACATCAAGAAGCTCTGGGCTGCTTGTCCTCAGCTCTGGGCTTCTTGTCCTCAGCTCTGGGCTTCTTGTCCTCAGCTCTGGGCTTCTTGTCCTCAGCTCTGGGCTTCTTGTCTTCAGCTCTGGGCTTCTTGTCCTCAGCTCTGGGCTTCTTGTCCTCAGCTCTGGGCTTCTTGTCCTCAGCTCTGGGCTTCTTGTCTTCAGCTCTGGGCTTATTGTCTTCAGCTCTAGGCTTCTTGTCTTCAGCTCTGGGCTTCTTGTCTTCGATACATCAAGAAGCTCTGGGCTGCTTGTCCTCAGCTCTGGGCTTCTTGTCTTCAGCTCTTGGCTTCTTGTCCTCAGCTCTGGGTTTCTAGGCTTCTGGGGTTTAATGACGTATCAGTATCCAAAGAGGTAATCAGCTCATCAGTATTTTATTCTCCTGTTGTTTCATTAGGTTACAATCTTCTTGATTGACGCAAGTCAACTAACTATCACTGTACATCTCTGCCAATACAGTATAAAGCATTCCTTAGAAACAAAATAAATAACATTGTACACAATGCATTATATTCAATACATTAGATACATATGGGTAACAAAAAGTTATCTACAATAGACAAGTAGGCAAGGTAATTGCATTTCCTTGATATTATATAACATTGTACTACAAACCCATTAACACATTTACTGACATATTGCTTGAGACTTAACAATATACATATTATAATTAACCTTATTTGGAGTACTTCTTTATTGCACAATGCACATTTCTTAATAGTAAGCCTAAAATGTGTTTTAATATCACTATTAATAAGGATAGTATGATCTCTGTATAATATCAATCTTTAAGTGCAAGAAATTCAAAGTGTGCCTAAAGTATACTAGTAATAGTTCCACTTTAGCACAATCACAAAATACTTAAGTATATCTTTACTTGAAACCTCAGCACTATTTCTGGATAACTAAAGTACATGAAGTACAGAATTAGTTGTTCCAATTTAGCAGACTTTAAGTATACCAATTTTCTATACAAAGTACAAGGTATTTATATTAAGTACATACATATTGAAATGTATATGTAGTATAAAAATAAAAAAGTATAATAAAAGCATAAAATAAATGTATTTCAAATACATTTTAGCATATTTATTTTTCACTAGGATATATATATATATATATATATATATATATATATATATATATATATATATATATATATATATATATATATATATATATATATATCCTATATTATATATCTTAAGTACTTTCAGTGTAAGTTTAGTACAATTTTTTTTTTTTTTTTTCGTCAGATTTATTTTAAAGCCAACTGATGTAAAACTACTCCAAAATTAAAAAAATGAGTTTCATCCACAGATGGCAACAGGGAAAGTTATTTAGTGCAGTTTTAATACTCCACAAATCTCTCTTAACTTCTAACCCTTCCCAGACAACTATCAGTACCTGATGGATACAATCAAACTCTATATTATTTCTTGTCAAATATCTTGTTTCTCTCATAAATTTGGGCTATAAATCACTAATAAATAAAATGGGTTATAAATGGCATTCACATTGACCTTAAAGACTGTTCGAGATTAGAAATACAGACAGAGACAGAATTATTCAACAATGTTCACCACAGGGTGGCAACTGGGCATTTGACATGTTTCAAATAAATGTAAACAACTGGTTATGGTGGAAAGGGTTTTCCTTTTGTGGTAAAGCCACATGTACAGTACCATTTCACAACATATCAACCTCAGACACTTCACACAAATCCTTCTCATAAGAGTATGTACACATTAATACTCTCTGTAATATATTTTAGACATTTATTTCTAATTAAGAATTAATTAATTTATGTAATATTTATATAATTGCATGCCGTTGAAATAGACTAATTCCTGCTAACATGGACCAGCTAAAGACCAGCTAGCATGTTCCAAAACACAGCTACCAGATGGATTTCCAACAGGATTTAGCTTATGGCAAACTTCAAAAACTACTGGTTTGAATGAGGGCTTTCGGCCACACCAAGAGACAGAATAAATCAAGCAAGAGGGAAAAATGTTAAAAGGGACTAAAAGACCTTCTTTCTAATACTGAACTTGTAGGTACAAAGTGGGATTGTTCCATTCCTGGGTGTTAGCTTACTGGACAGGAAGTGCATGTTAGGGTCACTTGGGAATGATCGGCTACAGGCCTGCCCACATCTGTTAAAATAAGAAAGACCTTTGAATTTGAGCGGAAACTTAAAAAAAAAATCTAGTCACAAAGTTAGCTGTGTACCTCCCTGTCTGATCAAGCCTTTCCAAGGAAAAGGTTATGGATAATACTGGAGGGGTACTACACAATTAAGTTTAACAGTGGCCTTCCATTCTGAAACGTCAGAGAAATAACTGGTTTGCATAATGATGTGTGCTGTGAGCTGGTGAAACTAATTACACTTGCGATTGTGTTCTTTTAAGGTTACATTAATCTGATCTTAGCTGTTTATAATAATGAGACTGATACCTGATAACCAGACAGAACATGTTTTATAGCAGTGAATCTCAACTCGTTTTGCTGGGATGAATTTCAGATGAGTTTGTGCCAAAATATTGTAGAGAAAAGTTTCCCGACGTTAACCCCCACCAGGGTTCCTCAGGCTGACTTTATATATCTGTATTACTACTATATTGTAGGTCAGATTAAACCTTCTGGATCTACAGTATACCCATGATGTTGTTCCCCCACGTTTTTTGAGGTGATTGGATCTACTATTCAAATGATTATGAACAACTGCCTTAAAACAGCCACTGTACCAGATGACATGAATGGTACATGCCATTGTTCATTAATTTCTTAAAAAACCCAATTTATTTTATGTTCAACGTCTTGGAGAAAATAGTGTTTCACTAACTAAAGAGCTTTCTGAATGAAAACAAGATTTTTCTAATCAGGTTTTAGAAAATACCATGTTCTGAACAACATAATATTGACTGTCCATTTCGGCAAGACTGCTGTGTTAGTGCTGTTAGATATGATTGCAGCATTTGACACAATTGACCACACTGTTCCAATCACCATTGTTTGGTGCAATGCTACTAAACGGTTTCAATCTTATTTTTGTGTAATAGAAGCTTTTCTGTTAACATTGGTGAATTCACTTCGGGCGCAGCTTCTCTTATTTGTGGTGTTCCTCAAGGCTCTATTCTCGCTCCGATTTTATTTTCTTTGTATATGCTTCCTTTGGAGTCGATTTTTTTTTAGAAAAACGGTATGTCTTTTCATTGTTATGCTTTCGATACCCAAATATATCTGCCCCTGGGATCTATAAAGAGGGGTTTTAATACTCTGTTGGCTTGTCTAGCTGAAGTAAAAGCCTGGATGTCTTTACATTTTCTTCACTTCAATGAAGGCAAAACTGACATTATAGTTTTTTAATCTTCAGAAGCTGTTAGTGCATCTTGTTAAACTTTAGCTTTTTGTCTTCATTTGTTAAACCATTAGAGAATAATTTGGGGGTGCTTTATGACAGTGCTCTTAAATTTAACAAACATATTACTTCTCTAATAAATAGAAATTTATAATAATCGCCCCTTCTTGATGCCATTTGAGCTTGTATGCTTAAGCATGCAATGATGCTAGCAAGACGTCTCTAGTTCAAACAACAAAAGCTTCTGAACCGAAGCTTTCCACGTCAAAGAAGGCGGAGCCTCAGAGCCACACCCACCTATTACATCGTCACCACAGACCAATGGGAGTTTGAAGGTCTTTATCAGTCGGAGCAAACTTTTCCGGAAAGTTCTCTTTGGCCAGCTGTTTCAAACTCCAGAAACAAACTCCAAACAAACTTCGGTTTGGCTTGATTATGTTCGAAATTACATTACAGCAGTTTGTTTTTTCAATTGCACTTGAAGCATATCGGGGCCTTTAAAAATGAACAGTGAATGAACAGTTTCATAAAGTCAAGACAGAAAATCATGGTACTTTGGTGGAAACCTTTCAACCTTTCAAACCATTAATTTCTCCAAAAATTTTCAAAACAGATATAGTATATTATACACAAGAAGCTTTACGGATTCCTATTGAAATGACTGGATTTTGCCCAATGGTAGAGCAACAGTAAATGTGACTGTTTCAATTCGAATATCTGGCTAAACAAGACTACACATACATTCACCCCACCTCAGATTCAAACTCAATAAGATAGAGGTGAAAATTATTATGGGAGGCTAGCTGGCTTGACAAAGTTCAAGCTTCAAAGACAAATCACAAAGCTTGGCAGAAACTTACTAAAAAATATGTGAGTGGTGTCAAATAGAGGAGTAATTCACCATTGCGGTACACCTGCTGTCTCAGAATCCACAGAGCTGACCATGACTTTCCCCATGCAACAGCTACTTAGTCAAAGAATGTGTTGTATGCCCATAGAATAGGGGAGTATTGTCTGTCCATGTAATTCTTGAAACAACTGCACATCCTCTGACAAATGGACTGCTGTATAAGTGTATGGGAACACAATATTGAATTCGTTGTGCTTGCTACTTCACCTTTTCTTAATTTAGGGTACTATAAGAGAATTAGAACATAATGCACTTTCAAACAATACGATCTTACTGAAAAATGGTTTACTGAATTCACTGACAATGAAGGTCAACAAACAAGAAAGGAAAACTGTAGAATATAAACAAAGGTCCTGTTAACACCTGGGGTCCGTTCTTCGTACGTCACTAACTCAGTTAGCTGGATTTGATTGTTGACGATTTGTCATGATCTTGGATTGTTTGGTTCTTCGACGCTCATCTTGGACTTGGTGTCCAATCAACGGGTCAGTAAGCTTGAACCTGCTCGGCTCGGGAGCAGCTTATTTCATGTAAACAAGATTAGATTGTGGCTTTATAAGCGGAGGTGATACGGGAAGTCTTTTAACGCAGCGCGATGCACTTTTTGAGTGATATCATTTTTCTCGTGACTCGTGAGGGTGTCATTAACATAATTAATTTGTTGGAACAACACATTACATGTTAGACTCGTTCGAGTCGGATTTTAATAACAGCCCAAACTGTGTGCATTGCCCTGCGAGTGGATCTTTACTTTAAACTATTGGAGTTGCGGAGAACTTGGTGAAAAGGACTGTCTGTCGTGCCATGTTTACCTGGGGCTCAAGCAGTTTGTAGGCATTTTTATGGTATTTCTAAGCCACTTAAGACTTGGGTTGTAAACGAACCTACGCAGTTACATTATTCTTTAATAAAGATAATGCAATCATGATCATGCCAATAAGTGTGACTTACAGTATGATAGTAATTCCTCATCGTGATTTGGTGGTGTCATAGACTACACACACATTCCTATCAAGGCCTAAATGAAGGAGATTTTGTTAACCGAAAGGGGGTTCACAATGTAAATGTGCAGGCAAGTTACTCTTAGGATTCTTCCAGATTAGTAATAATATTATATATTTAAAAAAGTAATATAATCAAAAAAGTATGCAGTGGACTGATTAAAATGTCTTAGATAGTGTGTGTCTATGTTCCATATCACAAATGTGGAAGAAGAATGGCCAGGATCTGTGCATGACTCAATTTTCAGTCACATTTATACACATTATTTGAAAGTGGTAAGGGCAAATATAAATACCAAGATCACTGTTTTGCATACACTTGCTGATCCTAACAGAACTACATTTTTCCATTGTACAGGTGATTACGACGGGATCCTGCTTGGTGACGGGCTATAGCTGAAGGCAGTATTTTATGACCCCATTCCCTGACCCAAACCCCGTACCACAAACCCATTACAATGCAGCTTTAGCCAGGACAAGGGCACGCATTGAAATGACCTTTGGGCAACTGAAGGGAAGATTCCAGTGTCTGAAAATTCTGAAGGTTGCACCTGACAGGGCGTACAACATTGTGACATGCGCAATATTACACAACATTGCCGCATCAGAAAGGAGAGGATCCCTGTGGTGGAGGTGTAGCCTGATGATGACCTCCAGCCAGTGCACTTGGAGTTGGGGAACACCCATTTTCTTTATTTTTTTGGGGTGAAAAAAACCTGTCAACACATGCCTCATGCAACAAAAATAAAAACTAAAAGTACACAACTGCCAACCTCTGTATCACTTCTTTGTGCAAACTCCTGCACAAAGTGGACTCCTGCAACTAATATTGCAGTCAGAAATAATAGGTACACAAGTATAAATTAAGTAAAGTTATTTTTGCACTTACAGGTACTTCCTCTAAAGGACAGTCATCTGAGAGGGTTTATTCACTGTCCTGTGCAATGGAAACAATGGGCATTACAAAGTGTTGCACTTTCTTCCCTTTTGATGTAAAGAAGAAAGTCCACTTACTGCACATGCTTCAGCCACCACTTGCTTGGGAACAGGTAAAATTGTTGGTGTATTGTGTAAAACTGCACAAAAGAGGAAAACACAATTTCATTATAATAAAGTACACTGGAGAAAAACGTAATCAATAACTCTTGGCACCATATTTTTACATTAATTAGCCTACATGCAGTGCTCACTTTTTTATAAGTCAAAGCAATTAATCACTACTCAAGATTTAACAGTTGATATTACTGGACTAGCCATTTGGATTATAGGCGTACTTCATTTAATGCAGAAAAAAATATTGTACAGTGTACTGAGAGGAATTAAAGCTCATTTACCAGTAATGAAGGAGTTGCAGCTCCTGGCCTCTGGCCTCTGGCTGTGAGTCTAAGGAAGAGCTGAACCCAGGGATAGCCTTCACAATGGGTCGGTTTACATTCAACCCAAGGGCCAGCTCTTCTGCTGGAGTATAACAAGGGGGTGCAGGACCAACACCTATTTTTTTTTTTTTTTTTTGCTTTTTTTTCTAATAACCTTTTTCTTGGCTGCTGTTATAAACAGACATGCACATAATATAACAGTGCAAAAAAGAGACAAAGAACAGAATAAGTAGCCCAGTAAAGATGATCATTTTGTAGAATATTATTGTACTTCACTTTTACTTGTCTCAATGTTCTTGTGGGTGGTGGCTTTAACATTACAATGCCATAATTACATTTATAAAAATTAAAATACAAAACTATATATACTGCCTAATAAGTGATATAAACATTTAACAAAGTCACCACTAAGGCATTTAATTTGTCTGCTACCTTTTGCCAGCCCTATCTCCTGGCTTTTGCCCACTTTGAGGTGTTTCCTGGCGTTTTCATTAAACATTCGAATTCCGCATAAACTTCTAATACTAGCTCTTGCTCTTCTGTAGAGAAAAAACTGTGCTCGCTCTTTGGCCTCGGTGAGCATTTGCATTCATTTGTTGCTATAGGAGAGGAAGAATTTTGCAAACTCATTAATTCATCTAAATCGACAACTTGTATGTTAGACCCTATAACGACAAAGCTACTGAAAGAGATGCTTCCAGATATCATAGATCTTATTCTTAATATCATTCATTTGTCTTTGTCTCTAGGATATGTACCAAAAACCTTTAAGCTGGCTATGATTAAACCGCTTGTTAAAAAAAACGCAACTTGATCAAACAAAATTAGTCAATTACAGGCCGATCTCGAATCTGCCTTTTCTGTCAAAGACATTAGAAAAAGCAGTATTCTCACAACTGTGTTCCTTTCTTGAAAGAAATGACATCTGCAAGGATTTTCAGTCCAGATTTAGACCGTAACATAGTACTTTGACAGCTCTCATTAGTTACAAATGATTTTCTCATATCATCCGATCGTGGCTGTATCTCTCTAGTAGTGTTACTTGATAGTGTTACTTAGTGCTGCATTTGACACCATTGACCACAACAATCTTTTAAATAGACTAGAAAACTGTGTTGGCATTAGTGGAATTGCATTAGCATGGTTTAAATCATACTTATCTGACCATTATCAGTTCGTTGCAGTAAATGAAGAGATGTCTTATCGATCACAAGTTCAGTATGGCGTACCACAAGGCTCAGTGCTGGGACCGCTGCTGTTCACTCTGTACATGCTACCATTAGGAGATATCATTAGGAAGCATGTCATTAGTTTTGACTGTTATGCCGATGATACTCAGCTCTATATATCTCTATATATCAAAACTTGCCAATCCACTAAATTATTGGAATGCATAGCTGATATAAAAATTGGATGACTAGTAATTTCCTACTACTAAATTCTGAAAAAAAATGAAATTCTAATTATTGGACAAAAAACTTCCACACGTAATAACCTAGAATACTGTCTAACACTTGATGGCTGCTCTATTAAGTCTTCGTCGTCGGTTAGGAACCTGGGTGTGCTCTTTGATAGCAATCTTTCATTTGAAAGTCACATGTCTAGTATCTGTAAAACCGCATTTTTCCATCTTAAAAATATATCTAAATTACGCCATATGCTCTCATTGATAAATGCAAAACAATTAGTCCATGTGTTCATGACCTCAAGGCTAGATTATTGTAATGCTCTACTGGGTGGTTGCCCTGCACGCTTAATAAACAAACTACAGCTAGTTCAAAACGCTGCAGCTCGAGTTCTTACTAGAACCAGGAAGTATGACCATATTAGCCAGGTTCTGTCAACACTGCATTGGCTGCCTATTAAACATTGTATAAATTTTAAAATATTGCTGATTACTTACAAAGCACTAAATGGTTTAGCTCCGCAGTACTTGAGCGAGCTCTTAACGCATTATAGTCTTTCACGTCTATTGCGATCTCAAAATTCCGGCCAGTTGATAAAACCTAGAATATCAAAATCGACTGCTGGCGGTAGATCCTTTTCCTGTTTAGCACCAAAACTTTGGTACAGTCTTCCTACCATTGTCCGGGAAGCAGACACACTCTATCAGTTCAAAACTAGATTAAAGACACATCTCTTTGACCTAGCACACATAATACATTATCAACTTCTATAATTCAATGTTAGGCTGCATAGATTAGGTCAGCCGGAACTAGGAACACTTCCCTTAAATCCTGATGTACTCGTTACATCATAAGAAGAATGGCATCTAAGCTAATTTTAGTGTCTTTGTTTTTCCCGCAGCCTGCCGGATCCGGGCCGTATCCAGATCTGACAAGGACCTTCGCCTGGACCCGATGATAACGCAGTGCTGAAGTGGCAGCTAGCCTCTCCCAATGGAGGATCCCTTTCCCACTCTACAGATAAAGCGTTGTTCGGTTTGGAAAGGGAAATTCAGTTTGCGTACCTGTAAATTCGCGTAATATTCTGTATCAAAATTTATAGGCAAGACAAGTAGTTTGTTTAGGCATGGTTTGTAGGGAATTACAAACCTGCGCACATATATTCAAACTCACATAACTATAGAATCAGTTCTTAATGCGCATGTGAACGCCATCAGCGTTTATCACAGGTTCAGTTTAAAGTCTGTTTAGAGAGAACGGCGTCGTCTTAGCGGCCCCTAATTTAATAACAAATGATCATTTCGACGGAAAAGAATCAATCAAAACTAACTTTAGCTGGAAAATAACATTATTCAAGAACCGCTATAAAGCCAAAACAATCTCTGTTACCTTAAATTATATGTTTATCTCTGTAAAGCTTCTTTGAAACAATCTACATTGTTAAAAGCGCTATATAAATGAAGATGACTTGACTTGACTTGAGCAGCCAATAGCAAAATAGCAGTGTAGCTGATCAATGTTTCTACTATCGATACATATCCTCTTTTAAACCAACGCATGAACGTGCAGTTATCTCAGATAACTCAATCCAGCGATACTAAGCATAAACAGCCGGTGTGTTCGAATAACCTAATTAGCCAGATCATGATTAGCACGATGATATAATCTTGAATGTGTCATTTGATCTCGGATGTATTAAGCGACGTACGAAGAACGGACCCCTGGTATTAAGATGCGTTTTGGTCGACCAGATCACAAGTGGACGACACTAAATACAGGTGTAAACGCGGTCTTAAACTATTTGAGCTTGTCCACTTTTGATCACTTCCAGAGGTAGTTGGAAGCACATTCAACCGGATTGCTTTCGTAGTGTAAACGCTCATGTGATCGAATGTGTCCAAACAGCCACAAAATACCGTCTTCTGACCTAATGCGTGAACATTATGGGAAGAGCTCTAGCCAGACGGGATTTAAACATTGTCAAATGAAGACCCAAGTTTGTCAGCTGAAGAACAAGCACAATGTTCTCTCAGCATTCCTGATTTCTAACACACACCCACCGCATTTGGCTAGTCTTGCGGCTGTTCATATGTAAATTGTGTGAGCTTATTTTGTCCATTAGATCGAAAAATCTGAAAAACACATACATTTACCCAACCATAGACCCTCTCCTCGAAGAAATAAGGACAGAAGTGGTTGAAAGTGGACAAAAGAGATGGATTGAAACACCAGGTGTAAAGAGGGCCAGAGATGAGTGGATCTCTTACAGATTTGACTCACAGCCAACACAAATGTTCAATAATTGTCAAAAAGGGAGTCTAAGTTTTGAGCATATGATTATTGTATTATACACAGTTTAGTTAAAGGCATAATTCATTCAAATAATAAAACAATGAAAGTCAATGTTGTGTTGTTTTGGACCCTATTGGCTAATTCTGACAGTGAAGTAATGCAACTGATGCTGGTTGGTCACGTGACAGAACCAACATGGCGGATTCAGTACTTCCAAATTTTATTCATACCAACCATATTCATACTAAAACATACTGTCACAAAGTAATGTAGTGTAAATAGTGCTTAATCAGACAATTCGCAATTTCGGACGCAGTATATGGTTTGTACAGTAAGTCATTTTGGTTGAATTTGATCTCGATGGCAAATGTGTATATGAGTTTAAACATCAGCTGTTCTCCAGAGGAAGCAGCCATGTAGTGAATATTATTAAGAAACAGACTTCTCAACCAGAACAAACACTCCATGTGTATTTGGGCCACATTTGCAATTTGCGTGAACATCCTGTTTCCACTTGGTGTTTTTCCAGACAATCACCCAGTCGTCTCAAATTCAAGTTAGAATGTCTATGTTTCGACAACCGAGAATTGATCCATGTTGTTGAGTGAGGTCCTGAAGAGAGCTAGCCATGGGAGTCTGTGTTTTGGAACAAGAGGTTTACGCCACCACCCACAATGGCATTGCATGTCTTCTCCACAAACCACCAAACTTCATCAAACTAGCCTGTCTTCATGGGATTTTTTTTCTCTCCCCCCAGATGTGCTTCATAATAATGTTTTTGCACACATTGCATTTTTTAGCTCACATATATTTTATGTTTTATGTATGATCATTTTAAATATGAGATTGTTGACTTCAAGAGCAGTTTTGTGGATGGATGGTAAAGCTTTTGTCATGATTTGAGACTTTTCTGTTTCATAGGAAAATTAAAAAGTTTGAGGTCGGTAAGATGTTTTAATGTTTTGTTCTCTTGTAATGTTCTCTTCTGCTCAAAAATACAGTAAAACAGCAATATTGTGAAATATTATTAAAATTTAAAATATCTGTTTTCTATTGTAATAAATAGAATGTATTTTTTTCCTGTGATCAAAGCCGTATTTTCAGCATCATTACTCCAGTCTTCAGTGTCACATGATCCTTCAGAAATCATTATAATATGATGATTTGATGCTCAAGAAACATTTCTGATTATTATCAATGTTGAAAACAGTTGCTTCATATTTCTGTGGAAACCATATTTCTGTTTTTCAGGATTCTTTGATACATATAAAGTTCAAAAGAAGAACATTAATTTGTAATAGGATTGTTGACAGTGTTGTCATAATGTAAACATCTTTACTTTTTTTTTTACTTTTGATCAATAATGCATCCTTGCTGAACAAAGAAAGTTGTTATATGCTTCAGTTTGATCAATCGAAAGTAAAGTAGCAGGAGGCTGCAGTAGAAATCTCAATTTGTACTCAGTTTAATGTCACTGCTGTCAAGAATTGTAAATTAACACATTAACATTTGATTTTCTTTCCTATAGTTATATGTGGCGAATGTGTCATTTAACAAGAAATTTTGAAAGTAACAGAAAAGTCGCCTCCAAGCAAGGTCACCAGAAAGTTCTCCAAATGCAACAAACTTTATGCTTCATTACAGCATTTAAACTAACATGTAGTTACACTTGGCTTGGCCGAGACAGTAAATAATTCAGATTTGTTTATGGACAGCGACTCCAGACTGTGTTGACGCGATAGCCACTGTTTCTTTGTATTACAAAGGACGTGACCTTTTAATATTCACATGCCTCAGAGAATAAGCAATTCAGTTGTTCCTGCTTGCAAGCACGGGTTGAAACAAAGGCAAGTGGCGTAAACCGAACCTCCGAGACCTTCTGGCATCCTGCGTAGCTGATTCACACCCTGCAGAATCATTTAACTCAGGCTGGGAGTTGCAGCAAGGCAGCATGGGAGTTCCCTGGGACGGCTGTTTTTATACAGCCCCTCTGTGAAACGCTGTTCCAGTGACCCGATCAGCATGAGAGCACACGGCTGATCGTAAAAACCAGGAGGAAACATGTTTTTCAAATTTGCACCATGGAATAATCTGGGAACAACCAATGCAATGCACAATAACTTTTAATTTTTTTGAACATGCACATAGATTTTATGAGATGTTTCATATTTTTTTTTATAATATGCAATGCTTTTTTACATCAGCTTTCTCACATGTAGTATTAGTGAGTCGTTTTTTTGTTTTTTTTTGCTGCATATTTTGTGTAATAATCCTCCAGTGCACTTCAGGCTGACTCACATGGCACAAGCACATGCCACACTTCCTGCTTTTGTGCCCCATCTAGTGGATCAAACCGGCCAAACACAACTGTGATTGGTCCATTGTTCCTTGCATACAAATATGGGCACATACATATTCCAGAATAATTTCATTGTACATTACACTGTATTAGCATATTTATTTAAGTCTGATTATATTCTACATACATTATTTTACCTTTTAAATATTCTATAATATTTGACATAAGCCTGTATACCGCAGTATTTTATTCTGGTCCACTTTCATTATTGAATATTTTTTATAATATTTTTATTTATTTTTATTTTTATTTTTATAATATTATTATTTTAGTTAATGCAGTGTGAACGAACATGTCTATGAATATTTATATCAACTAATGTTAACAAAGGTAAATAAATGCTGTAAAAATGTTATTTTGCTCACACTGTTAGCTAATGTTAACAGATGAGGCCTTATTGTAAAGTTTTACTTATTGTTTTCCCCCAGTTGTGCTTCATAATGAGGTTTTTACCTAAATAAAATCCAGAATATTGTTCAGATGTTGCTCTTTATGGCTCAGGTGACATAATGGAGTTCTCACATTTTTTCAAGTTTGAGAATTTTAGCAGATGAACTGAAAATAAATATAAGATTGTTGACATACACAGCAATATATTTTATTTTTATAATTAATGTGTAAAGTATAGCTGCTTGAATATTTTGTTGATAATAAAAAAAAAATCTGTTCAAAAGTTTGGTGTATGTAATTTTTTTTTACTTAAATCCTTTTTATATAATGCACTATACAAGTATTTAATGCATTAATTAAGCAATGTAATGCACCTAATAATGGTCTCATGAATAATTGTAACCACAGTTATAATACATTATAATACGTATATATTTCAAATATCATAATGCATTTTAACTTTGGTTACTATTATTTATGAAAAGATATAATGCACTATAATGTACATTATGAATACCTTTGTATAATACATTATGTAAAGTGTTAGCAGATTTTTTGTGTTTTTTATGTTTCTGAAAGACTCAAAGGCTCACCAAGGTTTTGTTACTTCATATGTACCAGTCACAATGTCCCTGTGTCTCTTTGTTCGGTGACTTTTATTTTAATATTCTTTTGTCTTGTATTGCCTATGTTCAGTTCCTGTGTGTTTAGTCCCTGCCCCTAAACCCTCCATCACTATTCCCTATGCAAGACCACTAATATAGTTCACTTGAAGGAGTGAATGAAAATGAGTGAGTTGAACGCACATCGGCTGTACACTCGCTATTTTGGCGCATTATTGGATTAAATGAGTGCACTCAATAACATCCACTATGATTTCGGACACCATTACAAATCGCTGTCCCGTCAAATGAGGTTTGGTTGCCATAGTTACTCATTGTTTCATAGAGTCTCACCTGTTGCTCGTCATCCTGTGTCTTCATACCCTCAGTTAGCTTCTGTTCTTTGTCTTGTGTTAATATTTCGTGCTGCTGTTTATTAAGAGTACATTTACACAACATCGATTTGCTTAAAACGGAGACGTTTTTGAGTTTTCAGCGTATAGATGAAACCATTGTCAAAATGATCCCTGTTCACACAGATCCACAAAAACAACTAACACCTCTGTATTCTGCTGCCAGGATGGCGATGAAACACTTGTGCATGACGTCATCTTCAGAGGTCAGCTTTACATGGTGAAGTTTTCAAAAATGTGCACTTTGAAACCCGTTTTCAAAAGATTGCGTTTTCAGGCACCCAAAACGCCGTTGTCATGTAAACGAACGACCAAAACACATAAAACGTTTTTTTTTTTTTTTTTTTTTTTGAAAACGGTGTTGAGTGGCCACTAAAGCTGTACTGTAATTATATAAACATAACCACTAACAGATATTTAATTTTGTTTCCTTGGAAAGTTAATTGCTCGATCCATAATGCTACTGTAGCACTGATCTCAGCTGAGCAAATGACATGGGCAGTTGTACCAGCTGTTTATAGCCATAGATTCTAATTTTCACTTTTGGATAGAAGTTTCTGCTCAATGCATAAATGCAAATTTGAATTATATTACTCAAATTTTAAAGCAACATTTAATCACTTGCAAATATAGAAGCACATCATCACCGGGGTCAGCTGTGATCATGGACGAGGACACAAGCAGTCATGCAGGAGCAGCTGGGATCCAACATCCCACTGGAGCTTTATGACTCTAATACGCTGAATACCATATGCTGGTGCACCATATTTAAAACTCACTGACTTTCATTTCCCAGAACTTGTTACTTTTTGTCAAGGTCAAAAAATAAGGCTCTGAGAGTCTGTCATTTTAAGCTTTGGAGGTATTCGAGTAGTTTAATGTGTAAAAATCTGTTCTCTTTACTCTGAAGAATTGCATTTGGGAATTTTCAGGCCTTTTGGGAATATTTTGGTATCCGGCTTTTGGTGGGCGTACTGTGAAGCTATCCATTTCCCGTATATACTAGGTTAATTAAACTCATCCACCATATGCTGTCTGGTACTTCAATACAATGCACATCCTGACGTTCCGAGTGAAATCCACCGACAGTATGTGGTCTTTGGCAAGACGTGACCTCAAGCAGCAATGAATATTTCTCGCTGCAGCCTGCGGATCTCAAAATAACTGAGAGCCAGTAAAAATATTGTGACATATTTAATTTCAAGTATCTCACCCTATGGTGAACTCCCAGAACTGAAGGATGGAACATCGAGCACTCCTTTCGATGGCATCGTCAGTCTCCTTTAAAACGGAGAAAACCCATTTTGTTCTGTATTCCCTATATTTTTGCACTCTCGTGTAACAGTTAAAAGGGAAAGAGACCTCACAAGAATGAACTACGCTGACGCCACATCCAGCGTTTCATTATGCAGTTAGAGCAGCCCTAGCGTCTGTTAATTGGCTGCTCCATTTCAGTGGTGTTTAACTGGAGCGCGCCATTCGCCTCACAAGACCAGACTAGATTAAGACGTCGCTCCTTAAGAACCATGAGAAATGTGGAATCTCACGGCGGAGGAGAGAGCAGAGTACAAACAGACAGGGTAGAGGGAGAGAACTTAGGAGAGCAAACGATGATTTGAAGGTTATGGAGTTCAACCAGGAGTTTATGCTCCTCTAATTAAGTCAGCTGGGACCGTGAAGCCGAACACATCACGCTCGTTTCTGGGTCAAATAGAATAGCTAAGAAGCACTTTATGCAAGGCATCCAAAGCAAATCCTAAATGTTTCATATTTGTTTGACACCAAATGCAGCGATTCAAAAAACACCTTTAGAGCAAGCCTTGATGTAGTTTTGCACAGCATGTTTTATGAGTTTAGAACTTACTCCAGTACATTCAGTGCTCTGATTCATGACCTGTATGCCAACCACTGATCTATGAAAATGACTCTATTACTCATGACGTCATATAAAGTTAAGCCGTCTCATAGCCACATTCACATTCTAATGAATTAATAGGAATCATGTGATTTTAATGAGAAAACATTAATGAGTCAGCGTCCCTATACATTCTTACAACGCAAACATCCTAAACATTTAAGAGGTTATTTGTTAAAAGTCTGGAATTGTCCCTACTTATTAAATGCCAACAGTCCTAACCAAGAGAACAAATTTCAGTGATAGAAAACTTTGAGACAAGAAACAAATGCTTAACACAAGAACACAGAAGTCAATGCTTGGCCAATGCATTGAACCATTGTATTGCTGTGGCAGAAAACTACACATGGAGGAAGACAGTTTGAGCTAATTACACTTCTGTTATGAATTGGAATGCAGTGGCGTAATGAAACCATGCTTTTGTATCCTGAAGAATAGAGTATGTTTCGAGCTTAAGATTGAGTGAGGTATGGTCTAAGTGCCAAGCTACAGAAAAGAACATTACCATAGTCTTATATCGTGAACAAACAACACCTCACTGTTTAGTGACATTCAACTGATTCCCTACTCTGCACAAACAGCAATCAACTGCATTTACCATAACATACCGGACCTGTTTTTTATTTTTTTTGGTTTTTGGGAGATGGTCATTCCAAATATGTTGTGAAATAATCCAGTTAAACTAATGTGGTCAGTTGTGATTTCTCTTTGATGTTCTGGAAAAGATGTGTCTAGTTAAATGCGTAGTTGTAAAAGTTAAAGTGTGTATGCCCCTTTAAGAAAAACCACGGTCAAAACCAACGCTATCTCATGACCGATTCGTACGTATTTTACGATTTGTCTAAACCGGTAGGTTTCGGGGCGGAGTAAGGGCTAGGTCATTCGTACGAATTCATACGAATTAGCCACCTCATAAAATACATACGAATTGCCGTGAGATCGGGTTGTAAAAACTGCAGTTATATTACTGGATCATATTAAGATAGTCCTCAGTGAATTCATGTAGTTTTGAAGTTGCATCTTTTAAGCTAAATTTGCAAATAGTCAATAATAGTAGGTAAAAAAAATCACTTTAAGACAGCTTTATAAAAATCTATTGCATAAACAGTATATATATATATATATATATATATATATATATATATATATATATATATATATATATAGTTGTAATCTAAAATATTCAACCCCCATTGCAAATCATGTTTATTGGCAAAAAAGTACAGACATTCAGCTGTTTGCAATCAAACAAAAGTGATTGAAATAGCTCAACACAACAAATGTTTCAAGTGGATTCCCCAAATTCAACTGAAAATGCAACCTTTAATGACTTCTGCAGTCTCAGAAGGATACACCGCCTGAATAGAATCCCTCACAACAGCAGAAATCAGCAAAACAGGTGTTGTCTCAAGCACATCTGATCCAACTAAGGGCTTCATTAGTGTCACCAGGTGTGCTTGAGCTAGAACACACAACATATCTGTACTGACTTGTTGACTATCACGTTTGAATGCATTAGAAATATGGCAAAGTCAAAAGAATGGTCCAAAAAGTTAAGAGAAGATATCATCACCCCTAGCATAGTTCGCAAGTTCAAAGTTAAAGGAACAGTGGTTGCACTACCTGAGCGGGGCAGAAAAAGGAAGCTATCAACAGCTGTGTGGCGGGACGAGCGGTGGCGTGATTACTAATGAGCTGTCTCGTATCTCTCACAGAGGAGCGGAAACATAAAAGGAGGAGCGATGACAGTGGAGATCGAGAGAGGAACAGGCCTGATTTTATGTTATGTTTTGTCTCTGTTTTGTGTGGCTCATACTTTTATTTGTGTATTTGTTTTTTTTATTTATCAAAAATCTTAAAATGTTCGCCGGTTCCAACCTCCTCCTTCCCATAACATCTAACCTTGTTACAGGCTGCAACCAGATTTCTGAGAAGGCAGGTTCAGAAAAACCCTGCAGTGACTGCAAAAGACCAGCAGCAAGACTTGGTGGCAACAGGCACTGAGGTTTCAGCTTTCACTGTGAGGCGCTTACTAAACGCATGCCAGAACTCCAAGACATACACCACTACTGATGAGGAACGGTGGAAGGAGGACTTGAATGTGATTTGTTACTTTTGAGCACATGGTCCTTGTTTTGAAATGTCTTTGTGGCGTTTCCTCTCCCACTTGTTATGCTTAATTCTCATATGTGTTCACCGTCACACCTGTTGCTTATTAATTCCTCATTTAGTGAAAATCAAGTTTTTAATGTTGTTTATATGTCTATGTGGTATTTTAATATGCTTTACGACAAACCAGCTGAGTGAGTGGAGGCGGGGCTCATTTGCATATTCATAGAACCGCGCATACTAAATGAGTCAAGGGTGTAGTTACATTCAATCTATTTTAAGACATGACAAAAACCTTTTTTTTTAAGGAAAAACCTTTAAATATGCCATTTTGGTGATCAAAGGTGAGTTTTAAGGTGGACAGGTGGACTTTAAAAGTTGCATTTTCAGTTGAATTTGGAGAAACCACTTGAAACATATGAGCCATTTCAGTTACTTGTTTGATTTGTTAATTGCAAACAGCTGTGTGTGTGTGTGTGTGTGTGTGTGTGTGTGTGGCCTGGTAAACCCTACATTATGGGGACAAAATGTCCCCACAAGGATGGCAATATCCGAAATCCTTGTTCGTGTGGGGACATTTTTTGGTCCCCATGAGGAAATCAGCTTATAAATCATACTAAGTGATGTTGTTTGAAAATGTAAAAATGCAGAATGTTTCCTGTGATGGGTAGGTTTAGGGATAGGGTTAGTGTAAGGGAATAAAATATACAGTCTGTACAGTATAAAAATCATTATGTCTATGGAAAGTCCCCATAAAACATGAAAACACAACGTGTGTGTGTGTGTGTGTGTGTGTGTGTGTGTGTGTGTGTGTGTGTGTGTGTGTGTGTGTGTGTGTGTGTGTGTGTGTGTGTGTGCGCGCGTGTGTGTGTGCGCGTGCAATTGATTTTATAAAGCTGTCATAAGGTGAATTATTCAAGACAAGGACTTTATTAATTTGTTTGACATTTAAATAAAAAGAAAAAAGCAGTATGAGTCTTTCTGTCACTAACAAAAATCGTTACCATTTTTGTCATTATTGAAATCAGTACAATAAGTATATATAATTATAAGTTAGTTACACTATAATAACAACAAACAATACAGTACACGTGTGCTTAAATACAGACCTAAGCAAGCAGTGGGTCATATAAGGTTACTTGGGTTAAGTTAAGGTTTAGGGGTAGGGTCAGCGACAGTGCCTAGTTATTACCCGTAATTGCTATAATAATATATGGTATATATGTGTATAATAAATACATGTTTGTGGTACAGGACTTTAAATTAATGTGCCGTACCAGTAGGGGGCAGAATTCCTTCTCGTACGCCATGAGACATGAGACAGATGTTGTGTGTGCATGTATTGAGGATCTTCTGGCAGGAGACTAAGCTCTTTTAGGGAGCACTATCATGTTTGTTTAGCATTGAGATGGAGGTGTAATTAAATGGGTACGTTACACCATGCTCCCATTAGTATTGATCCACTGCTGTACGGATACACCTACAAAGTAGCCCCTTGCCGGCAGGAAAAGGAAGGTTTATGTTTCTTCCAATCTGCAGCTTTTTTATATATTATAGGATACATTTAAGCCCATGGATATACTTGTAGCTGAGAGACAACGCTGAAGGTTGGCAGTTCTGATGCCACAACAGCTCAACAATGAAGAGTCACATGGCTATTGTAATGACCATCAGTGTGTAATCTAAGGACACCTTTGTAAAGCAGTAATCAGAAATTTGTGGTCCAACGAAAAAAAAAAAAAGAAAAAAAACTGACAGCAAGTCGCAGGTCGAAAACAATATTAGTGTCGCTTATGTTCTCCAAATAGTACTAATATAATCATAATTAATGCAGATGCAGTATAAAAATATCATTTTAAACCCTTTATGGGTTTATGTGGAGATTAGAATTGCCATGGCTTTTACGGATTACTTTTGCTAAGAATTATTTTTGAAAATGTGGCAAACATTACTAATATTTATAATAAACACACACACACACACACACACACACACACACGCACACACACACACACACACACACACACACACACACACACACACACACACACACACACACACACACACAGTTCCTGTCAAAAGTTTGGAAGTCTCTTCTGCACCAAGACTGCATTTATTTAATCAAAAATACAGTAAAAACTGTAATATTTTTAAATATTATTACAATTTAAAATAATTGTTTTCTATTTTATTACATTTAAAAAATGTTATTTATTCCTGTGATCAAGGCTGATTTTTCAGCATCATTACTCCAGTCTTCAGTGTCACACGATCCTTCAGAATCATTCTAATATGATGATAGAAACCAGTTATACAAATTTTAATAACTTTTCAAAATATTACTGTTTTTACTCTATTAGTCATTTAAATAAATGCAGCCTTGGTGAACATAATTTAAAAAAAAAAAAACAGTAAACTGACACACTTTAATTTCAGTGTCCTGAGTGTAATTATACATGTAAGTATCCTATAGACTAATATTATTTAACAACATATATTTACTATAGGGTTAGTTTATTTAGTTGTATGTAATTTTATGTTTTTCCTACAATAAGTACATGTAACGTGTAACTTTAAAATAAAGTGTTACCAAAAAAATCTGGTCACACTCTAATTTACAGTGTCCTTGTTACATGTTATATACTGACCATAGTAATAACAATAAATTATGCATAATTACATGCAACTAACCCTCAACCAAACCCTAATCCTAAGCCCTATAGTTAGTATATGTTGTTAATTGTTATGATTCAGTTCTTAAATATATTTACGCTGTAACAATGATAACTTAAAATAAAGTGTGGACCAAAGGGCCTATATATAAACAAGCGAAAAAACATATGAAGGGTGCAATATTATTCAGAGCGAATAATATTTCCAACAAACATTGTCTTGCGCATGACCCAAATGGACTTATGTATATGAAACATATATGGTGCCTTTACATTATTGTTTAAGCTTAAAGGGATACTCCACCGGTTTTCAATATTAAACTATGTTATTCCCTGAACTAAGACGAGTTGATACACACCTCTCTCGTCTCAGTGTGTGCACTACATCGCTCTGTATTGCCGCAAAACTATGTTAGCACTTAGCTTAGCCCAGTGCATTAAATATGGGCCAAAAAGAGAAGCGACCAAACACTTCCTCGTTTTCCCTATTTAAACACAGTTACTCGAGTAGTGTAACTCGACCTAGGCTGGTGACACAAAATAAAACATTGCGCTTTTCTAAGCGTTTCCTTTGAAGCCTAATTGCATGGAATAGAGCCCTCAGTGCAATTCCTTTTCTGTGTTCCTTAAAATAACAAGGTTATCTTATTCTGAAGAATATTTAATTAATATACAGAATATTGTGTCCAGGTTCTATGGATGTATTTGGTTCTTAATAGAACCATGTAATGGAACATAAAGATTTCAAAAGGAACCTTCAGTTTTAAAGTCACTTTTTTTTTTTCCATACACACTTAAAAATAAAGAATTCAAAAAGGGGTTTTCACAGCGATATATATTTATATATAATAATTAAACAATTTAAAGAACCTTTAGCGCAAATGAATGTTAAAAGTTCTTCATGGAACCATAAACTGCTTTTCCACCATTGGGCCAAACTGGCCCAAATACTGGTTTGATGTCTCTGTGGCTGATCATAATCGAGCTCTGTGGAATGAAACACTAATGTGTCTTTGCCAGCACGCATAACCAGCTGTGCTGAGAATTCTGGGCCCGAGAATGGACATTTATGGACAAAGAACATTTATTTTTAATGATTTACAAAACAGATTATCAAGCTGTATATGACAAATAAGAATTTTAATAGACTACATGGTCAAATACATTTTAATTGAAACCAACTTAATTTCTTGAGTTCACTTGAAATGAGATACTTTTGAATTTGTGTACTGCTCTCAGATTAGCCAGTCTCTATCAACGACTTTATTTTCCCTTCAAATCCTCACAATTTACAAGTATCCCTTTGGTCCAAATTGATAATGTTAGCAGTCTAATTGAGGCAAGCAAGCCTTTTTAAACGTGCTCTGTATTCATGAGGACCGCACCACAGTGAACATGTCTGGCAGCTCTCAAGGGTTTCCACATGCTGCTGATCTGTCGCTCTAGGGCATCTGAACTGTATCTTATTACCCACAATTCAGAGCAGACCACATCCACGTAAAGCCTGCATTTTATGCCCTCCTCCTCAGTTTTTAAAGTTTGTTACAGCAGTGAGCAAGAAGTTCAGCGAAGAAGCAGGACCCTTGTCACTATGGTGTGCATTACAACCTCTTGTTTGCTTTTTTGTGGAAATGCTTGTTATTTACACAAGCAAAGTGGATGACGATTTAAGGATGACGATGTTGATGGATGTTAAAGTGTAACAGTGGTAATCGCACAATGATAAAGGAGTCCAACATCACTCAAGGCCTAAGAGATATCTCTTCCACGGGGCGGCACATTTCCTGAAACGTCTGTCACTTGCCATGATTGCTTTAATAACGTTCACTTCACAGTACCAGCAAACCAGTCCCTGAAGACGAAAAGAGGGATGCCATGTTCTCTAGGCGCCCCTTATACTTCCTGGTCGCAGGTGACGTCATGGCGGTCGCCGGCCAATACGACTGCTGTGATTATACATGCTTCAGTCGTGCTGAGGTGTTCCCCAGACGTCTCGGGACACAGTGCGAGTTCCCTTTTGAAAGGGAACACTTGTGTCGTGCATGGCGCTGCATTGCTCCAGGTGTATGAAAGTGCCCACAGTCTTTAATAAACCCAAAACACACAGGAGAAATGCTAGAAAACAAAAACCACACTACTCGTCAATGAGAACTGACAAAGAACTACAGAAACACAGGGTTATGAATACAGGGGTCGAACAAAACCACAGTTGAAACGAATGGGTAGAAACAAACGAGGACATAATGCGTAAACTAAACAGAGCAGGGAAACAGGAACTAAAGGAACTGGAAAAGAATATCAAAATAAGAGTTTATGGAACCTTCAGATAAAGGATTCCAATAAAGAACCTTTAATTTGAAAGTCGCAATTGAACAGAAATATCTACAGATTTTTTCATTTTGCTGTGACACATCTGAATGAAAATGATTATTGGGGATCTTTCTATCCATCGGTTGTAGATTGAATGGAGGCAGAAGAATGAAACTTCACAATCACAATAAGATCATTAAGCATTTAGAAAAGAGATGCAGTGAATTTCCACTTCTTTTCGTCTTTGAGTTTAGAACCACTCTTTCAAGGTGTGATTTTGCAGAACGTGACTGTGTAAATTACCATCCAATATTGTTGCATGAAACTGAAGCTCAGACATTCTGCCAAACTTCTTTTTTGTTTACCAAAAGAAACAAAGTAGTCTGGGTTTGGAATGATTTCAGGGTAAGTAAATTACATTTTTTTTTCTTTTTTCTGTTTTTTTTTTTTTTTTAGCAAACTATTCCTTTAAAAGTAAAGTGTCATCATTTGCTACAGCAATTGGTGTAAGCCGGCACACAAATAATGAAGATGTTTTCTGCAGACTTTTGCTGTGGTTCTTCTACTTCTATTTCCTCAGGCATTTATACCGGAGCACTGTCTCTTGAGGGCCCCCTATAGGGCACTTCAGCAAATGAATATCACATGCTATCCTCAAGTATTCTCTGCCTAGTAGATTGCTTATTCTGTTTGTCAAAAGTTTAAGCTGATGCAATGAACTTATTTTGACCTTTTCTGTTTGCCAACAAAAAAAACAAAAAAAGAAAAAAAATCTACAGACTCACAGCTCCTTTGGGTCTGACTACATTTCTCCTTGCACATACTGCATTTTTCAGGGAAGCTGGCAAAGAAGGAATATGATATTATTCCCACCCAGTAGTCTTATTTACTCAAATAAAAATAAAAACACCCTAGTTGCACTATAGCTTTTGATCAGGACACAGGGCTTCATCGCCGAGCCCAGATGAAAGCAAATAGGTTATTTAATGCACACATAATAAAGCCTTTCAAAAGGTTCCCACTGGAGCTGTCGGAACGCACTGCTACAAATGCCACTTTTCTGCTCTTCACTCGCACGATTTAAAATGATTAGGATCCGTGGTGAAGGCACATAATGAAAAATTAATTGCATCAATCTTTTCATTGTTGTGAGCGAAACAGCTCATTTACAGATGGTCATTCCCCACCTGCTCAACCAACCGGCGACAGCTGAGCAGAGCGCGCCTGTGCATGCCAATGACACACACACACGCACACACGCACGCACGCACGCGGGCACACACACACACACACACACACACACACACGCCGCACGCACGCACGCGCACTCACACACACACACGCCTGCACGCACGCACGCACGCACGCACTCACACACACACACACACACACACACACACACACACACACACACACAGGCACGCACGCACGCACGCGCACTCACACACACACACACACACGCCTGCACGCACGCACTCACACACGCACGCAAGCACGCACACGCACGCGCACTCACACACACACACACACACACACACACCTGCACGCACGCACGCGCACTCACACACACACACACACACACACACCTGCACGCACGCACGCACGCACTCACACACGCACGCACGCACGCGCGCACACACACACACACACACACACACACGCACGCACGCACGCACGCACGCACGCGCACTCACACACACACACACACACACACACACACGCCTGCACGCACGCACGCGCACTCACACACACACACACACACACACACACACAAAACATGGCTGAGTTTCAGACGAGCGCTTTACATTTCTTCAAACTTTCTTTCTTCTTCACAATGGCAAGGATGAACTGCAATAACAAGGGTAACGGTAAAACAGACCAATATTTATCAGAGACTATTGGGAGGTTGTGTGTAAAGCATGCTAATATCACTCAAGAAAACTGCCCTGAAATTGGTAGAATGTACTGTAATTTGTGAACCGTCTGGGAAACATTCAGACATGTAACATCAAACGTGCAGAAGGAATGAATAAAACTGCATGACTTTTGCAGTGTATAATATACAAATTTGTCTCTCGTTACTTTTTATAGAGCAATAAAAGCACAAATCAATCCACTTTAAAGTGAGACCATAGGTCAATTTTTCGTACCTTACATCTGAGATGAATTGACAGATCTTACAGTAATAGTTATAACTGATCTCTGGGTATTTTTTATTTGTTTATTTTTTAAACAATTTTGTGGATTTGATTAAAATGTCTTCTTGGTATTCATTGGAAAGGGCAGATATATCGATATTCGAAACCATGATCTTTAATGCAGCGATTGGCTGGAAGCAAGACAGCAACGCAATGACATCATATTAAAAACAAAACAAAACATCACACACCTGATGAAAAACTTGAATTTGTGGACCTTTATAAGGAAACAGTCAAGCGACCAAAACGGCACAAAAGTTATAACACTGAAGCTGTCCACATTCTGCATGCAAGTGTTTAAAATATTGTTAGAATATTGATCATGCAAATAATTGTATTTAATTTATGTGAAATACACATTTATTAATAAATACAAGCCCAAATTTAATCAGTTACCCTTACCGAGTGAATTCTCAAATTAGCCAAACTCTACAACCACGGTTATCACTAACTGAAAATAAAACTATTAAAAGTCATCCTTGAATTTAGATCATATCAAATAAGCTGTAAACGTAAGATGAAAAGCAAAAACAAAAAGACTGTACATAACGAATTAATTTTAAGTTAACATTAAAATAACTAAAACTGAAATAAAAAATAAGCAAAATATAAATATTTCTTTTAAAAACAGAAACTAATAAAAATGACAAAAGCACATAACAGAAATACTAAAACTTAAACAATGGAAACAAAAATAAAATAACAGTTTTATATACATGTAAATATATATTATATATAATTAACTGTTAATTAATTAGCATTAATTAGCATTTATCAATAGCGTTACAGGGCTATTAGACTAATCACAATCATTTACCCTGAACTCTGGTTATTGCCCGTTCAGTGTGTGTGTGCACCAGCAGACTCTGGGTCTGAACCCCAGGTGTTGGCCTGCACAGACACTGATATTGCGCTGGCTGGAGAACTGTGTTTGGGCAGATGGCTTCCTTTGTGTAGCGATGGCTGTTATTAGCCATGTCTCCCATCCATATGTTCCAATGGAAGGGCAGCTGGCCCGGAGATTCATTTTTTAAGCAGGTATTTCATGACTCTATCTGCAGTCAGTGTTCCCCAATGTGTCACCACTAGTGTCTCCAATGACAATACCTTGCCTACTTCATTTACTGGCTCTGCTGACAACATCATCATTAGTTACACATCCTGACTGACTGTAGAGGGGGACATTTTTAAAACATTTGGTACAGTAAAGGTCAGGGATGGGTTACAAATAGGAAACGTCTGTAAATGTTACTGAGCTTCAGGTGATAAACACACCACAACAGGAAGTACACCAACTCTTGGACAAACCGGTCGAGGCAGACTGAAGGCGTGTCTACTTTTACACGACAACGATATGCTTAAAACGGAGAAGTTTTTCCTTTGAGTTTTCCGCGTGCAGACGACAGCATTGTCAAAACGATCCCCATTCACACGGATCCACGAAAACGGCTAAAAACGCTGCATTCTGCTGCAGGCCAGTAGATGGCGATGAAACACTACAGACTGAACACGTTATACACATGTGCATGACGTCATGACGTGTTGTTTACACGGAGACCGTTTTCAAAAACGCGGACTTTGAAACCAAAAGTTTGTGTTTTTAGGACCCCAAAACGCTGTTGTCGAGTAAACGAACGGCCAAAACGCACAAAGCGTTTTACGTTTTTATTTGAACTTAGTTGTCCAGTCTCATCCATGTTACGGTCGTGTTTCTTTTGCCTGCCTTATTTGAAACATCATCAGTGTGGATTATTAAAGACATTTGAACCTGATTCCTTCATCTTCGTGATTTGTATACAGCCGAGTTATGACATGAACATAATCTAGCTAACATTTATTTTTTAATTACCACTGAAAAGATCCATGTATATGTAAAAATCTATGTATTTATCATACATAAACCAAATAATGTCAAAAAGATATAAGTTCTGTTGTTGTTCATAAATACCAGAAGTGATGTTGTACAATGAGGATGTGGTCATGTCCCAATGTGTAGTGAGCCAGGGTCCTTATTGTCCTCACCAGTGCCTGAATTCATGTAAATGATAAACTGATTCATGACCTAGAGCTGCTGTGAGTCTTTCTGCTCATGCTAATGTTACAAGTCCAGGGAAGAGCGGACAAGAGTCAGTGCACTGAATACAAACGCAAACATGCAGCATTTTAGATGCGCAGTGATGTGAAAAGAATGGATATCACTGAATCTTGAGGACCGCGGCGATACTGGACATTAAACTGAAAAAAAAAAAAAATATATATATATATATATATATATTGGAATAATAAACATAAGATGAATTCAAATAAAACCTGTTAAGAAGCATTCAACGTCATTTTGGTGCAACCTCACACTTCTCCATTTTCTCAAATAATTTATTTATTTCCTTGTTGTAACTCAATATGTCAACAAAATGATGTGTCCTTATTATATTGACATATAGCCTTTACTTTGATTAATAATGAATACAGAATGGTTTCCAACAGACTATATCATCTCTAAATACTGTCCTCGTGTACAGTTACTCATAAAATGCTCCGATAGCCACACTGATACACACAGCTGTGCACCGTGTTTGTGTCCAGACAAGGAAACACTGACAACAGAGAGTATAATGGGGATAAAAATAAAGCTGTCTATGAGTTAAATGTATTTATAAGTGGAATGATAAAGGCCCCCTAAAATCAAAATGTAAGTGTTTTAGCTTTTATGAATATGTTAGCCTTAAGGTTATGAATAAGCTGGTGTGTACCAAAACAATGGTAAAATTCACATTTAGGTGATATGAGCATTCAAAACTTAGTCTCTCACCTCCGCTAAAATGGATCAGGGATTTTTATGACATCATCGCGGACTTCAGCTTCTCATCACATTCTGTCCAATCAAATGCTCTCTAGAATTTAAAGCTCCGCCCTGACAGCAGACTGTTGTAGTTTTTTATGTGAAGTGGTTAGCGAAATCATCCGCTGTTAAAGTGGTGCTGGGCTCAATATATTTTCACATTTTATCGTACAATATGAAATACATTCATAATAGCCTCTTTTGTTCCCCTAGCATAAGAGACTTATTTCAAAAACATAAAAAAAAGTTAGCGCCCTAAACTGTTGAATGTATAGTGAGGGATAATGTCATAATGTTGATCAAATAAAGAGTAAACACTGGTGATTCATTCACAGTTCTTTTATAGTCTAAACATCAATGTTTTCACCAGCTGATCACCATTTCTCAGACAATTTACTATTAGTACAAAAAGTAAACATAATATGCACAAAGTATTTACAAGTTACTATTTCTTTACAATAAAAATCATCTACTGTCACGATTTGGTTTGTTCATGTCTTGTTCCACGTCTGTCATGTGATTCCCTGTTTGTCATGTGATCCTGCCATGTGTGTTGTCATTGGATAATCGTCTGTTCATTGTTCACAGGTGTCCCTTGTCGTGTCATTAGTCTTGTGTATTTAAGCCCTCATGTTTGCCATGTGTCTTTGTCAAGTATTGATTCCTGTAACCTCTGTGATGTAAGTCTGTCCATGGTTTTGTTTCATGCCACGTCAAGCTTTGCTTTTTGTTTTGATCTTACTGTATGTTTTGTTTTGAATAAATACTGCACTTGGGTTCTCACAACTTGCCTCCAGAGGATCTTTACATCTACCAGTGATTACAAAATAGTATCTACATTCTAATAAACTCTACAAAACTTCTGTGAACCCAAACTAAAACCAGTTTGTTGAGTCTGGCTTAACTGGGAAATCCTAGGAAAGAATAAGCGTTTCCATTCTGTTTCCATTCCATATCTGGATTTGCAATGAAATCTGCTAGTACTCTGTGTGATGTTTTTTTATAGAGGTGTGTGTGTGTGTGCGTGTGTGCGTGCGTGCGTGTTTTACATGGTTTAGGCATATGGGACCAGCCCAACTGAGCTGTCCTGTGCCTGACAGTGAGTGTTAAAATCACTTCAGGAGTTTCTGTCTTTGTCAGAGTCCTTCTCACCACGTGAAGACAGTGTTATCGAGAGCCATGGCAGTGTATCACTACACTTCCCCAGGAGGACGTGAACTCTCATCAGCTCTCCTTCTCTTCATCAGGTCATTAGTTCCAAACACCGTCCTACCCAACATCCTTTGGGGGAGCAGAGCAGAGATGGCAAGGAGAAAGGGAGGACATTTGTTAAGAGGAAGGAGGCAGATAATCACAAAGGAGTGTGAACTCGGCAGCAAGTATTCCCACTGTAAGGGTGTGAAAAGAAAAGAGCTGTACAGAGTCATAGTGGAGGAACATCTCCTGTTGGAGGAATGATTCAAAAAAAGGGTAAAGTGATTAAATTCTTTGTCAGGAGGCAAAGAATGCAGCGGCTCATCAATCAATCAATACATTAATACCTTAATTCATAAACTAATAGATAAATACATTTGTGAGAAAATAATCAATCAGTATAAAAACAATATAAGAGATTATGAAATATGAGATATGATATACATATATATGTAATATACATAATGTAATACATTCTCAACATCAAAATGATTGGTTGATACCAATCAGTATGGAAGTACATTTTCCCATTTATAAAAAGTGTTATACAGTTATAAGCCATAAACCATGCAATCAGCTGTGGGGTGAATCAAAATATTACAAACTTTGACTTTAAGCAAAGAGGCATTTGGAGATCGGATAATATGACAGAAGAATGTGCACTTAAAGAGAGAGTTCACCCAAAAATGACAATTCTGTCATCATTTACTCACCCTGTTGTTCCAAACCTGTATGAGTTTCTTTCTTCTGTTGAACACAAAATAAGATATTTAAAAGAATGTTGGTAAACAGACAGTTGGACGGTCGCCATAGTAGAAAGAACAAACATTATGGAATTCATACTTTGCAGTCACGTGACTACCATTGAGACCTGGCAGGCAACAAACGGGTATTTTCAACGTAGAGTCCTGTAGTTCCAGGTCTTTCTAGTAGCTATCAAGTCTGTTAGCGTGCTAGCTGCATAAGAATTAACTCCAAGGTAGCTAAATTGTGTAAAGCAGACACGTTTTTTTTTTTTTTAGATAATCGAGCAGTAATAATTCCTCCGTAAATAATCTAGCTCTACTGTTGGGTCATCTCTGGTTCTCACTGAAAACCATAGATATCACAAGCCTCAAAACAACCTACCACACACTTTTGTTGTTGTTAGCAAAATACGGCAGCTATACTGTGCGTTCACACCGCCGCCGGCGAGAGCATCAAACTGCCCGGAAGTCATTCATTTTCAATGAGTTTATAACACACACAGCTGACTCGCCGGACCAGCTGGTGGCGTTGATTGACCAAACTACAGGGTAACTTAAAGACACGATTAATTACATGATCATACACCCATTGTATTCAAACAGTGATGGAGCGATCACTGCACAGACGTGTACTGTGAAGGTTGGTTATCTCATCTGGTTAGTGCAACCAATCACACAACAACTATCTGGCATGTCGTTTACACCTCAAAACACCAACTTTTGTATAGTAAAACTGGCGACGTCCTGGCAAGACCCTTGACTAGTTTACTGGGTTTCGTTGCTGGAGAACGACGTTCTTGCCCGCCAGCCAGTACTTGTGACGTCACGTGCAAAGTATGAATTGGAAGTCGATGGGGCTATAACTGACTGATCAAGTTTGAAAACCTTTCTAATTCTATGAGAAAAACAAAGTCACACCACAACTTAAATGATAATGACATGGAAGAACTATATAACTGTAATCAGATAATTATATTTCATACTGATAAATTATTTAAAAAAATACAAAAAAACATTGACTGCTGATATGAATCCACACGACTAAAGAGCTTGAGCGTTTAAAGCAGCGGGTGACATGCGGTAATGCATCTAAACAGAATGTTTTCATCTGTGTAGACTCTAATACAGTTATCATTCTAGTCATGGTTGTCTGTGTCCTCATTTAATCATTCACTGTCATGGTTTCCTATTAGTGCTCACCTGTGCCCTGCGCCATTGGTGATCTTCCTTTGTGTCTTTAAGTTTCTTCAGTTTATTGTCTCGCGGTAACACTTATGGTTTGTTGTGTCGTCTTTCTGGTTGCGTCGTCTTTCAGGCGTCTCGTCTGTTGGATTCTACACACAGCATTAGTGACATCCACATACTTGTCTAGTCTCGTTTGTATAGTATATACTCTGGATGAATGTCTCATTGTGGCCATTCATGCATCTGTCGACTTGTACTTGCAACTAAAAACCCATAGATCACCGACAAAATGTGAGAAAAGATTGTGTTAATGTCTAATCCTTTTCTACAACACTTATTTTTCTATTTTAGGGATGCTTATTTAAAATGCATTAGCCCGTGGAAGGCATATAAAATATGCATCCGTTGGACTTTTCACCTTTTCAGAATTTATTTCTTGTATAAATCAAAGGGAAACAGTCTTTTATGGGTAAAAACTCATCCATGTTTCATGAGGTGCCAGAAGCAAGACCTAGATAATAGAATCCCGATCACAGGCGCTTTGTGTTCGGCTCTACCTTTCCCAAGATTCCATTACATCTCACACATTAATAGGCATGCCACATTACAGGAGCGTTTCAAGTGTGTATCACCCAGAAAATCCAATAAACAATCCACTAAGCTATTGTTTTAAGGTCCAAAGCATCTAGTTAGACTACACGATGTTCACGATTGCTTAAAATGAGCTCAGAATGACAAGAAGTTTCTACAATATGGTAGAAAACTTATGGAGCATTACGTTATTCTACAGACACACTATAAGCAACAGGATGATTGTGGATATAAAGCTCAAATGGGGCACTTGACTATCTCATTCAGGCACTGTGCAAATTAAACACTGACTTTCACAAGGATGCACTTTTTAAGGGGATTTCTTTAGGTCATGCTCAGGACTCAATATTTACTGCAGCACGGTTTGAATACCCTGTTGAAAAGGTCCATATATTATGTAATACATATATTCCTCAGGGCAAATTGGCTATTAAGAGGCTAAAGGTTACGACTATAAAAGTAAAATTGACACGACTGTCCTGATTCTGGTATACTGTGAACATAAATAAGACTACTCTGACGTCCTTATATTTGCCATTCTATTGAAAATGTGCTTTATGAATTACTTGGAGTCCTACCATGGCAGTGCTATGTTCATTTTGTATAAAATATTGTTATGTTACGATTTTTTTTAAATAATTGTATGTGTTTATATTTTTGCCACACTAATACAATTGTTATAATATACATATATTTTTATTAACATTTTAAAATGCTTCCCCTTTTCAAAAGGAAAAAAATTAACTGCGAAGTTTAGTTACATTATTTTCATATAATATAAGACATGTATTATTTTATGTGTACTATAAATGTATATATAAATGTAAAAAAATAGTAGTTATTGATTAGTTAAGAGTTAACTACCACTTTCGTGTGTGTGCTATTACTTACTAATTCGTTAATCAGAGTTTCTTGTTAGTTAATAGTAGTTACTAGATTCTTAATATTGTGCTACTCATTTGTTCCTGTGTAGTTATTCATTAACGAAGGAACCGTATTCTAAAGTGTTACCCTACATTTTGGTATATTTATTTTTCGCTAGGGTACTTCCTGTTTTTCCCCCACCATTTAAGCCTCAAAAACGTGTTGCTAAAAATGTTGCACAAATACAATGCAACTGACTAAATTGATGACTTGTTGGGAGGTAATATTAGTATTTTTGCAGCAGGAAAGTCACCTCAGGCTGCTACACCGTTTTTTGATGATCGATTATGGCCATTAGTGGCGCCACTGTAGAACAGAGCAAATACAAAGTGTGATGAAAGGTTAACCTTCTGGTTCTGGCCACTAGTATGCCCAGAATTCATTTCTCACTGTCAAGTGACTCAAGGTGAATTACAAAGTGAGGCATTGATAGCGCCACAGATTGTGAACAATTTTGATGGTATAATTCATTAAATCCCATTGCTATCATGTACAGTAATTTCATTATTTAGGAAAACATTTAAGATACGTTGACTGTGTTGTATTTACATCTCTACCTTCCTTTAAGCATTGCACATTTTGGTGGACTCCATGGAAACCGAAGAACCAAATCCAATTACAGCTTGTAAGATGGGAAATTTCTGAGATCTCTTACTTGTACCACGTTCAAATGTTTCCTCTTGTAGGAACTGGATTGTAGTGATCTCTGTATGAACTTGTTCTTCATTGATTTCTCTGAACGGCTGGTGCGTCCAGTAGCTTTTATCCTTTTCTGTGCCTTCTCCTATGCGAGAGTGCTTGGACGTATGTGCCTGTTACTTTTTCTCTCCTGTTTTTGAATAGCTAGGAAGTTCGAGTATATTGCATGGGTATTTTTGGAATAAAGTCGAGATTACTACCTACAAAGTAACCAACCTGTATTCTTCTAGTAATCCTGAAGACATTCATTAGTTCAGGTGTGCTTGATTAAGGTAGGAGCTAAACTCTGCATGAGAGTGGCCCTACACACTGACAAAAAAGTGTGTTGGATGTAACAAGTTTGGGGGCTTGCAGGGGATTTGATGCATACAGTCAGACGATGAATACAGTCAGTCACAGGCGATCCACACTTCAATCCAGAAGGGGGGCATGCGGTCGCATCGCTGTTTACTAACCAGCGCAAAAGGAGCAGAGGAAGAGACCATATGCACCAACCCAAAACAAGAGTTCAGATGGCACGCAAGAGCTTGCTAGTAGCCTAAACGCTGAGTTTTGAAACATTTTTTTGTGACGTGCTCCACAAGCCTCACGGAAAGGAAACCGGGATGGCAGAAAACGGCATCCTGTTTGTTTTCTTTATTTTACAAAAACACAATGTTTTGTTTTTATTGAGTTTACACAAATAAAAATAACCCCATTTACAATTTCGAATGATGTCTCATGACCATATCTGTATGACCATAAATGAGTGTTTTAAGTCGTTTCCGCTGTTATAATAAGGCATTGTGCCGATTTGTGTTGTGGAAGTCTAACTACTAGTCAAGTCAAGTCACCTTCATTTATATAGCGCTTGTAACCAGGGGTGTCACTAGGATTTTCATTTTAGGGGGGCTAAGCCCCCAATGATGGTATGATTATTATTATTTTTAAATAATAAAAAAAAGTTAACACTTTAGTTTAGGTTCTAATGCTCACTATTAATTTCATTACCATGCAAAGGCAAGGTTTATAATCACTGTGGTCCCAAATGTGACATAGGTTATACAGGGGGTTGGTAGGGGGTTCAATTTTTTATTTCTCTGATATGTGCATTTCAAAACGTTTTTAAGACCAAAAATAAAAAAGGATAAGAAATAGCTTTAAAACCATGTCAGTGGGCAGTAGATTATTTGTCAATACCTGCTCTCTCCTCATCTCCATCACTCTTTCTTTTTTTCTCAGTCTCTTCATCCCTTTCTCTTCCCCTCCTAAAGCTGAGCTTTTTAATTTACTAAAGGCTACAGTTTGTATTATATTCTCAATATGTACACATTCATTATTAATCTTGTGCCTAACATAATGAAAAGTGGCTGTAATGTTTCTTGTCCCCTCACAATGACAGTACACTAATTATTAGCCTATATCACATGTTACATAGGCCTATTTTCAGTTCAAAATGGCGAAAATATACAAAAATATATTAGTTTGGCTGATTTTTTTGCCATTCACTTGACCGTACGCGTCGAGTCGCACTGTTACAATTCGCGCTCAGCGGCGTCTGTGAACATAAAGCCCGCCTACTTTGATTTGATTGGTCATATCATTGGTCAGAGACAGACCAATGAGGCTCAGATGAACACACACACACACACACACCCTGTCCTCTGTTTCTGACATGCTCTCTGCTCGGCACCGCTGCGGATTGAAGATGAAGAACGCGCTGAATCTGATTATAACAAGACTGAAGCAAACACGAATTTGTGTAGCCTACATTAATCACTAATTTTTAGGGGGGCTAGGCAGAAGTGGCTGAAGCCCCCCTAAAAAGGGCCTAGCAACGCCCCTGCTTGTAACAATATAGATCGTTTCAAAGCAGCTTTACAGTGATACATTAAAGTAACACATTTTTGGGGGGTTGACAGCAGCTCTAGAATAACGTTATTGTCCAGCTAAAGTTAGTTTTGATTGATTCACTTCCGTTGCAAAGATCATTCGTTTTTAACTTATAACTTTTAACTTAACTTTTAACTTTAACACGACACCGTTCCAACACAAAACCCTTAGCGCGCTCCGGCCCGCTCATCTGGACAACAGCAGTCCCTGGCGGCTCGAGAACGTAAACCTTGAAATAGGTTCCAAGTGTTGAATTTCTTTTAAAAACATTACCATCCCCGCATAAACTTCAAAAACGTGAATCTGTGAAAACGCTGACGGCGTGCACATGCGTATTACGTGTTTAGTCAATAGGTACTATATGCACGTTTGAATATATATGTGCGCTTGCGTATAGTCTTTCTTTACAGATTGAACTCACCAAATTACTTGTCTGGCCTTAATAATTTATAAAACAGAATGTTTTTATTTCTTCCGCGTAGCCATGTGAGCTGTAATCATTTTGACAGCGTTTTATCTGTAGAGAGGTAAAGGGATGGGAAGGAGGTCTTCACAGGGGAGAGACTAGTTGACACTTCAGGACTGCGTTGTCGTCGTGTCCAGGCGCAGGTCCTTCATCAGATCTGGATACGTTACTACAGTCCAGTGATGAAATAGCATGTCCTGGAAATGGGATGCCACAGGTGCCGCTTCACTCGTTGTCTCCTCGTGGAAAGGAGAAGTAGACTCTTTTTCTCCTTCTCGCTCATCTTTCCGTGAATTCTTGGAAAAGCATAATATTGAACTTTGTGCATCCGCCATTGTCACCGCATGTTAATAAACTCACACGCAAAGAAAATTACATTGTATTCTACGCACCACACGTTAATCAAACCACTAAGTTTGAAAACAGAGAAACAAATCAACAATTCCTCATTTTTTTTTGTTGTTCAGGCAACCCACTTAACGATTTTGAAAATGCACATCCTTCAAATATAGATGATATGATACGACTATAATGATGAGTGAGACCTTTGCATTCCAGGAAAATTAAACTGGAACACAGTAAATTGAGCAATCAAAGTTCCCAAGATACAACATAATCCTCCAATGCTACCCTGAAATATGACTCTCTTTTAACGCCATTTTAAAGCATAACTGTGAGTCCATGCAGATGAATCACATGGCGTCCCTGATTGCTCTTGAAAGTGCTCCCATCTGGAGTTCGCTGACAGATGATGGAGCGTCCTGGACCACTCTGGCTCTGAAAACTCCCCTCGCTCATCAGTATAATGAGGACGATCATTTGTGAACTCATGCTGTGGCTTATGGCTGCCACCGGAGCTCTCAAGTGATTTCTGCTAGAAGAACGTCCACACAGCTCATTACTTTGAATATGTCTGCATACCGCAACCAAGCCTGAGTGTCTCTGGGTAGTGAGGCAGAATAAGTAGGCTGCAATCACATTTGCTTCACCGCAGGCAAAGTGCTGTGTCATTCAGCAAAAACCAGCTTTATAAGCATTTATATGCCTGTGTTAGAGGGAGTTTAATTCAATAGCAAGGACATTGGGGTATGGGACCGTTTTCATTGTAGATTAAAGAACAAGTTCACTCAAGAATGAAAATGATGTCATTATTTACTCACCCTCATGCAGATCCAAACCCCTTTTCCACCACTGAACAGCTCTTTTTTTTTTGACAATGTCCAAAAGGGGCTAAAAGCATAATTAAAGTGGTCCATAACCTGTGCGATATAATAATATAATAATAATTCATTACATTTATGTAGCGCTTTTCTCGGCACTCAAAGCGCTTTACATAGAAGGGGGGATCTCCTCAACCACCACCAATGTGCAGCATCCACCTGGATGATGCTACGGCAGCCATATTGCTCCAGAACGCCCACCACACACCAGCTTACTGGTCGAGAGGAGACAGAGTAAAGAAGCCAATTGGTATATATATATATATATATATATATATATATATATATATATATATATATATATATATGGGGATTATTAGGAGGCCATGATGGACAGAGGCCACTGGGCAAATTTGGCCAGGATGCCGGGGTTACATCCCTACTCTTTCGAAAGACATCCTGGGATTTTTTTGTGACCACAGAGAGTCAGGGCGTCGGTTTAACGTCTCATCCGAAGGACGGATATATACTCTACTCTGCTGGTCTGAAAACGAGGTTTGTTCAGGCACATTGTTGGCGTGATGGTATTTCGAGGCAACTGAAACGCACGCCGATTAACAACCATAGTGCGATGCATCGTTGAAGAAACAAATTAGCTAGTCACGACTGCTTCGTACACTTGGTCCCGTAGATGATCTGCTCTTTAACGCTTTAACCTCGCGCACAAGCGGATCCGTTTCCTCTCTGGAGAAGCGTTCAGTTTTCCCGCTAGCAAATTCTGCCATGGCGCGAGGGCAACTGGCTTTTAAAGGGAATGGGAGATGAGACTCTGATTGGTTTGTTGCACGTTACGCCCAAAACACACCCATTACTCATTAAGAGAATGGGGACGACCCTTTAGACTATGCGCTGGGAGCGCCGACCATTTTTCTCATCGTTAAACTAGCAAAAGTGTTTTCAGACACAACCTAAGAGAACTTGGGCCCAATGGCTTCAACACATTAGCAATCCTTTATGAACTGCAACAAAAAAAAAACAAGCATAGAAACAGTGCAATTCTAAACGAACAGCTCAGGGAGTAGATAGCAGCACTCGCCGTGCCCTCTGAACACCAATGACAGTGCTCATTAGAAAGAAATAATGACGCTCTTTACATGCATTGGCTATTATTAATATGCCTTGGCTCGGGGATGTCACAGGTTAACTACTATTTCATTTCACCTTGGACGACCCCCAGCGAAACATACCTAATACTGCTGTCAGCTCCCCTGCTGACAATAGCAATTTAGCGGAGCCCACACTTACTACAGGGATAGCACGCTTTTAAAACACGGGAGACCTTGAGAGTTCTGCTGAAGTGACAAACACAATGACCCTCATCACACACTTGCGCGGTCTATCAGCACACACCTTTCGGGCTCTCCTGGGCCTGTGCCTGAGGGCTCCATGAACACCACGGTCGCTGTTAAGCGCAGGCTAGCCACAAAGGGCGGAATTATTAAGATCACACATCGTGGCCGAGATCAATATGAGGGGAAAGGTGGGCAAATAAGAGGGAAATAAAGCAGGAGCCTGGAGCAAAGGAGCACGTAATTGCAGTGGCTGTTTATGGCAGGAGGGATGTTTAACCACAGAGGCAGATTAGCATGTGCTATACAAAAAAAGGTTACTTGATAATTGGTTGCAAGATAAGATGAATCACAAAGGTTATTGGTGCTAGGTGGTACTTGTGGATAAATGGTTTAGGATGAATTTTGTGGCAAAAAAACGTACCCTTAGAGCTCAGCACTAAGCTAATATTATTTTTTACATTTATTTTGTGTGTGTGACGTAAGGATTTTAGCGAATGCTTTGCTAAAACACATTGTTACTAAAATATATTTTGTGTTCAACAGGAAAAAAATATTTTTCAATAACTTGCAATGTTATTAAAGATTTAATGTTATTAATTAGAGATGCACCAATGAATCAAGCTCTTAGTTTGTGCCTATTTTATCCTGTCAATCAAAAGGGTGCAGAAAAACACTTCAGACTGCAACTTACACTGTTTGTGAAGAAAATGTCTTGTATTGAATTTAGTGCAAGTTAACACAACAACAACACTTTAACAGTTAAAAAACATTATTTGTAGTACCTCCTATCCGATAATAACAATGAGATTTGTGCTCTGTTACTTCTGATAAGAAACAAAGTCTTAGCTTTCAAATTCTGTGCATTGTATCGTGAAATTCAAACAATAAATGGTGTTTTGACACTTAAATGTGACGTGACAGATCGCCGTAGCGCCTCAGTTCAAGTCTTCTCTTCCACTTTAATACAAATTATATCTCGAAAAACATGCATGAATATCAGAAGGTATGTTGAAAATACAGTACAATTTACTGAAATCTGTATCATGACTCATGTAATCACTCAATCTGCGTTTCAATCGCAGAAAGACGTCAATAAAACAGCTTGTGAACAATATCACTTAATGTTGCATTTACTTCAGGAAAGTCATTCAGTGTTCACAGTTTGTTAGTTAGCTATAAAACACTAGAGAAGAGCTTATTTACTGTTAATTATATATGTATGGTTGAATTAAATTACCATGAAGTGTTTAGAAAAAAATACCTTATTAGCAACCGAGTTTAATAAAAAACATGTTGGGTTTGTGAGTGTGAATATTATATCTGGAAATAAATCACAATTGAATATAATAGCTATGTTGTTAACTTTACCCTCTAATATTATAGTGTACCAAATGAGAGGGTTACCTTTATAGTTTGCAGCATTATTTGGGAGAGATCGGTATTGGCATCGGCCGATATCATTCTGAATAATCGGCTATTGGTATCGGTGGAGAAATTTTGTATCAGTGCATCTCTATTATTAATAATAATATAAAGTATTCAGCAAATTGCATTGTACAAGAATATGCAATATTTATTATTTAGTTATTATTTGTTTTATGGTGTAGCACAAAATAGATAAAAATACTGGCTTCAATAGAAAAAAAAATCAAGCCATGCTTAATGGAAAAAAAAAAACATGTGGCGACATTTCTGCAAAATGATATTATGTTGCTTTTTGAATGTTTCTTGACACTTTCAAAGTAAAGTATAGTGAGTAGTACTGAAAGTGTGTTCAGTTTTATCTGAAACAGATGAACTTGTATACTGTAAAAAAAAAATGCTGCCTTAAATTTTTAAGTACAATAAACTTGGATGTTTAAGTCATTTAAACTTAAATTACTTTAAACTGACTTTTATCATTTTTTCATCAAAGCAATTTTTAAATGCTCTGTTGTGTTTAAAAACAAGCAAAAGTGAGAAACATACTTCCTGAAGAAACCAAACCATGCCATTTTAGCTTCTACAAGTCTATGACAGTGACTTGTTGTCAAAAGTGGTTGTGTTTTACTGCCGTTCATTTCAGCTGGAAACTGCAGGTGAATTGTATGCATGTTTTTGGAGTTTTTGCAGAGATGTAGTTTTCAAATGAGCCTGTGTTGAACAAAAGACTTTAGCTGAAAGATGATACAAAGAGTTAAAATACGCTTTTGGTCACATAAACCCTCATACTGGCAGGACTGGAGACACGCTGATGAAGGTCATTCATAATGATTAAAATCCAAATGATTCATAAATGACCCAGGGGATTGTGGGTCTAGTGGCAGCTCTATACATGGAAACTGCATTAGCAGCCAAAGACACTGTCCAGGGACTCGCACCTCCAACATCAGGACAGACAGCCCGTGCCGCAAGCAATGAGCCATCAAAAGAACAATCAAATATGACGTTAGGCAAGGCAGCACTAGCAGATAAATGGTACAGAGAGGTTTCTTGTATTGCTGATGTGGAATCTTTGGCCATTTCGATATTTGATATATGACGTTGCCCTTGAGGTTGAGAAACAGGGATTGGTAATTAACACCCAAGGCGATGTTTAGCAATGCGATTTCCCAAAGGAGCGCAATGGTGAGATGAGACTTTGTGCCATAACAAACAACTGGATTGGTATGAAATACATAGAGGTTATATTATCATATATATTACATTTATTGGTAGTTTAAAGTAACAAGTGATGAAGAGAACTAGTGAAGAACGTCTGTATCTCTGTGTTATTCAGTGCCTTTTGAGTCCCATATTAACATATGTGTAAATAATGACTTGAACAAGGAATAGTGAAATTCTACACATTAACTCTCAATGCTTGTTGGTATATGAACTCATGCTGGGCATTTTTGGACATTATGTTAAGTTGAAAGAGGACATTATGCTTTTTTTTACATGTTCAACTTTCTTTAGTATGTATTGCTGTTTGAGCTGAAAAAGTCCCTCCAAAGGGAGTTATTCATTAGTATTTCAACCTGTAATTAGAAGTGTTTCTTGTTAGTATCACGTGGACTCATGCTAATCATGCTATTGTGGAAAATAACCAAGATAACATGCAGTGCAATCTTTCATTCCATTTAAATATGTATACGTTTCAATCTATATATTTTAAGCGTGTCCACAAGTGTGCATGTGCATAAATGTGCAAGGGAGCCCCGGGGTATGACGTAAGCGGAAACCCCTGATGAATCAAACATCAAATAAAGATAAATGACATAAAACAATAACAGTGATGTAGTCATCATGTCCGTTAGTGCAGCATCTTGGAGATCTTGAATCGTTTAATTAGCAGAAGTTATTACTCAACTACATGCACATGATGTCATTAACGGCAGTCCTGTTGAATCAATGTGACCATGTTTGGGTCGTGACTAACTAATTAGTTTCTTCAACGATGCTTCGTACTATGGTTGTTGCTATGGTCGTTGTTTGGGAAACACAAGTTTTTGAAAACAATACCATTATTGTCTGTGTAAACTACAAAAATGTGAATTTGTGAAAATGTTGACGTCACTATGTGTTCAGGCTATAGGCTTGAGTACTTGACTTGACTCCCAGTCCATATTTTCCTAACATTTTGCCACTTTATAGTCCAGGGACATTTGTATCAATAAACCGATCTCATCCTCCAAGACCAAATTGATTGATGCTTTTGCGAGTTGGATTGTTTGTAGAAGAATGGGTATGTGCGCAGGCAAATAGTGTTTCTTTACAAAGTGACATCGGCACCTGCTGGCCTGGCAGCGTAATATAAAATGAAGGAAAATGTTTTCTGCTTCCTCAAAAGTGCAGCGTAACAAGAGAATGAACCTAATTGGTTCTCACACGTTAAGAATTCAAGAATTGATTGAGTTTCAGTTTACCATTACTGATGCGTGCGTTGATGAATGTTAGAGATAGACATGTGTTGTTAACTTTGAGTCTTAGTCTTACAGAATCGTTGACACAAACACACACACACACACACACACGGGAACAATGCTGAGACGAGGGATGACTGGAAGATGATTTGAGAATGAGATAAAGCAGTAGTTACAGGGTAGACACATTAAGCAGATAAGTAGCAAGATAACAGTCTGTATAATCAAACGAGGTCAGGACTGAGGGGGTGTGCTCTATAAAGTGCTGATGACGAAGGGTACTTGAGACCCAGTTGCTGGTTGCATAAACTTGTTTTATAAGTTAGTCATCACTTTTTTTTTTCTTTAAGACTGTTTATAACTGTTTTAAGTCAATTACATAAACATGTAGATTGGTCTAATTTGATACTAAAAAGCAAGACTGACTGCCCCTTGACTAACCGCTAGTTGGTCATACTAGTACTTAAGACAAAGGCTGAATCCGAAATCGTCCCCTAAACCCTCAATCACTACTCCCTACATTAGAGGTCATTACATCCCTGAAGAGGTGAATGAAAACGAGTGAGTCAATCCAGACAGCCATTGAACGTACATCAGTTGTACACTCGTTATTGTGGTGCATTTTGGGATTGAATGAGTCCCATGAGTCCCTTCACACAGTAACATCCACTATGGTTTGGGACACCACTACAAATGGCTGTCCCTTCAAATAATGCCCTATGGGTATAGGGGGTGATTTTGTATTCAGCCAGTCTTAACATACTGGCTATGTTTATGCAACTGCCCCCAGGTGTGTGTGGTTAGGTGCCAGGGAGGATGATGGGAAATGCAGTCCGTGACAGATATGTACTTTAAAAGTAAACTTTTACTATTATTAAAACGTGCACTTCTTTTGTTTCATTATATCTGCAAGTAGGATATATATATATATATGTGTGTATATATATATGTAGCCTATATATATTTTTTTTTCAGAGATGTACGATTGGCAGTTACAGCTGCGGATCCCGCAGATAAACCGTGGATCGGGCGGATGACGTGACGAAAAATATTATTGTTCAAAATATATTATTATGTGTACTTGTATATATGTATATATATAGATAGATAGATATCATAGAGATGCTTGGATGGGCTATTATTTCATCCGCAACTGCATCACAAAACTCATCCATCCGCAACGTTTTTTGACCAATTTTCAAATCCGCACCCGCTGATTGTTCTATGGGCGATACTTCCGCGAGCCGCGAGGCTAGAGAACACTTGCTTGTTCTAGAAAGGATACGGATGTACTTTTCGGATGTATTTAACAATGTATATATTTTTTTTTATTTGATTGGTTCAACCGCCACCCGCCCGAATTTAATTAAAATACTATTTTTCGTCACATCATCTGCCCGATCCGCGGCTTATCGGCGGAGTCCACAGCTGTCACTGCCAACCGCGCATATCTAATATACCATTATAACTGCACATAAATTACAATTAAGCATACTTTTTTTACAAGGGCAAAAACACAAATGTTGCATGATATGCAATACTGGTATATGTTTTTGGAATTACACAGAATATCAGTGTTCAAGATGGCGATACAGAACTAGTTGTGTTATTATTCAAGCTTCACCTTGGCTCTACATTATACCGCTTATTGCATGACTACCTACCAAATAAATCAATAATTCGACACAACATTTTTTAAGGATTTTATTGATTTAAAAATGATTGTTTTGTTTCCGCTAACGAAAATAGTCTATTCCGTCTCTGAACTGTGTCCATGGCAACGCTCTGTTTTTCATGGCAACGGTGTGTTATACCAAAGTCCTTTTAGGCAAGTCATGCCACTCGGCCGCCATCTTGGCAACGCCTCCGCGCAGCTATCTCGGACTAACAAGACCAGGCTCCTGTCTAAATGAATGGGCAGAGAGTCAGAACAGCACTTTCACTGGTCACCGGGACATAAAAACTGCATGTATAGAAGCAGCAGTAAAATATGATAAAAATCGCTGAAAAAGTTTGATGACTTTGCCCCAAAATAAGGTTTAAAACGCCTTTTTCCCCACAGGTTATACTTTTACTACGCATTCGCAAGGGTTCTCGTCTCCGCTGTCGCAAACCTCAACTGTGCGCATGCGTCAGTGGAACCAGACGATAGGCTTAAATGTTTCCTGGCTTGACTGTTAAAAGCAGATGATTGGCTTTCCAGCGGGAGGGGCGGGACATGTGCATACAACCGCCATCTTTGGCGTTACAGGTTTTCCCTATATAGTTGAGGATTGAGGAAGTGGCATGTCTCTATATAAATTGTCTCTGGTTATACTTAGCAGCGTCTGTTATAAAGAAATAACAGACCACGGCTGTGTCCGAAACCGCTCACTCGTTCACTCATTCACTAATCCCTATATAGTGTATGGCATTTGAGTGCACTACATCTGCAAAGAGTGAACGAAATGAAGTGAGTGAATTCAGACGCTGACGTTTACACTGTGCGTCGGAGAGCTGGAGCTGTCGCAGAAAAGGCTTCGTCACAGTAGTGATTGAACTCCTTTTATCGTACGTTACTTACTTTATACAATAATATTAACAACAATAACAATCATAATGACTTTATTTTGTAATTACCCCAGTGCGTACCAGCTTTGTAGTTCATCGATTGAAATTGTAACTCTCCCGCTCACAGATGACGTGGTCGTTGATCGCCCTCAGGCGACCGTTATTACATTTGAATGAATGCGTTACCAGATGATTAACGGATATTTTTCAAATCATCTACCAAATTATCATCTCTTCCTTACAGTTTAAAGAATTAACAACAATGCCACAAATTATTAAAAGACCTGGCTGTTAGTAAAACACATTAAATTGTGTTAATACCTAAATAATATATTTTAATAAAAAAGGCTACCTATATAATTTACCTTATTAATATAATTTCATTTAATTTTAATATAATATATTTATTTCCTATATAATATTGTCTCAATATTTTAATATGTTTTATTCAAGTAATGATTAATACAAATAAAATAAAAAATGTTAAAAGGGTTTAAACTTGCTTGCTCCACATTGGATTGTGGGAAATAGTGCTTCAGCAAGTGTACATCGAATGTACGCTCTAATTCAGAGAGGATTGTGGGTAAAAGTAGTGAACGAATGTAGGGAATGATGTCGTTCACTAAGAATTCGGACACCACTACAAAATGGCCGACACCCGATATAGTGGACTATATAGTGGATAGGGAGTGGTTTCAGACACAGCTCACGTTAGAATTCAACCAAGCCATGTAGTGGCCTAAGTTTATATAATGATACCTTAATTTTTTACTTTATATCAGCTGTTTTCAAAGTGAAGGGCAATATGTTTATTTGCCATATTGACTGAAGTGCGACATTTCATTTGGGATATTCCCACTTCCACACATTACCTGGTGTTGGTGAATATCAGCTGTTGCGATATTGCTTTGCATAGAGAACTCAGAAATATTGGGTTTCTCTCCAGTTTATTACAAAAAAATATAAAAATTTAATATATTACACTACAAAAGACATTTACACAACAAAACACAGTAAAAGGTAATAGACAAACAATTATCACATAGAAACTACACTTTTTTTCTGTGCTTTTCATTCTTTTCCCTCCGTCTTTTTTGGACCAAATATGATGAGATATTTAAACAATATATTCATTTTGCTGATAAAATGCATTTGTAATGCGCAGTCCACCAATACCATGCTGATAATTTTGAATTAGAGTAAATGTTTGGAAACGATTTGATGCACTCAACATCAGTGATTTATGCTAAAATTTAGTCACTATAGTGATTTTGGACATGTTTTTTTGGGGTGGTGGGTTCATTTAACAAAGATCAAATAGTAGTGTGAGGTTACACAGTAATTATACAAAATTGTTAAACCTTGTGCTTGCTATTAACCCCAACGTTCACAGGGCTATAGAACGATTTTCTGTGCTAATCAGAAAGCTTTTTAATTGCAGCTACATTTGACATTTCCAAGTGTGAATTAGATGTATTTTGCGTAAATCACAATCATAAATGTCTAACAAAAGGCAACTGTTCTAGGTTTATGGCTACAAAAAGTTATCCAAATTTACATATTTTAAGTAAACAACCTGATAATAGAGCAAACATGCTTGAAAACATGATGAATCTGGCTTTTCATTCTGACAGATATGACCAATGGTTATGAAGAAATATCACTACAATAAACAACAGCCACAAATCTGAAAACACAAGCATTTCGCAGTATTAAAGCATGGCGTGTGGTTGGTCGGGTTCAAATGTTTTTCAATCTAGTCAAACAGTTTTTTCAAATCCATAACTTTTTTTTGCCATTATTTTGAAAATACAATGGGGTTAAATGTGTATAAATTCAATCTAAATTTATATTTTACTTAATATGATACATAGTTAACCCAAGTGAATTTCAGTGCAAGAGAAACTGCATTGCATACAATACCTATTTCCAAGTATATTATAGTAACATTCATTGCAACACATCAAATAATATCCACTCATTATATAACAAACAGAGCAGATGTATGAGTGCAAATCAATGTAGATTCAAATGAACTGAAAATATGTCATTAACTTTGTTATTAGGATTTTTGACCATTATTAAATCTGATCTGAACACGTCCATTTGACTAATTAATGAGCATTATGTTGCTATTTATATGATACGATTCAATTTCAAGAAATTAAAAGTAATACATATTTCTACCAGAGTTGATTTAACGGAAATACTTACACTGACCATAATTATGAGCAGTAATAAGAGGTTTTGAGGAAATATGTGACATACTTGAGCACTTGTTAATACAATCTCGTGGCCTTTCAGTACTGTTAATAGGAAAATAATGTGCTGTAATAGACAATTATGAACCAAAGATATGGTTAGCAATGACCTAATGCCTGTAATTTCTGAATATGAGTCCTAACATTCAACATTTCCTTTTATTATGAAACCCATATTCATAATGCATGTGTGGCATGTATTTCAATTTATACCTCAGTGTACATAAAAAGACAATTAAAACTTATTTTACTGCTTTTTTTGAGAAGTTAGGCAGCCTTCTTGTGCTATGTTAACACCTTCCTTGGGTAAATCTTACTTAAGTCAAAATGTACTGATTTTGAAATTTGAAATTTTGAATAAAATGGAGTGTCACATTTGTTGACAGCCATTTAACCAAACATCTGGATTATTGTCAACAGTAACCGACACCCTGCCTCAGATACGGCACATATATTTTACTTTAACTGTTATTTGCTAATGTAATGTCTGACATATTGAACCAACTTAAAGTCAACATGAAACGATATTCGCAACCCAGTGTACTTCATTAACGTGATGTACTTCATAGTATCCCAATCTATAATTATTACATTTTGAATTTTAAGGGTTCTACAGATATATGAAAACAATAATGAATTGTGCACAATAAATCCAAAAACCTGTATTAAGAAAGTAAATCGGGTCCGTTTTGAGTTCATGTTGACTTTAATCTCACCATGCTGTGAAAAACTGAGCGAGGCAAAAGTATGGGTAGCAAAATATAGTAGAGTTCACACATCAGTGGTAAAACAACTTTTCATTTTCTATCTAATGAAGCACTGAGAGGCAATATAAACATTTATTGACTGGACTGAATATACATAGTATGTTAGCCCACCCGCGCACTAAAGTACAGTATATCAACCCCACATGAACATGGATGGATGCGTTTGAGCTCCACTTTATCTACGCAACTGTACACTATTTACACGTAAAACATCAAAACATCAGTGGAACTTAATAAACATGTGGTTTGGAAACGTGTCACATTTTCAAATACAAATACATTTCCTCCGCCCTTCATGACACATATATTGTGCAAAAGGAAAATGATCCTGTCCATTTCTTTGTCCTCTTATTGAATCAAGGAAGCAACATTTTAGAACAAAGTAAAATCAACATCAAGCTCGAAATCTACTATTGCTTTGTTTAACACTGCCATTCGTTCCCTCGGCCCGGGATATGACTTCAGTCTCACTGCCTGAACTTCGCCCCAGGTGAACTTCGTGTGAGAAAAACATCCGAGCTGAAACCGACCTTGGTCTTTTGTGGAATTCCGGAGGTAATAATATTGTTGAATGAGGTCATGGAAAAACGCTATACATTCAGCCCAGAGACACCTGATCCCGAGTCAGAAGTCCTACCTGGAGATGTGCCACACTTTTCCAAACAACGACTCAACATTTCAGTCAAGTCCCTCCTGTGACTCTTAGTTCGGAGGCTTTACACAAACGAAACAGCTTTGTCCATGTATCTAGCGATTCTTTTTTCTTTAGCATCAGATCTCATCTTTAAATAGTTCCGCTCAATAAATAAGTGTCCATAGAAAGTGCTAGGCTACAATTGGAAGTTCCTCTGAAGCAGGTCTCAGATGGGCAACGTGGCGTTCATCATTTGGACTCGCATCTCCTGAATGCTGTTGAGAATCTTTTTCTGATGACCGGCCAAAGTGACTCCAACCGTCCTAAGATCTCTGCAAAAGAACAACATAAAGCTATAAAATTTGTTTCTGTCAAACGCTGGAATCAATCAAGGTTTATCTAGTGATTTGTGAAATTTGAACTTCTAATAATGAAAGTAAATTGTCTTTTTTTAACGCTGTTTTTGCCAGTACATTTGCTTATTGTAACACGAAATGAAAGAAAATACCTTCAAAAATGCCTCAAGTAAAATCATTCTATGATGCTGATTTGATGCTCAAGAGATCATGTAAACTATGCTGTAAACATTAGAAAGTGCTTCCAAATCAAAGATCAAAACATGAAATGGTGGTTCCACTCTCAATAACTGTAACAGTAGATGGACAGTAAACAGGCTCAATGTCCTCCACAACAGATGACTTACTCCAAGGTCATTTGAGTGACTACTTCCAGAGAAGTGTATCCACTTTCCATGAAAAGCTCGGTGTATCGACCCATTTTTATGGCCTCTAACCATTCCTCCACCGATCTGAATACACAGCCCTCGGGGCTCGCGTGCTCCACTAATAAATTGGACACTCTGCGGGAGAGACAGGTACAGTGGTGAACAAATGGATGCATAAACCTGACATTAAAGTTCTAGGTGAAGGCTGGATACTAAAAACCTTTACAGATCTGAGATGACACAAGCAGAATAATGTACCATCTAACAGGCTTTTAAAAAAAAAAAAAAAAGGCATATCACAAATGTATATTGTACAATTTTCCCCCTCGAAATTTGTTACAATACAATAATAACTGTTATAATTAACGTCCAAAAGTCTGAGACCACACAAAAAAAATATTCTTCACATAATCCTAAAAAAAAAAAAATATTTTTATGCCTAAAATAATTGTAATTAACTTGTTGAAAAAAAAAAAAAAAAAAAACATTACTGAGAATGGAAACGAGATGCCGCATCATTGTGTTGACGCTATGGGAATGCCTTCAGTGTAAGCCGGCGTCTGAATCGGTAATCTATTGGCCGCGGGCAAAGTCAGGTGATGCTTGTGACAGCGTCATCAGGTTCACTGGTCTGAAGAAGCCACACTGACATACTTGAAGTATGGCAACGCAACGTGGCGTCTCGTTCCCATTCTCAGTATCCAATGTTCAGTTCACTTTTGAAGGAACATCGAAGCCGTGTCATTGTGTTGAAGCTATGGGAACAATAATACCCACGCCACCATACTGAGAGAATGCAGGTTACACTTGGTGAAGGTGCGAGGAGACAAGGCTGGGCCGAAGGGAAGAACTCGATACTGGTAAGCTTCAGCCAGCAAAGCAAACCTCAGGAACTTAATATTTCTATTTGAAAATATGCGTAGTTTAAGTCTATCGTAACAAACCAATCCTCAAATTGGATTTGAGACATAAGTTTTAACGTCAATATCTTGAAACTGTAAATCCAAAGAGTACGATTCAAAAGGCAAAGATCGAGAATGGGATGCAAGCCCCAGTCTTTTTTGGATACCAAAAAGTACCGGCTGTAAAATCCTGAGTCTCTTGGAGGGGTACATGATCTAAGGCCCTTTTGTCCAGGAGAGACTTCAAACTCCTGTAAAAGCAAGGGCATCTGCTCTGGCTTCACCATAGTGGGGAGCATGCCATTGAAACACAGAGGATGAGACTTGAACTGGCCTGAGAATGGCCTGAAACCTATCAATGACGGCGCTGGCGGTGCTGAAACCTATCAACGATGGTGTTGGCGGTGCTGAAACCTATCAATGACGGCGTTGGCGGTGCTGAAACCTATCAATGACGGCGTTGGCGGTGCTGAAACCTATCAACGACGGCGCTGGCGGTGCTGAAACCTATCAATGACGTGTTGGCGGTGCTGAAACCTATCAACGATGGTGTTGGTGGTTCTGAAACCTATCAGCGATGGTGTTGGCGGTGCTGAAACCTATCAATGACGGCGTTGGCGGTGCTGAAACCTATCAATGACGGTGTTGGCGGTGCTGAAACCTATCAATGACGGCGTTGGCGGTGCTGAAACCTATCAATGACGGTGTTGGCGGTGCTGAAACCTATCAATGATGGTGTTGGCGGTTCTGAAACCAATCAATGACGGTGTTGGCGGTGCTGAAACCTATCAATGATGGTGTTGGCGGTGCTGAAACCTATCAATGACGGTGTTGGCGGTTCTGAAACCTATCAGCGATGGTGTTGGCGGTGCTGAAACCTATCAATGACGGCGTTGGCGGTGCTGAAACCTATCAATGACGGTGTTGGCGGTTCTGAAACCTATCAATGACGGTGTTGGTGGTTCTGAAACCTATCAGCGATGGTGTTGGCGTGCTGAAACCTATCAATGACGGTGTTGGTGGTTCTGAAACCTATCAGCGATGGTGTTGGCGTGCTGAAACCTATCAATGACGGTGTTGGCGTGCTGAAACCTATCAATGACGGCGTTGGTGGTTCTGAAACCTATCAGCGATGGTGTTGGCGTGCTGAAACCTATCAATGACGGTGTTGGCGTGCTGAAACCTATCAATGACGGCGTTGGTGGTGCTGAAACCTATCAATGACGGCGTTGGCGGTGCTGAAACCTATCAATGACGGTGTTGGCGGTGCTGAAACCTATCAATGATGGTGTTGGCGGTGCTGAAACCTATCAATGACGGTGTTGGCGGTTCTGAAACCTATCAGCGATGGTGTTGGCGGTGCTGAAACCTATCAATGACGGCGTTGGCGGTGCTGAAACCTATCAATGACGGTGTTGGTGGTTCTGAAACCTATCAGCGATGGTGTTGGCGGTTCTGAAACCTATCAGCGATGGTGTTGGCGGTTCTGAAACCTATCAGCGATGGTGTTGGCGGTGCTGAAACCTATCAAAAAGGTGCACACAGCAAAAAGGATTTTTCTTTTATCCCCAAAAGGTTATAAAATGCCAAACAGCCCAAAATCTCAAAATTGACCAGTGCATTTGTCAATATATTGTCTCACCTTAAAATTCAGAACAAATATTTTAATGAAACTAGCCTTATAATCCTGCTTTCTCATGCAAGTTGAATCAAACTTTATTATGACTATACATATTAATATAATCAGTGATCCCTTGGCCACACTTGCTAATATTATCATCCAGGGCAAAGAAAGAAGATTACGCTGCAATAACAGCTACCGAAACATTCCCAGACTCCAAATCAATTTCATATTAAACTTGAATGTAACTGCATAACACAATTACTGATAATGGATGATTCCAACGTGTAAGAATGAAGAACACACCACGTGCAGCAAATGTATTCGATACGCATAATCACAGTAATTGGAAGTCATTTGCACACTGTCACTTCTGTTTAACGCAACATTAAATCATGAAATGTGAGTGCGTATTTGTCACAAGTGTCATTAAACCTTGATTTCCTGTGACAAGCGTGTAGCATGGTGGTTAACCCTTGGTTATCAATTTTTCACAGACGTCACATCATTTGTGATCTCAATCACGTGCCGTAAATAACAACATAATTAGCATATGCTCTGATGGGAACAATAACGAACGAGAACAAAGAAAGATTATTGAAAGGACAGTTACACAAATCTGTGTAAGCAAAGTAAACCATAACGGCTGGTTGCCTACCTGTTAGATGGGTTAACCAGACCCTTCAGGCTGCTGGGATTGCGGATGAGTTTGTCCAATAAGCTGACAATCTCTTCGAATTTTGGCCGGCTGTTCCTGTCTTTCTGCCAGCAATCCATCATGAGATGATAGAGGGCGGTCGGGCAGTCCATGGGACCCGGGAGTCTGTAGTTCTCCTCCACTGCCTTTATCACCTGAGACAACAGAAAAGATTGCAACCACTTTACATCATGTTCCATAATAAATATTTGATGCACCCTACATGTCCAAACACTGATTGTTCTGGTTCATGAATTGTTACAACACACTTGACCTTGCCATCTATGGCATACAGAGGCAGATGGCTTCCTAGGCATCAACAACAGTAACACTATATAACATTTAAAAGTTTAGGGACAGGTTTTTTAACCGTCTGTTGCTGCTCAAGTGTCGGGCTAAAATTAACTAATTATTATTATATATATATATTTTTTTTTTAATGAAATGATTGTCCTTTATTTTAGTTAGATACTATTTTTTATTTAATATTCTGTATTTTTAGGGGATTTTATGGTACTAAATTATATTTACGCAGTAGTTATAATCCATTTATGCACTATTTGAGCATGGACCTGAAAATGAAATCTGTCGTAAATCTTAAATGCTTTGGAGCACAGACTTAAGTTTGGTCTCTTTTTAAAGATGACAGTTGGCAGATTATTTCTGAAGTGAAAAAAAGTATTAAAAAGTTGACTTGAAAAAAGTGATAACGTTTATATTTATTGTTATGAAAAATGCACCAAAAAAAAATCGAATAAAATTTAACAAAAAATTATCATGATTTTATATGAAATATAGATTTTCCAATTTTTTTTCCAAAGTTTTACTCTAAAACTTCAGACAATCAAAGCTATACATCTAAACAAATTGTGCTCCAAATTTGAGGTTGATATCTCAAAAAATCAGCTTTCAGTATGAGTTTGTTTGTGTGCAGTACCAAACCTTTCCACTAGATGCAAGTCGTCTCGTATTCATTTTCAATGTGGTCATTTTTGACAGTGAACAATTAAGTGTGACTATTTTTTAGGACCATTTAACATTTTCGAATCATGTCCATGATTTTTTGTTTGTTTGAGTTCACAAATTAAGTGCCAAAACCGTTACCAAGTTTCGCACTATTTCGATTAAGTAAATATAGCCAAAAAACAAAACGTAATTATAATAAAAGATCGAATAGAGGGTTAAAAGATTCACAATTTTATTACGTAAGGACACATTAAAATGATCAAAAGTCACTATAAAGTCTTTTACATTGTTACAAAAAAATCTATTACGAATAAATGCTGTTCTTTTGAACTTTATTAATCAAATAATCTTTAAAAAAATGTATGATTAACAATGTAATAATAAGAAATGTTTCTTGAGCAGTAATTTAGTAAATTACAATGATTTCTGAAGGACCATGTGACTGAAGATTGTTTTAAATTGATTTGAAATCTATTTTAATTAGTGCCGGGCAACGATTAATCGCAAATAATCGCATCCAAAATAAAAGTTTGTGTGTACATAATATATGTGTGTGTACTGTGTATAATTATTTTGTATATATTAATACAAACACATGCCTGTATATATTTAAGAAAAATGTGTTAAATATAAAATATTTATATAAAATATATAAAAGATATATATATATTATATATATATATATATATATATATATATATATATATATACACACACATGCAAATATTTATTATTTCTTAAATATATGCATGCATATGTGTGTATTTATATATACAAAATAATTATACACAGTACATACACACATATTATGTACACACAAACTTTTATTTTGGATGCGATTATTTGCGATTAATCGTTGCCCGGCACTAATTAAAATACAGAACTGTTATTTAAAATTATAATAGCATTTCAGTATTACTGTTTTCACTGTACTTTGATCAGAAGATTCTTCAGAACTTTCAGATTAAGCATGTGTTTTTGCAGTGCCTAATTTGACAGAACATGAATAGACAGCTATGTTGTGCTACAGAGTGAATTTAATATGTCTATTCGATCAGTTCAACTTTTTGTGAGATTCAAAAAAATCTGGCAAGATAAACCCGAACTCTGAATCAACAAAGAGTCTCTCCTCTCCTCCAAGCTAAAGTCCCCCCACACACTCCCACATCACAGAGAGCAACACTACATCAACAGCGGCTCCCTCGCCGAAAAGCCTCACAGAGAGAGAGAGCCGAGACAGACAGGGCGAGAGACACACACAAGTGTCTGGCTGAGCAGAGGAAGCCGAGATCTGAGGGGAACCCTCAAGAAACTGTGAAATAAAACATCAAATAACTTTCCCTTCCCGAGTGTGTGAGAAACAGATTAATGATGGAGCGCAGAACGAGATGTGAGGCGCAGATGAAGCCGTCACTGGCAACTGTAAAGGAGGGGAAAAAAAAGGTCAGTCGTGCTTGATAAAACCATGACTGCTGTGTGCACCTCCTTCTGGGATATGCTGGGAAAACATAAGCATCGCCTTGCGTTTCATCTCTGCCTGCAAATATACTCGTCATCTCACAAGCTGACATGTGACATGCGCATCTACATAACAAAAGGCAGCGAGGCGGCTGCTCGGCATGTGCTTTTCAATATCTGAAGCTGTAATGGCTTAATATATGCAAACAAAACTCAATAGCCTGTAGTAATATAAATGGTCCTCGCTTGTTATGTTTTTACAACATTAACTTTTGTGTTTAACATTTAGGTGTATATTTTGTTTTGTTTCGGATAGACACTGATACGTACACTGTTTCACACTTAAAAAAAAAATTCAAATAAATTATGTTTACTTTCTTTACGTCACTGAATTCTAAAAAAAAGGTATCACGGTTTGCACAGAAATATGAACTGTTTTCATCATTGATAATAATCAGAAATGTTTCTCTGCAGTAAATCGTCATATTAGAGTGATTTCTGAATGATCATGTGACTATAGCGATATTTGCTTAATGGAGATTTTTTTAATTATAATTTAATTTGTTAATACTTATATAAATATGTAGCATTTTTAAATGAATTAGTGTGTTAAATGGCACATTGTATTTTCGCTGTGGTATAAAATTAGTATCAAGGCTGATTCTGACAAAATAAAATAAATGTCAATATATTTTCTCTTAAATTAGACATTTTATTTATGAATTTATGCCCTTTAATTAATCATTTATTATAAATACAATACTTTATAAACTTAAACAGAGGTTTCATAAAATAAATAACTACAAGCTTTATTGGTCATAATAAATATACTTAAACTCAGGGTTATTATTGTTAACTAAAACTAAAATGATTAAAAATATTCTATAGGAATAAAGCTGAAATAAAATTAAATATAACTTTTAGTTGAAAAATCTTTTTAGTTGAAACGATGCATTGGCAATAAACTGAGATAAGTTGAGGTTGTAGGACCAAAATTATAAACTATAAATAAACAAACACTAAAACTAACTAAAGGCAAAACTGAAAAAAAAAAAACATAAAATGACAAAAGCAATTAATAAATTACTAAACAAAATATTGTAATTGAAATTACTAAAAACTCTACTAAAATTAGCATGAAAGCTAAAAATATAAAAATGTTATACAAACATTAACAATAATGTATAATAATTAATAATAAAACTATAATACAAATAAAATCAAATAAAAACACTGCTTTATAAGCTGTCCACACATTATTATATGCTGTATGTTTCAGTGTCTATCCAAATGTTTAAACCAGAAATGTGGGACATGTGCCAGTGAGATCATGTTTGTATTCAGTCAGAGACAGAAACAATAGATGCAATGTCCAACACCAAACTCCATTACGCCCGGCAGATTTCAGTCTGCAGGGATCTGATGCTCTCTCCGTGCAGAAAAAGCCAAGAATAAATTCTGTGGCCAAAACCTGCTTCTCAACCCGAACACCCATTAGCCAGCATCCCGCGTGTTCCTTTTCTCACATGACCTTTGACTTGACCGCAGGCAGATGTGCCGCAGTGGGACAGAGTCGATCTACCCCCAACCCAACCCCAAAATCTTCTGCATCTCTGCCCACTGATGGGGTTCGATATGTCGGTTTAGCTCAGAGTTTACCCTCACTTCCTGATCCATTTATAGACATCAGCATTCTATCGCTCTCAGTTCCCCTAAGGCAAATCCAAGAGCATATGAGCGCTAAAAACGGCCATGGGAAGCAATTATTGAGTTGTAGTGTTAAAATACGGCAGGGTAAAACGGCACTTTGGCTGTGAAGCTGCCCTAGAATCTATATAATCACTGGATGTAAGAGAGGATTATATTTATATAAATAACAGCTACACTGAAACGAATTGGTGTAGAAACAACTGTAGCTCAGAATTGCTATTGCTATTAATTGCACAAACAATTATATAGAAACCGCAAGGAACACATTGAATTAAATGTAACATTTTGAAGTTTTCTAATAAAATGTACTTAAATGGTAAATGGACTACATGCATATAGCGCTTTCAACAGACCCATGGCCACCAACGCGCTTTACATATTGCCTAACATTCACCCATTCATTCACCCATTATTTTTGTTTTATTTATTACTTAAAAAAAAAAAGAACTGTCACCATCCCACCAGTAGGACGTTTGTAATTACATATGTATAACAACATTACATTTATGAACATTTATAATTTTTTGTAGGCCAGGCATTTTGAGCGGGAACACCAAAAGTAGTTTTACGTGTGCGGACGACATAATTTACAGAACAACTGCGGTTTGGGTGCCTGAAAATGCTAACTTTTGAAAACTTTTGAATCCCGTTTTCAAAAGTTCGCGTTTTCAGGCACGCCGTTGTCGTGTAAATAAACGTCCAAAACGCATAAAAAGTTTTACGTTTTTAGATGACAGCGATATCGTGTAAGCAGCCCCTTAGTCCAATATACGATAGCGTTAACTAGCATTTTTTCGGGAAGAAGAAAATCCTCTCCGGGTCAAAATGACCCAAACACAACATGAGGGTTAAAAAGACCAAATCTAAGTTTGTGTTCCAGTATTGAAGTGCATTCAAGATTTATAACATTTTAAGTTAGAAATGTCTTTTTCAGGTCTTTGCTAAAAAAGTGGGATTGACAGGTTCAATTGTTTTCAACGTCTTCACTTACAAAGACTTTATATAGCACCAATAAGACCACACTAGTAAAAAATTGTATATAATTCTGGCATCGTTCCCACTTACGTCTTGATTGCTCATCTCCCAGTATGGTCTCTCGCCATATGACATCACTTCCCACATAACAATGCCGTAGCTCCACACGTCACTGGCTGAGGTGAATTTCCTGTAGGCGATGGCCTCTGGAGCCGTCCACCGGATGGGAATCTTCCCTCCCTGCAAGACAAAACGCATGCTGAATTACACGTCTCAGATCAGAAACGTGTCTGGTCAAAGCATCTTAATGGGAGATTATCACTGGGAAAGAATGCTGTCAGACTGTGAAAATTGACAGGCTGCATTCTCTCTGTGGATGGCTGTTGCATGCTAATCGCTAATTGACTGTCCTGGTGTTAGCGCTCTTAATTTCTGTAGGCAACTCGCGCACAGTGGAGACATGTCTTGATTTACTTTGTCGACAGTTCACACACATCCACACACACGTGAAATGCTTTCTTCAGTGTTACTTTGACACACCAAAACAAGAAACAAAAGGTGACAAAAAAAAAAGAACTATGCTAATTATGACAGCCACCACCGAACCTCTAATAATCCTCTTTCAGAATAAGGCAGCTCCTTTTTTAGGAATCAACAATAATTTATTTTCACTGTAGAATAGACTTTTTTTCTTGCTCTGGCAAAATTGAAAATTCTTGATGTGTTTTAGCAAAATATCTTTTATTAAAGTGTCCCTTTTATGCTATTATGCTAATTTTGTTTTGGAGGTCTCCTACAATAGGTTTACATGCATTAAAGGTCAACACACTTTAATTTTCTCATTATATCCATTGCATATCACCTTATTTCTCAAAGAGTCTGAAAATGGTTTGTTAGAAGATTCAGTCTCTCTAAATCACTCCTTACTGCCAGCCTATGGCACAGTCTGTTGTGATTGGTATACTCTGCTCTGATTGGTCAGATGGCCCAGTCTGTTGTGATTGGTCTACTCTGCTCTGATTGGTCAGATGACCCAGTCTGTTGTGATTGGTCTACTCTGCTCTGATTGGTCAGATGACCCAGTCTGTTGTGATTGGTCTACCCTGCTCTGCTTGGTCAGATGACCCAACCTGTTGTGATTGGTCTACTCTGCTCTGATTGGTCAGACAACCCAGTCTGTTGTGATTGGACTACTCTCCTCTGATTGGTCAGGCGACCCAGTCTGTTGTGATTGGTCTACTCTGCTCTGATTGGTCAAACGACCCAGTCTGTTGTGATTGGTCTACTCTACTCTGATTGGTCAGACAACCCAGTCTGTTGTGATTGGTCTACTCTGCTCTGATTGGTCAGACAACCCAGTCTGTTGTGATTGGTCTTCTCTGCTCTGCTTGGTCAGATGACTGGTCCACTGCTTATGGCACGTGTCAGAAACAAAACGCTCATTACCATATCTGAGGAGCTCTTCCTCAGCGCTTGTTACAAGCTTTGAATATTCAAAAAAATGTGGCACTTTAAGTACTTTTTAAGATTTACAAATTCATCATAACTTTTCTGAATGCAGCCCCTGGATTTTTTAAGCACCCTTCACTAAAATAATTATGCAAAGCACTGCAAAAATGGCGGCTAAACAATTTGCATGGTGAAAATTCTGGATCTTGCAGGTTAGTTCAGGGTGCTAGGTTGTGAAGGAGACGATCACATACCTTTTAAATGCCCTTAATGCAATCCGAGAAGGAAAAGTCCAGCTTAATACTTTACTGCATTATTAGAGAGCAGGAAGGGTGTTCAGGAAAAGTAGGATGATATTGGCACTGGATTTGAATAGGGTTTTAAAACAAAGGTCTGCTGGGAGGTAGCTAATAGGTGTAGTAGGCTAGCCGGTTTATGCTCTGAAGCACGTACGCGGGTTGTGTAGGCCGCCTCTGGGTCGTCTTCCAGCACTCGCGACAAGCCGAAGTCGGACACCTTACACACCAGGTTGCTGTTGACCAGGATGTTGCGGGCTGCTAGGTCACGGTGCACATATCCCATCTCAGAGAGGTAGCGCATTCCCGAAGCAATGCCTCGCATCATGCCAACCAACTGGATGACAGTGAACTGACCGTCATTCTTCTGTTGGAGCAGTGAAGACACATACTACGTATGAATAAGAGTGTAATATATCAAAAATAAATCAGGAAGATCGGCTAATTGTACAAACTCCACTCCAAGTTAGGTAGCACTTTATTTTAAAGTGTTCCTGTTACATCAGAATCAGAAAGAATATTATTGCCTTTATTGCACACAAAAATAATTTTCCTAGGTGAATTAAGCTTCTAGTGCACACATATTAAAACAACAACAAGACTATGACAATAAGAATACAAATATGAAAAGTGTAAAGGCCAATCCACACCGCACAGACAACTGCAAACAAACATGTTTGTTGGGTTTTGCCAGATCAGTGTGTTACACCCGACTGAACACGTTTGTTAGTGTATGTTGGGGCCGTGTGAACATGATTTTTGAGTTATTTTTCAGCAAATTCTAAATCCAACGGCCAACTTGTTTGTTGGTGTTTGTCTGTACGGTGTGCATTGGCCTTACGACACAGAATTTGCATATTTACAGATATTGAACATTTACAGTTAACAGTATTATGGATAATAAATATACGTGATTTAAGTATTGCTCTAAGAGAGGCCTTGGGAGGCATTTAGCAGCTCAAACTGTAATAGTAATATGCATAATTAAGCAACTAACACTAAACCAAACCCTACCTCTAAACATATAGTAAGTATGCGAATAAGTTAATTATAGTATAGTACGTTAATTAATATTACTGATTAACTATTTGTGTAAATACATTGTAACAATGAAACGTTCAAATAAAGGGTTACACTTTATTTTAAGGTAGTTAAGTTTTTTATTTAAGTATACTAGCATTATTAAGCAACTACAGGATATTATTATGCAACTACATGCACATACTATAGGATTAGGGTTTGGTTGAGGGTTAGTTGCATGTAAGTATGCGTAATTTACTGTTATTACTATGGTAAGTACATGTAACATATGTAACAAGGACACTGTAAAACAAAGTGTTACCAAATAAAGTGTAACCTAAAATAATATACTGTCTCTGTGTAATATACTTACACATCACTGGCATTTTAAGTTTATGTTTTTCATGACATTTCCATACATTTCATAGAATGATGTTTGTTTACGAATGTCTTAGTAGTGTCTTTATTGACTGTACTTCCAAAAAGAAGAAACTGTACCTTCAAAAAGGTGTCAAGGGATCCATTCTCCATATATTCTGTTATTATCATCACTGGTTTACCTTGCGGAAATGAATAACACTCATTTTAGGGAATTGCTATGTTATTAATATGTGACAATAAGTTATAACCAAAAAACAAAACAAAAAAGATAACTCATTAACCAGCCAGGTTTTCAGGACTTGTTACACGGTCAGGCTGTGGGCGTTTCTAGCCCTTATAGGGTGCAAAAGTTATTAGCATAAACATGAGTGCAACTTTATGCTGTTGTTGGTGCTAGAACATTTGAGATAAAGAATCCAAATTTGCTGTGGTTAGTGATCAGACTATCCTCTATTTACATGCCAAATTTACCATATAGTTACCATATGGTTCTATGTGCTGCCATAGACTTCCATGGCGGAATAATAATAATAACAACAATAATAACACTGACGATTACAAGAGGGGTCTCAACCCTTGGCAATACAATTTGCTATTGGCGCCACTAGATGTAATGCATAATAATTATTCATACTGTGAAAGTACTGAGCTGATTTTAAGCAAAATAATGTTTAAATCGATCATAATACTGAAATAAAGGTAACATGCAATACTTTTAAGTAATAGTCATATTCAAAAGACTCACTCTTGGTGACCACCCCCTTCAGGTGTATGATGTTGGGATGGTCGAACTGGCCCATGATGCTGGCCTCTCCCAGGAAGTCCCGCCTCTGCTTGTCGGTGTAACCGGCTTTCAGAGTTTTAATGGCCACTGGGATCTCTCTCTTCCCTGGCTGCCGAAGCAAACCACTGCACACCTCACCGAACTCTCCTGCAACCGAAAGGCAGAGCCATCAATGAACCGCGGCACGAAAGAGCCAGACAATGAAACGCCTCATTGTGCTCGGGCAGATTTCCCTCGTGAAGCGACAAAGAGCAAAACTACTGAAGTATGAACTTGCTTCCTCCTAACGGATGAAGTCTGGCAGTGTGACACTTCCAGAGCAAGAGTTTATACAGAATGTTTAGCCCAAGCCTCGTGTTTCAAGGATTTTTACTGGGAAAAGATTTCATCACACACAATAATGCTATGAACAGTCAGTCGTAAAGATGAGTTTTGAAAACCATATTGGAATTTGGGGCTCCAAACCATCTCACATTGTTTTTAGGCGGTGAGCTTTTCACATGTAACCTAATTAGATTTTTGTTTTGTTTGACTTGCACATAACTCACTCACCAGCTCCAATAACCCTCTCGATGGTGATACAGGAGACATCAATCTCCTTGGCGAACTCGTGGACAGCCTGGTTGGGATCTTCGTAGGTGTGGGGATCGATATATGTGCGGACCGCTGGGAATTTGACTGTGATGAAGCGAGAGAGGACAAGAAACAGAGAACAAGAGGATGAAATGTTGAATCCTGGCACTTCACAGGTCTTGGGTTGGGTTCTGTGATATCACGGAAGAAGATGCATGCAGGAACGATGGGGAGATGTTTGAGGTTTAATCTCTGGAGACCGTGTTTGTTCTTCCCTGCTGTGCCAAGCACAACATATTGATGGATTGCTCTAGGACTACATAATAAGAATAAGCCAAAATATGCCACACTTATATGTGCCACTGTATTATTGGGTACGTGGTTAGTGTGGTTGTAGCCTCATGGGACGATGAGGTTTTCAGATAACGGATGGGTGTCCATTAAAGTAACTGTAATTATAATAAACTGTAATGATAATATAATAATATATTATTATTATTATTGTTGTTGCAATTTTATACATTGTTGTACTTTGCTCTTAACAAAGCAATTATTATTAGTAGTAGTATTATTCACTGATTGGCAATAGAATTAGCATTTGGCAAAACTACTTGTATGAATAATTATATTTTATATTTTTAATTTATGTTTTTCCAATGTGTGTACCATCATCACATATGATGATGGTACTTTGTACAACATAACAAAACAAAACTAACAAAAAATTTATAATTTTTTTCTCAGAGAGGATATCCCTTGATTTAATATAAATGCATAATATAACAGCAATAAAAACAAGGGCTGTAAAAGTGCTGTTGAAACAAAGCTCACTCAGCCGAACTGCCCTGACGTCATGTTTGCCCTCACGACGGGAGCTTATGAGAGGATGAGATAGCCCACTGAACTCTGGGTGAACCCAAATGTGTCTGTCTGTCCTTTGTTCCACTTACTGTGACCGTTGTGAAAGTGCATCTTCTCCTCGTCTGGATCCTGCTTGGCTTTACTGTACCCACAACGTCTGTGAAAAACAAGACCTGCGTTATTCTTTATACAACATTTGTTGAAAAACAACCCCCTCCACTCATTTCCCTCATTTTTAGATGCAATGCTACTAATTGAATGGGGTAGTAAACAGAGAGGATACGGGCTGGTAATGGCTTTATCTGCTTTCAGCACAAGAATACTCTAGAGAGGACTATCCAAACATGCACGCATGCAATATGAAAGCAGTCTTAAGTGAACCCAATGCATCACTGTTTTATCTGCCAGCAGTCAGTGTGTGTGTGTGTGTGTGTGTGTGTGTGTGTGTGTGTGTGTGTGTGAGAACATCCAGCCACAATCAACTAGAATAAACAAGGCATTACTGAGATACAGCTGTAGGGTAACAACTAGAACTATGTTATCACTGTATATTATCTTCTATTCGTATGTTATATATTAACTGCATTAAAAATGTAAATATCATGTAATTAATATGAATACCAATTTAATGATGTTTTAATTTTTATTAAAAATATGATTAATAATGATTCTAGGGTGCATTCCAAATTGGATACAATTTTTTACAGTATTCCACAGTACGGGAGTTTTCTGCAGTACACAGATTCATACTATATACTGCATGTAGCCAAAGGAAACAGTATGCAATGTGCAGCAATAAAGAACACAGCAGTAAAGAGCATTGCATTGTGGGATACAGAATGTCACACAGTGTGCTGTGATTGTGTACTTGGCAAATTTATTATATATGCATATTGCTAATGGCAATATGTAACTATTGGCAGCATACAGTATATATTCTGCAGCACACTAGTATTTCAATATGAGCAAATCCATAGTGTAGAACATACCATTTCACCATGTGCCGGATACTTATGAATGACAGTTTATGCCCCATTTTTCAAATTTTTTTTTAAAGAAATTTCCCTTTCAGGCAGATCCCTGCTCTGTTTAGGAGTATATTGTAGACAACTCTCCATGTGTGAGTGTGTGTAGTCCCGTGGGATGGGTCTGCATGGGGAGGGGAGGCACACACACTCCACACACTAGTGCAGAGCTGATGAGTTTGTCTGAGCAGTATGTCAACCCTGAAGCCCCGCCTCTTCCTGCGCTCCACTTTCTTCGGCTGGATTTGATTGGAACTCTAAAAGTCTAAAGTCAATGGAGCTTTTTTATTTTATTTTATTTAAAGAGTGCGATAGTAATATGTGCCTATAGGCGGGTCCACAACGCGCGTACACTTTGTCCCGTAGATGGTCTGCTTGCTTTTAAAGGGAATGGGAGATGAGACTCTGATTGGTTTATTACACGTTACCCCCAAAGCACACCCATTACTCATTAAGAGAATAGGGACAACCCTTTTAGAGCATGCGCCGGGAGCGCCGACCATTTATCCGTCGTTATACTAGCAAAAGTGGATTCGGACAAAATGCGCTTACTCCGTGCACTTAGGTCGTTAAAATAGGGCCCATTAAGTTACAAAAACAAAATCTGTACTACCCTTCTGAAAAGAATAAACTAATATATATATATATATATAGGTGAACAAATATCATTATGAAGTAACAAGCGAGGCCAAGCGCCCCATTCTCAGCCACTGTCCTCGATTCAACCCCAAGTTTTTGCACCATCACCTTCAAATCACTGCAGTTCTCTGACAGCTATACTAACAGCCCTGTCCGGTAAGAGCTTGTTCTCCAGACAGCCTGCTGTAATAGCCTTCTGATGGTGCCCTTGCAGCTCATTCATGAATAAGTCCTGACCTAGTAAGGCCAAGAAGGCTATTAACAACCCTGATTGCTTCTTGCAGGAGAGCGCGCTTCAAAAGCATCTGTGACATGAAAGGTGACGCAAGTGTCAAGGCTGTGGCCCACATGATACTCTGATACACACTTTAAGAGTAATTGCTTGAAACCGTTACACCCTTGAGAGACACCCTAACCCTTGCTTAAACAATTCCAACTTCCCTTCAAGTGGCAATCTTGAGGCTTGTAAGAAATTCCACCGGCTGATGTCTGATTCTGAGGTCTTCCGTCAATCTCAGTGAGGTCTTGACACCATCGAATTAAAGGATTGCAGCTCGGTTCAAGGATGAAGGGCGAGGACAGACTTAAAGTGCATGACTGTGTGCACTGTTCTATGCCATTCCATTGTATAAATAGTAAGACGAGTGAAAATTCCAAAAATAAAAAATGTGCTTCAATGCAATTAATTTACCAGTAAAAAGTGCGGGATGTTGGAGACTTCATGCTCTCAAATTTTGCTGCTTAAATTACGTACTGGAGGAGGAAGGGGCTGTGAGACTCCGATACTGGATGACAAAATACCGTATACAATTCCCACACTAGATGCTTGAGTATATAGTGAATAGTGTAACACCGTGTCCTAACTACACGCGACGCGATAAAATTCCAGCGACAGCAAGTCCATCCACACTGTGTCTGTCCATACTAGACGCGACGCGACTGAGACGCCACACGTCAATCAAAAATCACAGCCATTCAGAGCAGCGTGTGGGCGGAGTCTCTCTGTGAAAGCGCACTGCTGGCCCGCACTCGCATTGGAAATGGGTAAGGACATAATCAAATCAAGATATAACATTATTAAAAATCAAAACATTAACAAAATATACTCTGACTAATATTGTTATGAAGTACAGTTGTATGTTTGCATAGAATTCAGTTTGAACGCTATATTATATGCTGTCAAAATCTGAGGTAAATTATTCATTATCGCTTGTGGCACAGTGACCTATTTTTAACTAACAATAAATAATGTGTACTCATAACCAGTGTAAGTTTATTCGATCTTGTTCATAGGGAAATTCATATCCATCCCGTCGCTTTATTATGGATGGAAGGAAAATTATATTCAAACTCAAATGAAACTATTTTAATACTATACAAAAAACTACTGAACACCTGATTTATCGTAGAGAATTGAATGCCTTTGAACTTCGACAATCAGTTCCTCGTCGTCCATGTTTGATGATTAAATATTCATGACACGCAGAACTTCCATCCAATGAGATCTCTGTGCGGGCGGATCTGTCAGCCACGACGTCGCAGAAATAGGAACCGTTTCTAAATAAGAAACTTTGCGTGTCGCCGTCGCGTCTGGCTAGGACAAAAACTCTGATTGACATGGAAAAGATACCTTTTATCGCGCGTCGCGTGTAGTTAGGACACGGTGTAAGGGCGTAGAATACACTCTCTGAGGTTAGCATTGGCTAGTTAGCCCTGCCTAGAAATAATGCTAGTAATGTTCAATTGGCAAACATTCAAAAACTCTAATAGTACTGAATGTGCACTTGTAAATTTAACTCAATATTTATTTTTTATTTTGAATGAACATAAAATCTAAGCAAGTAAGAGCAATAAGAGCAAATAAAAGATGAACACATTTATATCTACACCTAATGCACTTCCAGTGTAATTCTGGAAAATTGTGTGCTGCTTATTATAGACAGAACGTGTCTCAGTTCGTTTCCTCTGGCCAGTGAGGACAATAGCATGCATTACGGTCCCATTTTAAAATGTTGTGCCTGAAATGCAGAATAGGACAGCGTGTATGAAACAGGATATAGTTGTTGGCTCTTCGTCATGCTCTGCCATTGTGTTTTGTGATCATGAAAACAAATCTCCCACCGCTGTTTACATTAAGAAGCGGGAGGCACATATTGCATGCAGTGTTTTTCCCACTATAGAACTACGACTGATCAGAGATGTAGATAATTATTCTGTGAGCTCTTTGACTAGCTTATTACATGACAGCTAAATTAATTTCTATGCTTAAATAAGGGATGATATTATATACTGTATACATCCTGCCAAACGTTGCCCTCAAAAAAAAAAAACTTGCGTTATATGTCTTATTTTCAATATACATTTAATGTCCAACAAAATGCACATTAATGCTAGAGCATTAATGTAAACAGATCACATGCTGCATTCTTCCAATCGATGACTGACACAGCAAATATGCAAATATGATCATTTTCCCAGGGTTTAGGAATACAGTGTGTATGTTACTTGATGCGATTAATCGATGATCACTGCTGGTTATTTTTATTATCAATTAGTTTCTGAAGCCTACTTGTTATCATTTAAAACAAACCACATAATTTAAAGCAAATATAAATTGTCAAATGTTTTGCTTTGGATTATGCCATCCTTCAAATAAAGGTAACTGTGATTTTGCAGAGTGAGAAAATATTTTGTTGATCCTGGAACAACATTCCAGTCCGAAAATCTATCCCTGCCCATAGCCTATACCTACGATCAGAGGGAAATGAATAACACTGATGTAGAAGCTCCAAACCATGGTTGTAAACCAAATCTGTAAACATTTCCCTCAAATCTGATTGGTTGATTGTAATGTTGTTCCAGGATTGACAGAGATCTAGACCTAGGAGCATGTTGCCTTTGGTGAAATCACATTCATCTTGGTTCAATGTTTTGTTATGGTGGGTTGTTACCTGCCACTCATCAGGAAACCTGTGACCAACGCGATGAGGATGATGCCCACAGTAACAGCCACAGCGATGATGGGCACCTGACCCTGGTCAGTCGAGGCCGCGACTGCTGGAGCAGAGAGAGGAGAAACCAGGAGCAGGGCCGAGGGCCCGTCAGAAAACATCATAGCTTGTCTGTTTTTTGATTAAATGTATAGGTAATTGCTGGTCACATCAATAATTACACATGCCCCAACACTATATGTCATTGATTTGCAAAAAAAAAAAAAGTGTCTTTTTTTTACACTTTTGAGTCACAAATACTAAGAAATATAAATTACTTGAAACTACATATAAATGTATGTTGGACCAACATAATTCCTCCAAAATGTTGCCCGAACTAGTCAAACAAAGAATTTTAAATTGAACAGCACTACTCAAACGTTAAGAGTTTGTGAGTTCCCAGCATGAATAAAGTATGTGGATACTGTTATAAGGTTATTGTTTGACTGTTTGCTCACTTTTGTTGTTGTTTTGACACAGTAATTATTTGTTGTGTTGTTAAGAGCATACTGTATATACAGAGCCCCTTAAGGAGCATGGTGATTGGGGAAAAAATAAAAATTGCATGCCAATGCCTTTTTTATTCTCTTGCAAACGTTTTGGTTCCCTGAGAAACTTTTCCCTTTGCTAACCTTTTGAGTTCTTTTCGAGCGAATGCCAAGTTTCTTGGGAGAACGCAAACGTTTTGATATAGGGGGCTTGTCACTAATTTCACCAATTTGTTTTACAAATTTGAATTTGTTCACAAATGCAGAATGTTTTATATAGCCAATAAATGCATTGAGGTAACAACAGATTTCAATTAGGAACATGATTATATAATGAAGTGGCCAAAAGTTATGTCTTTTGACATGATTATTGCTCTGTCATGACAACTCTCATGAGATTGGTATGGCAATGGATATGGCAATGCTAATGTATTTGGTCTTGACGGAATAGATCTGCTACGCTGCTGCTGCTACAGGTCAAGTACCGAGACTTGCTACAGCCAATACATTTAGTGAACGATAAATTCAAATTGACAAAACAAATTAGTGGTACATAGAGGCAATTTTTTAGAAAATAGTTGAGAGAACCTAATAATCTGAATGCATAAAGTTGGCTTGAACTTCTTTTACAGTGCATATATTGTTATTTTACAATGACTTTGAATGCGGCTCGTGTTTCACTTACAGTAAGGGCTTGTTTCAAACTCGAAGCGCCGACTAAAGCCCCCGTAGCCTGCAGAGGTGCGTGCTCTGATTTGAAAGATGTATGCTGAGGAAGGTTTCAGGCCGTCCACCAATACATCCGTCTCCTTTGACTTTATGATAGTGTAGCTTGTTTCCTGATCCTATAGAGCCACCAGAAGACAAGAGAAGACAAAAACGGTCAGAGAGGGATAAAGGCATTGCATCCCATGAGAGAATGGCAAAGTGTGTGTGTTGGGGCCAGTAGAGAGGATCGCTTTCATGGTCTTTATTGGCTTTGTTTTAAAGCCCTGTGTTAAGTGCTCCGTCCATTAGCTTTCATATGACCGGTGGTGGGGTGTCATAGCTTTTTCTTTTTCTAAGTGCATCGTATCAGTGTTTCACAGAACGGTCCAAAACACTGAGGTCATGAGGAGCGAAGGCTCGTTTTCAGACGTATTCTGTCTTTAAATGGCTCAACAAAGCAGCCGGAAAATGCTGCAAGGTGAGGAGCAATCAGAGATGGCGATCGGAGAGGGGGTTTAGTTTCAGGCTTTGTGAGGGTTGTCGCCAGCGGGGAGGTCTGGTGAGACGCTCAACAACAACCGCTGGTAACGTCACTTCATTAGAGGAATAATTCTGTCATCGTTCACTCAACCTCATGTTGTTGTACAGGCTGATGTACTGGTCCTTCTTCTCCATGCAATCCCAGCTCATTTCCGCCATAACTTTCCTACGATAACTCGAAAGGAACGATACCTAAATAAAAAAAAATTTTGAGAGACAAAAACTATGACGAAAATCTATTTACATTTTCGCCAACGAATAAAAACTAGACGGAAATGTTAGGGAGGGATGATTTGGGAAGAGAGCCCGTCAGAGCTGATGTCCTGCGTGTGCGGTAGATGCGCACATTTGAATTGTAATGTGCTGACCTACCCGGTGGGACATACACTTGCTTCATGTCTCATAAAACAAAAAAAAAATGTAAAAGTCTGGGAGAAAGACAAGAGGAGACATGTGGATAAATCCCCGGTTTTCTATGCGCTCAGACAGTAATTGAGCTCTATTTCGCATCTTTTCAACGGACAAATACACACAAAATGACGTCAAAATGTGTGAGTATTCACGTAAAGCCAGTTAGTTAAGTCTGAACGTAAACAACTGGGAAAATAGCAGATGTGTATCAGTATATTGGGTCCGTGCAATTGGCTTTAAAGTGAAAGCAGCCTAATAAACCTGTCCGTCATTAATGTTAATCAAACAACAAAAGAAAAAGAGAAAATCACTGTTCTTGAATGAATAACTTTAATAGCTTTAATAAGGGTTAATCTATATTTAATTTATACAACTAAATATGTCTGCTTGAAAGAATGAAGAACGTTGTGTGCAAGGCGTTATAAAGAATGCATATATCATTAAGATAAATAAAGACATGTTATATAGTAAGTCACAGCAGTAAATCGGTGTCTGTATTGCATGTTCAAAACTTAATATCCTTCGTATTTACATGTTAATAGATGTTTTCTCAAGGAGTTTATAATGAGCTTGGACATTTTAGAGAAATGCTTATTTGATGCAATACAATTTAACTAAACCCATTAGATTTTGGTCGACTAAATTTACTATTTTATGATATTTAGTCGACTAAAACTAAAACAATTCAGATTATTAAAACATGACTAGAACTAAATTGGATTTTAGTCTAAAGAAAAGCCCAAAAAATGATAGATTCTTTGATGTATATATTTTTTACAGCCAGAAGCCAAGGCAAGGCTGTTGATTTAACACATTAATTTGGTACGATTAATTATGGAAAAAAAAGAGTTAGAATGAATGCTTTTAAGCGCACCCGCCCAAGCGCAGATCTGTCATCCTTCACTGCATGCGATTTATGAACATGCCACTATATGTTTTTTTTTTTTTTGTCTTATATTTATATGATATGATATGATAATATCACTTGAGAAATATCCTGAATATATGCTGTTATAATGACTTCAGTTTATTACACAAGAAGCTAATATTGTTTAATTTTAGACGCAATAGTCTCTTTTTGCTTAATTTAAAAAGCAAAAGATTATTTATTTTTTCATTCAGATCCATGCTACCTCTGAGCTGCATTAAAGTCTGTTTAAAAAATAACTAAATGCAACTTCAGATGCAGCTCCTTAAAAAAAATAAAAATGGCCATGTCTTAAAATTTTATGTGGAAGAAATTCTGTAGATTTTTTCTACAGCTACTTTTTCTGTCTATTCAGTACTTTTTATTTTATCTAACACAAAAATGACTTCAGATGATCTTTTGTGGGGTGATTCTTCAGCCAAAAAGTATGTGCGATTAATTTGCGTTTAATTCGATTAATCAGCACATCATGTAATACATTAAATTAAAACAATGAATTGCTGACAGCCCTGGTTAGAACATAAACTGAACAAAACTAAACGAAGAAGGAATAGTCTACACTTTTTCTAGGTCAAAAATCAAATGCAAGCAAATTTGTGTTATTGGACCATACAAACTCAAGGTCAGATTTCTGGGCCATTGACGTATTTTAAAACATTCTCAAACCAAGCTGTAAATCATGATCATCAGGTTTTATATATAAAAAAAAAAGTTTAAAACATTTCATAAGATTTTTCATCTTTTTTATATTATATAATAGTTTCTTTTTTTAAGGTAAAATGTGATCTGTACATGCAAATGTGATCTTTACACCACGCAATATTTACCTTCTCAAAATACTTGATCTCGTACTCCAGTATGATGCCGTTGGGTCGGTCGGGTTCCTGCCAGGACACTGTGATGCTATTCTTCGCCGTCTTGCCTTTCTTCACCACGGTTATCGGAGATGGAGCTGGGAACAAAGTTACATCTCACTTTAACATTTTTCATCAAACCAGGCAGAAAATGTCTTTTCTTGTGTGATGCAGTGAAGTCCTGATGCAATGTGCTGTAATTGTCATTTCTAAGTTCTTCATGTTTGAGAGTTATTTTTGATAAGCAGCAATTCCCTTAGCAATTCTAATTAAATGAAGATATCACATTGTGCTAATTACTTTAATGTGATTCATACTGTTCAGAGCAAAAAAGCAATTCAGAAATGTGAAATATTCTAAACTTCAGTGATAGAGACAATCAAGAGAGAATGTCTTTCTTCTTAACTAGATGATTGCTTTGAGAAATCACTTTGAAAGTGGATTCAGACAATGACGTATTTTCATTTTAGTCTAACCTAATTATTGCAGACAAAATAATGCATGGGGAAATCTGTCCTGATTCACCTCCTTCCATCACTCTGAACACGAATTCAACTGTTTTATAGTTATATCATTTGTCTTTAAAACAGTTCGTCTGATACTACACACAATGACTCGGTTAAATATTCAGTGTTACATTATAGTTTTACAATTCAAACGGAAACTATAAGTGTTAAGAGGGGCTTTTAAATGTTGGGTTGAAATTTCTAAATTAAGTATTAAACATATTTTATCAGATTTTTTTTTGTGTGTGTGTCTTAAAATCAATATAATGCATGGTATGAAATGGCTAAATGTGTTCACGGTGCAGGATGGGGAAGAGTGGAGTCGAGGAGTCTAAGTTCAGCAATGCTTTATTACACAGAACAAGAAGATGATCCGAGAAGAGGAAGATAAGCAACAGTTCTCTTAAGTTTGCTAATAATAAAGTCAATTAGTCCAGTCGACAAAAATATTGTCTAATAAAATTTCTGTCATGATTCAAGAGTTTAGAAACACAATGTACGAGACAGTTGTTGTCAGATTCCATTGGTGATTTTACATATTACATTTAATCGTCACCTTGGCGAACAGTTTTGGAGAATTTGATGTTTCCCCATTCAAAGAGTTAGGAGCTGCACTTGCATGCCCGAGATGAGTTTCAAAGATGGCCGCCAGGTGAAATGACTCGTCTTAAAGGCACTTTGATTATGTTCACCTCCTCTCCCACCATCTCGTGTCCTGCCTGCTATACGTCTCAATGAACTGTTTAAAACTCATTCTGCGCTTGAGTCCTCTCTCACTGTTACGTGACAACATTTCATTACATCAATTAAATTTTTTCAGAAGATTTGGATTAAAATGCTTTTTATTCATATGTATTACTTTCATGAGGTCTTTATGTACTTTTTGAGATGTTAAAAATGGGTAACGCTTCCTTTTACAGTGCAGTACTTACAGTGTACTTACAGTGTACTTACCTAGAAAGTACTGGCTAATATAAGGTAAGTACATGGGTTAGGGGTAGGTTTAGGGGTAGGTTCAGGGTTAGTAACTAGTTATTACCCAGTAATTGTAATTACTATAATAAGTACCGAGTATGTACATGGGTAACTGGACTGTAAAAGGAAGCGTTACATGTTGGTTCTGTAGATTTCAATGGATGGGAAAAAAAATAGTGAGAGAATATAAAATAATATGAATGAAAGCCTTAAGAGTTTGGAACAACATTATGATGAATTATGATTTATACATATTTGGAATGGTCTTATTCGGTGCCTAAAGTGCCTGAATATGTCATATTTGGGGCCACTGTATACTATACAATTTTGAGCCAGACTTGAAACTGTTACTAGTTCATTACTCTGTTTTTGCACTGTAGGAACTATAAGAAAAGATCATACTGTAAAACCCACATCCTGTGTAGAATATTCACATAAAACTAACAGTAAACTAAATCTTTAAATTCAGTTCATTTTCCAAGTTCCCTCTCTCTCTACTGTGTGTGAAGTGTCTTATATGAGAAAAAAGACCCTATCTGTCTATATGTGGAACGGTGAAATCAAACCCGGCTTTATATTCCTCAACAGAAGTGTCGGACTGTGTCCTGGAGATAAAGCGCGTTTAAGTTCTTTGGCCGATCCTTTAAGCGCTGATCCAACAGCTCAATAGAACCCCACCATAGGAAAGCAAAGAAAAGTGTTTCCCCCCCATCCTCTCTTTCCCAAACAAAGAGTAACTGTATCCTTTTTGCCCAGACAAAACTGTAATCATTCCTATCTTAAAAGCCTGAAATGGTATACTATGGCAACCTGATCTGCAGGCCTGGAGGGAAAGAGAGGTATTGTGGAGGGTAGATGGGCCACTTAAACGCTCTGGCAGCCTGTTAAATGTTTGACTTTCAGTCAAGCGGAGACGCGGCCCTTTGAGTTATTGATTCTCAATAATCCTTAAGGTCAGCACAGGGAATTTTTGATCTATATTGGTGATGACACGAAACAAAAACATCAGCAGGGGATCCATCAAAATTGTCATGAAGTATGACAGAGTGAGAATATAAATACAATCACACACACACACACACACACACACACACACACACACACTTAAATGAAATTAACACCTGCCAATCCGCCAAATGCGGGTAAAAATCAACAGTGGCGGTTAACGCAGTCAAATTAACTGAAATACTAACACAAGCTGAGTTTCACTGTAACTTACAGCAAAAGATCACTTGATCTTTTGCACTTCCAAAAAACGATACATTTAACAGTATTTTACTTAAAAATTGCATTAAATGTCCCATTAAATCAATTATAGCATTTCAACGTATAGAGTATTTTGGAATAATTTGATTCTACTTTCATTTACCTATGAGTGTATAAACCATTTAATCTAATTCCACGGATACTGCCCCAGAATCGACACAGGAATGCAAAGCAAATGTGCAGATTTGGCATAGACCTACTTTATTTGGCGCCAACACAAAAGCAGTACAGCTTTCCTCCGTGTGAAGTTTCACAGCCCTATTTTTAGTTCAGTGATAGATTTCATATAACATGCTTCACTGAGTAAATTGCGGACCATCTAATAAATGTGCTGAATCCTGACAGTGTTTATTTCACAGCTTAAAAGTGAGCAAAAGGCCAAATATTTAGAACACTTGCCAAACAGTGAGTAGCAAAATACTATGAAATGCAAAAGTAATAAAGTCCTCAACAGATCTTGTCACCATTGACAACTCCCAGTGCAAAGGTCCCACTCTCAGTTCATTAACAGATGGAACGCCAGCCTTCTCCGGGAAAACGTGTCAGAGGAAGTGTGATGATAGCACTCGGATTAATGCCTCCAAATGGGAAGTGTTGCCTTCATCTAGTGTGAGGATCCTTAAACTCGGAAACTGCTCGATATCAGTGCCAGTCGTGGAATCGCTAACACGAAACAGCAAGAAATGTCACTACTTCCACAGCAATCTCGTGTGGCGAACTATTTTCGTCTTTTGCTTCACACAGACGAGTCGCTTTAGCTTAATTGCAGCTGTCAAACAAGAACCCAACAACATCACTTCCTGGCGAATCCACGGCCACTCCAGGCAATATTGGTTTTTGTGCAGGCGGAATCTTCCAAGCGGATATTTGCATGTAATTTGATTGAAGTTAGCATGCCGGGTAAGAAAGGTCATCTCCTCCGCTCCGGCCCCGAATCGATGCCAACACCACGATCTCGGCGGGCCGTGTGTTTGTAAACAAGTGTTGTTTGGGGAGCCCTGCCGAGAAGCAAGATGAAAAACCCCTGGCAGAGCCGAGCGGCCCGTCGGCCAAATCGAGGCCTGAGATATAACTCCTGCCAACAGACTCTGGTGCCATGCAGCCAGAGGCCTGGCCTGAGAACTATTAGCAACACAATACAATCTTGCATTTGCCAAACATATCTGCCCTTATATATAGCATCTGGCTAGAATGAAGCGCACAGATTCTAGGACAACGAAAACAAATTGTCTCGATTTCCATTAAAAGAAATATCAACTTGAAAAAAAAATGGATAAATGTGCTTGAGAAGCTATACCATCTAAATTTAAAGTTATGTTTATATATTTTCTGACAATATATCTTAAATTATGTTATTTTTATTTTTTTATTATGCACTTACCTTCACAAGTTTGGGGTCGGTGATTTTTGTAATGTTTTTGAAAGAAGTATTAACAAACGCTGCATGTTTTTGATCAAAAATACAGTAAAAACAGCAATATTACGAAATATTATTACAATTGAAAATAGCTGTTTTCTATTAGAATATAGTGTAAAATGTCATTTATTCCTGTGATAAAAAGATGAATTTTCAGCATCATTGCTTCAGTCTTCAGTGTCACATGATCCTTCAGATATCATTATAAGATGATGATTTGAAGCTCAAGAAAGATTTCTGATCATTATGGAATGTCTTATTTTACCCAGTCATTTAAATTCTACATGTCTACTATAGTTATACATTATGCAACACTTCCGTTAAAACTCAAAAAGACTCAAAAGTAATACATGAAAATCTGACTGGAAGAGCCACTTGTGGGAAAAAGAGACACCTGTGGCCACACACCTGTATCAATTTGCGATGTTGTTTGGTAATCATAAACATACACATAACTAAACTTAAACGATCACTTAGCACTTGTTTGAGAGCTTGCAAAATAGGCATATTTTTTCTTGGTGGGAAAAAAAAAAAAAAAAAAAAAAATCCTGACTTTTTTTTTCTCGCAATTGCACGTTTTTGGGCCAGATTTACTAAATGGGGCAAATTAGTGTGAGAACTCAATTCCAAAAAAGTGCCGATGGGAGTGTGAAGTTCTGCGCGTGATCTACTGACGACACGCAAATTAAAGAACACAGACGCAACCGGATCATTTCCATCTTGACCAGCTCAATCTACCAAGAGCAGCCTAAATAAGAGTCTGGTTGAAGACACGCTTTTTGGGTGTTAAATAATGGTGTAAACACCAGTAAATTGTCAAGCACACACCTTAGTAAATCCCGACAGTATTTTTTCAATGCCAAAAGGCGGTTTGCGTTGGAGCAAGCTGTAAATCTGGCCCTGTGTCTCACAATTCTGACTTTATTTCTCACAATTACAAGTTAATATCTCACAGTTTTGAGTTTAAACTCATAATTGCAAGGGGGGAGTAAAAGTGTCCCATTTATATTATATTATATTTTATTGTATTTTATTTTATTAGTCCATGGCGGAAACCATCCACATTATTCCTACGCCCAGATAATGAGTGTAACTTCCGTTAAGCTGTAAACAGTCAGTGAAAGATTAGCTCTATGGACGCAATAATATACATTTTTTATACTGTGTACAATGACATTACAGTATTCTACTCACCCTTCAACCATTGAACATTAAAAGGACATTTAAAGTGTAAAAGCATCAAGGTACTTTCAACAAACCATATAACCCCAAAAGCGCAAATTTTTCCACAACAAAATCGAACGGTTAAATGTCACTGTGGTAATCTGTATTATGATACATACGTTGTCTTTATAACAAATACACTTTTTCTTTTTTTTTTACTTCAGCATTGCTATTTCAAGGTGATTTCAGTCATTTTGACAGATCATAAATTGTATTTACCTGTGAAAACAAACCTGGAAAAAGACGTGAGGATTTGGGGAGAAAAAAAGAGATTCTTCGTGCATTGACTATTTTAAAGATGCCTATCAAGCTATTGAAAGTTAGTTGTGTTGCTACTTTTAGTTAGTTGCTCCCTATAGTGACCGGGTCACCATCTGCAGAGACTCAAACGGATGTGTCGAGTTTAGTGAAGCACAAGTGCTCACAGCCGCTTGCCAGAAGAGCTTTGCTGAGAGGCTTTGAGAATACTTAGTGTCACAACTCTTTTCAGAATGATACTTCATGTACTCAGCAGTCAATGAGAAAACAGTCAAGGCTCACAAAATAATTCGGCAAAAAAAAAAAGAGCTCCACAAATGCCTCCACTCATGCGCCTGTCGACATTTATCAGGGAAAGCACTTGAGAGGCATGCCAATGCTAACCGCTAATCGCTGGCACCTGCAAACTATTCAGTTTGTTTTGAAATCCCGCTCGCTCGAAAATGCTGGAAATTAGCGAGCATTTGATCAACCTGTGCAATCTGCTTCCAGTTCTAAAAATCTCCCCACTTCAGAGGTAAAAACAGAATTTATATCATCTGCGTCTTTGTAAAGATCCGCGTTAGCGCGCTAACGTCCCGCACACAAGCCTTGTTGACTATGCGTGGCAGCTCGCCTTGTGCTGCAGAAATGATCATTTTGCTTGTCATAATTAATAGTTTTAAAGAGCATAATTCCTCTGTTGATTTGAGAGTAACTTAATGAGCTGAGCAGATGTTGAAGTCGTCTCTTCAGGGGGAAATACTGTACCCTCCCAGCCCTGGTGAAACACATTAGCACCCTAAGGCCGCATCTGCCGTGCTTTTGTGACAGAGATGCATCGGCACGGAAATAGGCACAAATATTGTGTTAAATATTTCTCCCTAAATTACAATGCGGTGTTTGTATGTAAAGGTTGCAAAAAAAAGCCCTGAGAGTTTAGGATAATGGGTTACGCAAAGTGGAAATAAATGCTTTACGCCTGCAACACCTGCGCCTGTTATTGCGTTGCTGTGCTGCGGGTCTGTGAGCCTGAGGTACACCTCTGTATTCATATTGATTTGTAGGTCACTAGCGGTTTAGCATTGCTATGATTGGCACAACACTCAACAGGGAAAACATATTCTGATTGGCCAACACTTACACAGCCATTTCATTTGATAAACATGTATATGTAATTCCTGTTAACCAGAACCTTGATGTTTCTGTCACTTAAAAAAAAAAAAAGGATACAATAAACAATTAAACATGTTTGTGTTGTGATCTGAGATGGTATTTATATAAAAAGGGTATTGCAGGCTCATTATAAGTTGATTATTTACGTAATAACTTTATGCTATTACTATAATTTATATTACATGATAAGAGAAACAGTACAATTGAGGACTTGGGAATACTTATAAGCTGACAATTAAAACTAAATTATTAAGAAAACTTGTTTTGCTTGAAACATTTTGATTAGAAATATTTACATTAAATTAACAGACACCTAGAAAATTACATAAAAACTGCCAGTTTTAAATAATCCCATTCATGTTATTTTAGTATATTTATGAATTATTATATAATTTATTTATATTTTGATTGAGCTTTTTTTTTCATTTTCATTTTTTTTTCATTAAGTTTGAGTAAGTTTGTTGTGTGCTTTTGTCATTTTTCTATTAGTCAATTTTAACTAACAAATAACACACACCAAACAAAACTATTTTGCTTTGATTTATTACTATTTTGCTTTTAGAAATGTAATATTTTAACTTAAACATATCTCAGTTGGTTGCCAAGGCAAAATATTCAATTTTATTTCAATTTCTTTTAAGTTTGAGTTTTCCATATAATATTTTATTTATTTTAGCTTAATTTTAAATCAAGTAAATAATTTTTAATATTTGTTTTAGTTAACAATAACAACACTGATATTATGAGATTATGAAAAATAAAACTAACCAAAATTATCTCCATCTTCACTCAAAGTTGTATATATATATATATATTATGAAGTTATGCTATTTTAAAGGTGCCTAATTTTGTTTTAAAAGTCCCCTACAACATGTTTACATGCATGTCAAAAATTTTTTTTTTTTTAAATCACATAATATACATTGTAGCATCACCTATTTACTTACAGTGATAAACCTCTTGTTTCAGACAGATTGGTCTACTCTGCTCTGATTGGTCTTCTGCTTACAGCAGCTCTGGATCTTCCTCATCACTTGATACACAGTGATACGAACAGTGACGTCGGTGTCACTTTTACTATCAATTCTATCAAGGACGGGTCCTCATCCTTTGGAAGCAAAGTGGATTTGCATTCACAGCACAGAATACAGTGTCTTCTCGACATGTTGACAACACAAACCAAACTCTTCCAGGCCTCAGCTACAACTACAGTGTTTGTTTGTGGGCAGCCAATGAAGACCATAGGCTGTCATTATGCAAATTAGTAACAAACCTACGTAGGAAGTAAGGTTCAACTTAATTTCAGGCAGTTCAGAATCAGTTCTTTCTTTTGAGAGACAATAACTCCAGTTATCTGCACTTTGAACATTTCCAGACCTTTTACATTAACAAGCAGCCATATTACACGCTACATGAAAGGTAATATATGAAAAAGCATAATAGGGGCACTTTAAGACATGCATGTAATGCACTGCACAGTAGGAACATCCAAAAGATCTTCAAATAGAGTTGTGCTTCAAACGAGGGAAGACAAAAGCAGGATAATGGAAGAGTGATTTTCAGTCAGTCGACACAGTGGAAGCCTGAATTCCCCCTAAATATTTCACGTTCACCTTTGTGAGCACATCTGGTCTCAGAACTCCAGCCAAACCTCTCGCTTAGCCTCCAGCCATCCAGTTCACATAAAACATGACCACTACTCGACACATCGACCGAGCGGATTATCCCGACCGCAGAGGCAGAGCGCTCAGGCATTCCACTGCAACCTCCACTCGGCTCACGCAAACCCCTTCATTTCAAATAGCCTTATCAACACTAACACTTCCATGATACACACACACACACTCATTAGGGGCACACAGGAGTCCCCACCCCGCTGTGTCTGGGCAATCCCCAACAATTACAGACCCGCTTACAGCTAAAGCAGATTACGCTTCAGTGTCCATTAGGGTCATCATTATCTTAATGAAAAGTCAATGGCAGTCAGGAGAGGTGCCACTGAATTGAAAAGGTTTTAGTGCCAGTTACCCATGTTAGCCCCTAATTATATGTGAATAAGAGGTAACTCTTATTAAGAGGTATAAATACGGTGAATTGACTGGTCAAAGAGTATAAAAAATACCTGCCGTTTACAGTAAACAATTTCTTTTTTTTATCACGTTACAGGCAACAAGTAATTACATTTTCCTTTATAAGGATTTAATCTATTCAATTCAGGTATTATTGTGCTCATTATTCTAAATTAAAATGTCTGTTTTCATGATATTTCTTTAAAATGTAATAACTTTCGTCATCTCGCCATCATAATTTTCTTTTTTTAATAATATAAACAAGGTCATGTGGGTGGGGGAAATGAGATTAACCAATAATGTCACCCTGTAGAAAAGAAAACTCATTTATAATGTTTATCTTCTCAACTGTTTTTTTTTTCTACGCTCCTAAAAATAAAGAATTTTTATTGACATTCATGTTCCATAAAGATGCTTTAACATCTTTCCATTGCTCAAAATGTTCTTTATAGTAGAAAAAAAGGTTTTATATCCACTTTAGTAGGACTTTAGTACATTTAAGGTTGTATTTAGGTCTTGATGCCCAATTCCAATTTGTTGACTATATCAGTTTTTACGACCAGGTGTCGTCTTCTTTTAAAAGTAATCCATATCCGGTATCTGCATTTACACAACACACTTGGCGAAACAACCCAAGGTAGAAATACTGACATGAAAAAGTTTAGGCCAAAAAGGAACTAAAAACGGTGCAATTTGCAATGGGCACAGAGGACATGTTAAAAAGTCACTGTCTCTTCGCCCCAAAGGCTCAAAAGACATCGAACTTCAGTATGACTCCACTGGGTTGAGCCTTCATCCTCCATTGCACCATTGAAAAGAGTCATGTGATAGGCGGTTGACGTCCATCTGAGTTGACGTCATTCGCCACGTCGCATTTTCAATAACGTACGACCCCCATTGAAGGAAATATACGATCTGTCCGCTTACATGGCAGACACAAATGCACGAATCTAATTCACATCAGATTTATTTCCAAATATGGAAGAGGCCTGAAACCGATCTACTGCCAGGCCATTAGATGGCGATGAAACACTATAGACTGAACACGTAATACACGTGCATGACGTCATCGTCTTCAGAGATTCAAGTTTTGTTGTTTACACGAAGATCGTTTTCAAAAACGTGCACTTTAAAAACAGTTTTCAAAAGTTTGCTTTTTCAGGCACCCAAAACGCTGTTGTCGTGTATACCTAGTTATTTACCTTAGTTTCATTTTCCCTTATATATACACCCCTCAGTTCCAATTTGTCAATGTTAGATGGCTGTCCTGATCATATTTTGCGTTTAAGGATCAAATATATCCCCGCTCTACATCATTTACAGCTGCAAATTTAGTTTTACTCTGATATATGTCACACTGCACAAGTTAAAAGAATTGCAAATGCTGTTTTAAGCTCTAGCAGAGAGTATGAACTCTGTCATGTTAGGCTTACGCATGTAATGGGAACCATTCCAGAGGGACGAATCTACTCACCGGCTTGGTTGGTGGTGACATTGAGCGAGACATACTGGCGCAAAGGGGCAGTTAGTCCCGACACCCCGTTCACAGCCTCCACCTCAAAGGTGTAGTTGGTGTGAGCCTGGAGATCCACGACCATGACGGAGGTGTTCCTCAGACCCGTCCGCTGGGGGAGGAATCGCACGTGGCTTCCACACGGCTCGTAGTGGCCCGAATCTGTGCTGATCTTACTACACAGGATATTGTATCGAACATCTTTCCGTCCGCCTGTCTCTTCCGGGGCGGTCCACTCCAAGAAGACGCTGGTCTCGTTCACGTTGGAGATGGCGTTTCGTGGGGCGGAAGAGGGTTCTGCAAGATCATACAGTATCATGACCAAATTACAGACATTATACAAAATATGGTGCACATAACGGAGGTGGCACTTACTTGTGCAGGCCATATTGGCCGGGTCCGATTCGGTCCTGTAGTATCCCTGCTCACATTGACAGGAGGTGGAAGCCTCCACCTTGGTGAAACTTCTGGGAGGACATTTACTGCAGCTTTTGGTCTGAAGAGCTGATCGGTAAAAGCCCGGCTTACAGACTGCAGAGATATCAAGCACAATACAGAGGCGATTACATTACTAATGCGATCGATCGGCGCCTTTGTACTGCTTGTTCAGGGCTGATGAGAAAATGTAGTCATTAAAGTCAAACATTCAACAACTTCATTAAAAAGAGCAGGTGCTTATTTCAATAGAGAGCTGATGCTTTGAACAAACAGTGCTCAGGATTTTAATTGAACAGCTACGCATTAACATTGACAGCCATAGTATAAATCTTCAAACATTCCCTCATCGAAACTCCACAATTTTCACAGTAACATGCTCTGAAAGCATTAAACCACAATTTACAATATCACACCGACAAATGGAATCAGTATATCTGGGGGTTTTTTTGCAACTACTTAAATGCTTCTCGATTCAGGACAGGTGCTTATGCACAGCAGACACCCCTGTCAGCGCAAAATGCATTTAGATAATGTATTGCCATGGAGAGAGAGAGACACAGATTATCAATGGCCTCGGCAGTCCAAAGTGCACACAAAGACATTAATTAAAGCCTCCCTGGTGTGCATTAAGAGGCAGACAGCAGAGGTGCGCTGTGAATTCATCCCAACTCTGAGCCACAGCGCGAACAAGCCCAGCTGAAACCGGCAGCTAATGTGGAATAATATGATGTATAATATCATTCAGCATCTAACTATTATTAATGGGCCATATTCAGCGCTTCTGTAGTATGTTTTGCTTATCCCTGAAGTCCACGTAAGGCGTATATACACCAAAAACAAGTTGTAGTTTTGCTACTTTGCCTTAAATGTCAATATGAAATCAAAATTGAGACTATTTACTTTTTTGATATGTATTCCATCATGATCTAATCCTTTTAAAAGGATAACATCATGACCCTTTTAGAATAAGCTGTTTAACTTGAAAAATGTGACAGATTACTGAAATAAATAAGTTGCAAATGAGGTTAAACATCCATTTAAAAAAAGTCTATATAAATAATTTATTTTATGATTGGATAAACTCCGCATTCTGGTGTCATTCATCCGGATGGGCAAAGCAAGTCTACATAGTACATCAAACTTAAAAAAAAAAATATTGAAAACATTTTTTTTTCAATAAATGTGCCCTATAAATATCTGCCAACCACTAAGGCCCATTCAAACAAAAAACGACTACTGTAACTATATACAATATTATCATATTTTCTAACAGCTTGGGAAAGCGCAAACCCTCTTTTGGTTTTAAAAAACGACTAACAGGATTTACTAAAGACACACAATTAGCGCTGAAAAGGCGTGGACGGGTTTATTTTTCCGGCTGACCTTAGTGCATATGCATTTGTAGGAGTTTCCCTTTCAGACGCAAAATTTATAGGCAGAGAGTATTTAAATGAATCATGCCAGGTGATTTACTTAGGTGTGTGCTCGTCAATTTACTGGTGTTTACACCATTTACCACCACCGAAAGAAGCATGTTTTAAACCAGACTCTAATTGGGAGATTGTGTTTGTCAATATGGAAATGATCCGGTTGCGTCTGTGTTCTTTCATTTGACAGTCGTCAGTAGTTCACGAGCAGAACTTCACACTCCCATTGGTGCTTTCCTGGAATTGAGTTCATGCTAATTTGCCCTGTTTAGTAAATCTGTCCTAAGTGTCAAAACCAATGAACGATAATTTACTATTTATTATAAGGATGCACTGCAGTTTTGTCTCTTGCCGCTTTAAATGCTAAAGCTCGTCAAAGTCGGACGGATTCTGATCGGATGTCATATTCTAATTCTAGCTTTGCAGAGTAACTACAAAGTATTTCAGATAAAATTACCAAAAATATACATGTGTACAGTTTCAGGCCTGTCTTGTTGAAAGGGAAGCACGTATTGTAATTTGTACATTGTGATGGTATAATATTCTTTAGCCAAATTGTCACTATTTATCAATGATCATTTCTTCATCTGTTGCCAAATCGCTTGATTTAAAAGCACGGTAAAACGATCTCATGACTTTTTTCTTCTGCATGACGTGCATATCCATCTTTTTCAGTGCCAACGCAATGGCCTCCAGACAGGATTTGCTCAACTGTAGTCGCCTGTCTGAGGCTGTAAATAGATCATCTTTGCCCCATTGGCAGCCTTTAGACGAGACTACCCTCACATGAGCTAAATTAATTGCTTGTTTTTGGTTAGTATGGTGAAAAATTGTGTTCCACAGAGGAGAAATATACATAAAGGTTTGCACTGAAATGAGGGTGAGAAAATGGCATCATTTTCATTTTTAGGTGAACTATCCCTTTAAAATCACCATACTTGCCCTACAGTTCTTTCAGAGCTGTGCTAACTAGAACTGACTCTAAGGGCCCTATGTTAACGATCTAAGTGCATGGTCTGAAGCGCAAGTGCACTTAGGTTGTGTCTGAATCCACTTTTGCTAGTTTAACGACGGGGAAAATAGTCGGCGCTCCCGGCGCATGCTCTAAAAGGGTCGTCCCTATTCTCTTAATGATGTGTGTTTTGGGCGTAACGTGTTATAAACCAATCAGAGTCTCATCTCCCATTCCCTTTAAAAGCCAGTTGCGCTCACGCCATGGTGGATTCGCTATTTACATGGAGGAATATGCAAGTGGAAAGACTGAACGCCTCTCCATAGAGGAAACGGATCTGCTTGTGCGCGAGGTTAAAGCGACCATCTACGGGACAAGACGGATTCCACCATATCTTTATGTACACACTTTTATTTTTAATATTTGGCATGTTTGTGTGCTGCTGCGTCATGATAACTGCGTCGGGCTGAAACTAGCAAAACACACTTGCGTCACGTAAACAGACATCTTAGTGACATCAATTACCATTAACCTGTGTCGTGCTGGTGTAACCGGTCCTATTCGACCCGCTCCAGACGGGATTCGAACCGGCGTCTCCGGCATGTGAAGCGGGCACACTAAAGACCGCAGTCTCTAGTTACACCTCTTGAGGCCAAAGGAGTGAGGTTTACACGCACAGCTCTTACTAGTTGGCCTCCGTTACACTCAACCCCCTAAACCTCACTCCCCTCCGGGTCACGGCACCAAATGTAACTGGTCCTACAGTTTTAAAAATAAAGGTTCCAAAATAGGGGTCATAGAAGAACCCTTTTGGTTCCCAAGAAACCTTTTAGTGAATCGTTCTTAAAATTACAATTTTTTTTGATGATTTGGCCGCTCATTCCACCTAGTGTCAGTTCAAAAATCCAAAAGTAATTTTTTTATTAACTTTGAGAAAGGTTTGTGTAAGATAAATAATCATTCTGTTAAATTTAATGTTATGGTTCTTTATCTGCATCATTGACTCTAAAGAACCATTTTGTTCCACAAAAGTTTACTTATAGTGGAAAAAGGTTCTTTAGATTATAAATATGTTCAAAAAATGGTTCTTTTTAGAACGATTCACTAAAAGGTTTTTTGGGAACCAAAAGGGTTCTTCTATGACCCCTATTTTGGAACCTTTATTTTTAAGAGTGTATTTGGTAGCGACATAGGAGGGCAAATCAACATATGAGAATGATTCCTGAAGGATCATGTGACACTGAAGACTGGAGTAACAGCTACTTCATTTGAACATTTTGTCATCTGACCATGATCCATTTAGAAGAGATGGCAATTTGACAGATATAGATCACGGCATTGCAAAATGCATTTTTCTACACTTCACTCAACTCCACACTGCATAATCCCCACAAATAACATGCAGCATTATGATATAAAAGCCTGTGTTAATGGAAACGAAACAAGTTTTGATTAAATAAGGATTGGTGCTGGGCTGCACTAATGGAGCTTGTAGGAAGCTTTCATTGCATTACACTTGGGTCCATCGGCCACACATGTCTTTATTAAATGAACAGCTCAGGCGACAAGATTATTCAACAGTTTATCTACATAATGAAGTCACCAGACAAGTATATATCTGTTATGACATGCTGGGCTCAAACCAGCACAAAACTGATCTTTAAAAATATCTAAAAATGCATATTTCATGAAATTGTTTCATGAGCCGTGCAGATGCCTCCTTGAAAATTAGGGGAAAAAAAATGCATTCTGTTTACTAAAGTGCTTCAAGCTATAATCCAATAGCTTCAAAATGAAGGATTTGGTAGTCTTATTGTATGTATTTATTATTTTCCCAAAGACCTTTTCCCTTTGTAAACCATGCAGGGCTTTTTAAAGTCAGTCACCGACTGATTTACCAGGACAGAATTTTTTTTCTCTTGTCATGCAACATTAAACCAGGAAACCCAATACTGAAATCTTCCATCATACAGGCATTTTTTTTTTTTTTGCTGATTTCATTCTACTTATTGATTTGGCATAGATGTCTCTAGGACTGAAAGCATTTCGATGTCTTTGTATTGATTTTGTAAACTGAACATATAATCATATTTTCATCACACCATGGCTTTATTGATTTGTTTTGAGTATTCAGGGCAAGCCTGTTAACAATAGCGAGAGAATAACAAAGCAGAAATTAAAACATTCCCAGATGTTACTCGGGATAACAGAAACATTATATGCTTGATAATGTAATATCTGAACTAAAAGAATGAAACTAGGTCATAACTAGGCATGATATGAGCATTATCATTTGTAGTTTCCACACAGTTTTCTATCGTTAGGCTATATACTGTATATACACAGGTACACACACACAAATATGCACATTTAATTCTCATCTTACCGCAAAAAAAAAAAGAAAAAAGAAGGTTTATCATCAATCATGTGTGAAATGGAGCTGATAGCACATTGGTCACTTTAGTATGACAAAAATATTACATAAACAGACCAAGTGTATCTTTAAATTGATTTAATTCACTAAAGAAAATAGAGAATTAACATAACTAGCAGCAAAAAAAGTATCTAAAATAATAATTGGAAATGAATCAATACGAAATGAAAAACAAAGTAATTATTAAATAAATGAATTATTTCTGTTCACTAATTATAATATACAACACAAACAGATCAGAATCAGATACTGTACTGAATTACCAATGACATTATGTTTTATGATGAGCTGTTCTGAATTGACCCCGGTATCTTTGAGAACACAGATTTGTAGCCAATAAGCACCTGTGAACACAAACACACATATACACACACGTTGGTGCACCTATCATTAGGAAAATGATAATGATATGAGGAAATTTCATAGACGTAATGATTTTAATACTGTACAAACTGTATATTCTCTCCCCCTACACTAACCCTACCCCTAAACCTACCCAACACACAAAACTTAATACAACATTTATTAAAACCCATTTTAATTATGAGGACACAGGGAATGTTATGTGGACCAGTGTAATAATCATGTCATTATACAGTCAATTCAATTCAATTAAAAGAACTTTATTTATCCGTTATGAACTTAATTCGTGCTGAGTATCAATTTCTATGTTCTATGTAAATAAATAATAAGTGATAACTAAAGCTTGCAAAGTACAATAATTACATGATAATTAGGCAGTAAACATTAAAAAGTTTGCGTTAAAAAGAGAGAAATAAAGAGAAATGAATACCAATCCGCACACACGGACATACACCTTGGTGAATAAATGTGTCAACCAATCATGTTTCTAACAGATGTAGGCACAACACTTGTCATGGCTCTCTTGGTCCTGAATATGAGTGATCTATCTCTGGCCTGAGGGTAGAAGACTGTAGTGCATGTGTGAGTGGTGTTCCTTTTATTATTGTCCTCCTGTTATAAATACTGATAAGTGATTCCTGCACCCGTCCGATTATTTTACTACTTATTGTTATGATTTTGTTTAGTGTGTTGCGATGGATGTTGGATAGTGATCCAAACAGACTCAATGAAGCATTTGTAGAAAGCTATCAGGACCGACTGATGAACCTGAAGTCTACGGGGCTTCCTCAAGAAAAAGAGGCGCTGCTGACACTTAGAGAAAATCTTTTCACTCTTTAGTTGAAAGGTAAGTGTGTGATCAAGTACTGTTCCAATGTATCAACCCTTTCTACTGGCTGGTTGTTGAGTAACAGAGTGGGAATGATGGAAACATCTTTGGAGAAGTTCTGCATGCACCACTCCGCAAAAATGTCCATCTCAATCTGTAACTCTCGTAGTGAATTAGTAGTGTCCATGATCAAATGTGTGATCAAATGTATACAAATGTGTGTCCTCATATATCACACACACACACACACACACACACACACACACACACACACACACACACACACACACACACACACACACACACACACACACACACACACACACACACAAGTAAGCTGTCCTGTTTATCACCTCTCAATGGCTTAGTCTTTTGTGAGACCTGCTCACAAGCTCGATTCATCACTGTCACCAGGTTCTTTCAATTCTGACACACACGCGCGCACACGCGCACACACACACACACACACACACACACACACACACACACACACGCGCGCGCTCTTATCGCTCTTCAGCTGGGTGGCAACTCAATCATCACCTCCGTGTCTCTCCAACACAAGAGAGTGAAATATGTCACAGTAAATCTGTGTTTTACCTGTGAAACTAGAAAAATGGTTGAAATGTTTTAACCAAGTAATTTTCATGAACATAGAATATGCAACTCACTCTCATAATGGTTTTACGTTTTGGCTAATTGGTGGATTATTCAAATTAATTTGTAAAGTCTAATTCATGTTTTTGTATGATCAGTTTACACCCAGCTTACTTTTTTCTAAAAATCATACATTTTCATACACTGTAAAAAGTGTTCAGTTCACTTACTTAAAACATTTTTGTAAACGTGTTGCCTTAAAATTATTAAGTAAATAAACGTAATGCTTAATTGAAAAAATTAAGTTTTGTGAACTTGACAATTCCATATTAAGCATCAAGCATGAAGTTTATTTACTTAATATTGAACTCATTTTTTTTTTTAAGTTAAGTCAACTAATCACTTTTTACAGTGTACAAATTCATATGAAAAGCCACCTGGTAAACTAGTTTTCATTTTCCTGTGAGATTTAAATGGAATATGACTCAATCACAGCAAATAAGCAATATAAAACGTTAAATAAACAGTTAAGTGGAATATATCATTGAACCAATGAGATTGTACAGTTGCTGGAGCTACACTTTTTGTAATGCACATTCCTCTCTTATTGAGCATTATTCCTCAGTGCATTGCTTTTACAAAAACTTCAACTCTCAATGTATACAGCAATAAATATCACACCAAGCCGATTGCGATCCGCTTCATTACATCATCCCTACTAGCTGCTAACCCAAACATTCACATTACCCAGAATCCTACAACACCACACCACATCTAACCCAAACAAACACCCACCAAACAATGACAGATGCTAAATATTATCTCACAACCCGTCCAAGCGAAACGGTGGCCATGAAATTCCTAAATCACTCCAGTGCACTTTGGCCTGGCTGCGTCTCGAACGCGATTTGATTCCAGCATGCTTGACTGCAGCGTCTCATTGATAATGCAGGGATCATCGCTGCTCACAGTGGCAGGGAGTCTATCCAAAGTCGTAATGCGTCACGCAAAAGGCTAATAGGAAATTAATATGCAGCAAACAGTGGTGCGCCTGGCAATTAATGAGCCGGCAAGGATCTCAGTGTAAGCGCCTTTAAAAGATAGACATTTTGAGACAAGAAGTGTTGATTAATAAGGCTTTATATACCAGAGAGAAAGAAAAAAAAAAAACGTTCCAAACTAGCTTTGATAGCAGACATGTCCTATAATTGAAACCATGATGCTCACTGTAAGATGCAAGCCAGAGTAAGTTAACGAAAGCTAATTGGTTGGAGAACATTATGATGAAAGCGGTTGATAAATGCCCTGACAAATAGATTTGATGCTAATTACAACAGGAAGTTGAGTGTTTGACATGCATTTAATAAAGGGCGAATTGAGCTAAATGTTAGAATGGATTATCGGTTACTTAATTGTATGCGCTCAATTATTCTTTTTATAACACAACAGACCGCACCACTACCCTTGTGAAAAAGAAGTACTCTTTAGCGTACTATAAAAAGAGTCTAATTACAGTGCTAAGTGCAAACTGAATGCAAAGCTTTCAGAAACTTAATTGTGATTAAATGCAAATGTACTATAGTTTAAATGTATATTAAGTGCAATTAGCTGAGCTTTAGAATGACTTTGACCACTTAAGCAGGGCTTAAAGGGATAGTTCACTCAACAATGACAATTCTGTCATTATTTACTCACCCTCAAGTTGGTCCAAACCTGTAGGAGTTTCTTTCTTTTGTTGAACACAAAAGAAGATCTTTTGAAGAATGTGGGTAACCAGAGAGTTGATGGACCCCATTGACTTCTGTTGTATTTGTTTCCCCTACTATGTAAGTCAATGGGGTCCATCACCTGTCTGGTTGCTGACATTCTTGAAAATATCTTCTTTTGACAGATTTGACATTTTTGGGTCAACTATAAGTATGTCTTTATTCTGTTTGTAAATTCATAATTACATCTAATGTCATCAAAGTAAGTAAACTTCTTTAAAGCACTACACAACAATGTTTAAAAGTGTACTTTGATGTAAAACTTTTAATTTGACATCATTACAAAGTGCACTTTTTAAAAGTGTTATAAGAATCATGGTCAAGGAAATGTAAATGTATTAAGTACACTTAAGTTGCCTGTATCATTAATATTAAATTGCCTGTATAATATTAATGTACAAATAATATTAAAGTGCAGTTTTGCTTTTAAGATTTGAAGTACACTACAAGTGCGCATTTAATGCAATTAAGTGTTCCTTTTTTGAAAGATAAATCATTCAGCTGAAATCTTTCTTTTTTAAATACTGGAAACAATTGATTTTCATTACAATTCAGTGACACTGCTTCTATATGCTACTGGATCTACAGTATCACCACAGACAAAAAGACATTTTAGTTGATGTGTAACATCAAAATGAATTGAATGCGAATGTTTGTGAGAAAGACTGGGTAATGCAAAAAAAAATAAGACAATAAATAAACATCTTCAGCCGAGTTCAGACTACACAATATTTTTGTCTGTTATGATAGTCACTGTGTCTGATAATGAGATTTTGACTCCTAAAATTCTTGTCACACTACACATTCCTGCCCAACCAATCATCACTTGCCATCTTTAACGACATGCGCGATGTCATTGAAAATACGGAACTAGCGACTGACTTCTGGAAACAAGAGCGTAAACAAACAATGGCTACCAAAGCGGCGCGTTAGCTTAATGCTAATTCCAGCACTCACCCATTTTCTGAAGTGCCTCTGCTATCGTTCGCCAGCGTTTATCTTTTTCCACTCTGCTGTACGGGAGAGCTTCTGTGCTCCTATTGTTCAATGTCACAGATGTGATGGAACCCGTCGTGGAGGACAGAAAAAAAAATAAACATAGCTAGTCTTTTTGTTGTGACGTCGTGAAGCGTCGCAGTCTGTTGGCGTCCATTATAACACACTATACAAGATAAAACAATCGATTATTGCGTCCTGAAGCTAATTGTGGTTTAGGAATCACCACGAGGTAGCTTATTCATAACAGTAAGGCTAACATATTCATACTAAAAGTAAAAAAAAAAAAAAAAAAAAAAAAAAAAACTTATATTTTGATTTCAGGGGGCCTTTAAGATTTCAATCTCTAGGTGAAATCTATGGTACATTATTATTTAGAACAGATGGGGGGGGACCAATGAGAAAACATAAACATGCTTTTCCAAGAATGCATTTTAAACCAGAAACAGACCGCAAAATAAATTGTAACAATGGTACCCCAGGTGGCTATCGACTCTCGCCGATAAACATCCCTTTCCTATGTTTAACGTCCTGTGAGTAAAAGTGACTTTAAACAAATACATTCAAATGCCAATATGCAAACATGTGATTGGCAGCGTCTAGTGTTGGTCTTTGTGCTCGGCTATTGTTGAGGCCAAACTTGTGTATTTTTCCTCAGTGCTCTGTTTGAATAGCGGGGCGGATTGAAGTTGATTTATAGCATAGCAAATCTGCTATCTAAATTCCATTATGTCAATGACATCTAGTTGGACGTCTGCTAATACCCACAGCATGTCATCTCTAGCTGATGCCCGGTATACGCAGGCCTGAAAACGCATCAAAATTGTCATTGTTGGGTTTTGTCATTCATTGTGAGATATGAAAAGAGCATAGAGGGGATGTAATGCAGGACTATTCACAGAATTATCAATAAGATTGTCTCTATATTTGGTGCAAACTAAGTGGAAATGGAGCAAATTAAGCTTAAATCCTGATATTATCTACGCAAAATTATACGGTATAAATAACCAGTCTGAGGGTTACATTAAACACAGACATCCAGAATTTACAGCTTCATACTTGAAAAATTATAACAAAGAAACAGCACTTGATGCTAGACTTCCAATTTAGAAACTGTGGAAATGTCAGGTTTCACTGAGAAATGGGTCTTAGAATCACACAACACTGTTGTTTAGTTAATGATAAACTGTTTAAGCAAAAAAAAAAAACATGCATTAATTGAAGTCAAAGTTGCATTTTTACCTGGTCAGTAGACATTTTCATAGACAGATGTGTACAACAAGGTACATTTATATCTGATAAACAAAATGGCAAAGCTAGCTTTTGTTCCAATGTCATCTTCTGAAAGGTACAAGTGGGGATATACAAATCTGACTCCAATGAAATGCACAAGGATTATGTAAATTGACTTAGTTAAGTATCATTTTACATAATGTTTTTTGGGGGGATGAAAACCTGAATGGAAAGCTCCACAACCATCCAGTCAAAACTAACATTTCAATGTTTTATCAACATTGGGATGATTTGAGGAGCTTTCAATTCAGGTTTTCATCTTTCTGTTTTGATAAAATCCCTGAAAAAAAATGCCATTTTAAAAAGCAGTGATTAGCATTCCCCAACTGCCGCATGCTGCTTGTCTAAAGGAATAAAGGAATGGTGTGCAGGTGTTCATAGGGAATATAATAGAACAATTGGACATAATTATATATAATTGGAACATTTCTGTATTTTTATCTAATTCAGTTATTCTCAATTGGTGGGTTGCCACCCCAAAATAATGGTAAAAAGTCAAGATCAAGGACAGCAGGGGAAAAAAAAACAAAAAACAATGCTAAATACAAATAATAAAGTGCAACTAATTATACAATATATATAATCATGCACAGTTAGAATAGCTATATCAACTTTTAAAAGGAAAGATAAAAAAAAATGGCATTGGCACAAAATTCATTGGTATTATAGCTAACACTAATACTACAGTTTTTGGTGATATGTTTATTCCATGCGTTCTCTATATCATATATCTGATGTTGTTTAAGCACTTGCAATTTTTTTAAATATCATTTCAGATTAACAATTAAGCATTTTGCATGAAAATCGGGCATATAAAATTAATTTCAAATATCGTTGAGTCCAAAGCAAAATATGGTCACACTTTATATAAGCCGTCTTTAACTACTATGTACTTCATAATAATAATTGTTAGCCTCAATATACTGGTAACACTTTACAATAAGTTTAATTTAACTACCTAAGTTAACATGAACTAAGAATGATCAATACTTCTCCAGCATTTATTAATCTTAGTTAATATTCATTTCAACATTTACTAATACGTTATTAAAATCAAAGGTTGTATTTGTTAACATTAGCTAATGTACTGTAAACTAACATGAACAACAATGAACCGTTGTATTTTAATTAACTAACATTAACAAAGATTAACAAATACAGTAACAAAAGTATTGTTCATTGTTAGTTCATGTTAGTTAATGCAATAACTAATGTTAACTAATGAACCGTATTGCAAAGTGTTACCAATGTACTTATTGTGTTCATATTGTATTGCAGAACACTTGTTCTGCTATTGAGGTGGGATACGGTAGATTCTGTTGAAGTTACTGACAAAAAATTAACAAAAGTCATTGAAACATTTACAGTATGTAAACAACAAAAGCTTCTCAGTGTCTTTGAATAAGGCAAAACATGTGCTTGATTTGCATTTGACTGCAACTCCAAAATAACCTCCATAGACCTTGTATTTCTTCAGTGTCAATGCAGACCTAGTTTGCTCAAGAACCACGCTTCAGTGTTCTCAGATCAATGTTCAATGATCACCCACACATAATCACGTCAGAAACTGTTACCCCGCACATAACTGGCAAAATAACAAATCAACACGTCTGGCCTATCTGTGAAACCCGATGTCAACTCACATTGAGATTGTGAAGTAACTGTAGAAAGGTATAAACCTCACACGGAGTGCAGGAGGAAATGCTGAAATAAAAAACAATCTGGTGCGGCTTCACACACGGCAGCGAGTGTGGACGGCTCGGTGTCATTTTCACCCGTGTGTGTGTGTAGCTGGTCTTTTCCCAGCAGGGCCCACAGACGGGGTGAGAAGACGACTCTCGGGATGAAGCTGTCATTTCCTGACTCTGAAGAATATTCGACGTGCCGCTTTCAGAGCGCACTGCAGTCTTCACCGGTGGGTCAAATCACAGGTATAACGGCTTACAAATGAGCCCATAAAAAACCCTATTAAATCCTCATACTGACGGCACAGGAAAAATGCAGTCAATCACTATAAAATCACCATCTTACTAAAGTGGCGAGGCCGTTTATGAACAGTGCGTTCAAAGAAATCAATCACTAATTTGGTTTCTATACTTGTATGATATTACATGCCACAAAAGTTTGTGAAATTGCCAGTTCATATGATGAATATCAAGGATAATTCAGCCAAAATAGAAAATTCTGTAATGATTTACTCTCCCTGATGTCATTGCAAACCTGTATGACTTTCTTTCTTCCACGAAACACAAAAGATGTTCATTCTGCCGTTCTTCTCCATTCATCAAAACATATAGACCTTATGTAGACCCCTCACTTTTCAGCTTTGCGCTTGTTCTGTCTTACGGTTTGTATTTCCACAGTATGAAGGTAAGATCTTATGGATTTATGAATAAACCGCCAGTTTTGAAATCTTCCCGGTATATTGACATTTGTTATGACATCTTCTTCAAACATTACAATGCTCATGATAACTTTCATTAACTGTACAATAATTAAATCGACTTGACCAGCTAATTACTCTTATATACCGAAAATATACCGAGCTACCGCAAAAACAAAAGTTCAAACACAAAATTCTAAAGTTGTCATGTTGGGTCTGAGTATTCTTGTTTGGTTTTGCACTGTCTCCTGTTCTGTTTCCTGTGTTAGTACATGTTACCATGGTTACTCATTGTTTGATTAATGCACTGCACCTGTTGCTCGTCTGCGTTTGTATATATAGCCCTGTGTTTGTAGTGTTCTTTATCTGATCTAGTCTAAGTTAAATGGTTGTCCTGTTTGCCGATGTTTTGTATTTTGATTTTCGGATATTATTTATTTAGTTTGTTTTCATTAAAATCAACTGTTGCGACTAGATCCAGCCTTTATTTCCGTCCACGCTGTGACACTCATATGCTACAATATACTCTCTAGAGTATATTTTCTTTGGAATATATTTTGAAGAATATTTACACTGCAGAACATTCACATTCATACAAGGACAGTTTACACTGACTATGGCTTCTAAGCTAAAGTACACAAAAACATGATATATCAAAATAAAATCATTACTTTGATATATATATATATATATATAATTCAGTATTGCTGTAATATTATTTATTATGCTATAAATTATAATTTAATAATAATAAACTCAATGCAAATCATCATAATACATATCACTATTATTTTATAGCAATACTGAAAACTTTTTTTTGTTCTTGTAAAGACTATACCCAATAGTGAATATTTTTCACCATGTTACTATTCACCCCAAAAGGTTTGTTAGCACTAAAAAGTCTTCAAAGTAAAAAGTATTTTTTTTAATTATTATTATTTTAATTCAGAAACACTCCTTAACAAAATCACACCAAACATTTTATAATGAATATTTTGTTCCAGTCTAGTTAAAATCCATATTATTATTTTTTTATATTATTTTTTTTATAACCCAATATATAGTGAAAAATAAAATATTGCAATGGTAGATTATTTATAATATTGTGCAGCCCTAAATTACAACCTAATTAAAACAACAGCATTATTCTTTAAAATGTATACTGTTTGTCACAAAGAAAGCCATGTGGATTTGGAACGATATGAGGATGAATAAATAATGACACATTTTTGGACGAGTTTTTCCTTTAAAAATCTGTAACAATAGGTTTGATATTGCCAGACAACACAATGGAAATAACATCCTCCACATTTCACTAAAACCCATCCAGTGCTTGTCTCCCGATGCTGTTAGCATGATGTCCTCTGCAAAATATCTTTGTCTTTGGTACATTTCCACAGTATAGCTCAATCCCTTGACATGTAACGAGTGACCGGATCGAGTTTGACATGTGCAGCAGTAACGGCTGACAGGAATGAAAATAGAGGGAGATCATTGGAGATCCAGCTCTTTCTGAAAGCTTCCAGACCGCCATTCCACCCAGTCCAACTTGCTCTGTGTTTCTCTCCCTCACTCACACCTCCACAGGCCTAGCAGGACAGTCTTTGCCAATTAGCTTGCTAAATCCACCACTGTTCATTTATATAAGATGTGAACTGGCATTTCATTTTGGTGCAAATTACATGAATTCCCAGTTCAACCATGTATGACATGGTACATCGAAAAAGCTGATTTTAAAGATTATAAAAGGATATGCTAGTATAACATTGCATAAAAACTCTTGATTTAGGCTAAATACTTTGTTGGCCATCTTGGTATCTGATATAGTCATCAGAAACTATTGGAATAAAATCTAGATTTAACACAATGGAGATGATGTACTTGTATGGAGTCAGATTCATGCCACACATAATTCCAAACAAAAATGAGGAATCACAAAAGAAAAATATTATAAGCAAAATAGGATCACAAAATATAAATAAACAAATAAAAATATATAATTGATTGCAAAAAGTAATGAATGCTATAAAATAAGCTTAAAAACTTGTATCAGCTTAAAAACTTTTGTATCTCTTGCATAAATGATTTTGCAACATATTCAGTGGCGATACATACTAATTAATTTGCAATGATCCTTTTAATGTTTTTCAGTCACATGTAATCTTGTGATATAGTTTTTTTTTCATTGCACACATTTCAAAACATTTGTTTGCCCTATACTTTATATTTATTTTGCAAATATATGTGGCATGGATTTAACTCCATATTACTAAGTAATAGTCACCTGCATGTGTTTTATGTTGTAAAATTATAGATATAGACACACCAGTAAAATGTGAAACAGCAGAGTAAAGATATAGATTTTTTTTAGCTGATGAACACTGACAACCACAATCGTACTTACATTTAAATCTGCAATTATGCTCACAGCACACATTTTATAATAAATATAACATTATCATTCTTTGCTGTGGTTATCATTACAGGTTGCGTTTTCATTTCATGAATAGGCTTTAAAGTCACCATGAAATCAAAATTGACAATTCTTGTTTTTCTATGGTATATTGCACATCATTCTTTTTTTTAATTAATGTGCCCCGTAATCTTTACTCAGAATAACCCCTCCCTCTTGCAGCTCATCTCTTCTCTTTTCTGATGATGAGGGCGGAGCAACTTGTCAATCAAATGAGATCCACCAATAGCAAACCACAATCATTCAATCAATTCCCCACAGAAAAAAATCAAGCCCCACCCACATTTGATCTTGTTCCAGAAGCCATTTCATTCAGATATACGTCCCAAGAGGGAAGAAAAGACTAATGCAACTTCTATTTCATGCCGACTTTAAGGCCTTTCCTGCTGGGTAATTGCAAAAAAAATCTATAGGCCTACAACAAACATTCACAGTTCAGCTCACATTATCTATTCTATTCTCTTCTCTTCAATTATTTTCTATTCTATTCTATTCTATTCTAATTGCAAGAGGAGCAAATTCTCCTCTAAGCCATTAACCTCTGCATTATTTCTTTTCTGCTCTGATAAAATGTCCTTGTTTATTTGACATACTGAATACTCAGTGTCTCCCTAAAGAGCCAGACAACCCCTTTCCCTCTTTATCTCAGGTGGCTGTCATGTTTACATTAATTTTATAATTGCTTGCACAAAACACCTGAATAGGAACACCATTGCACACCCACAGCTCAGAATACTCATTGTACCATTTTGCCCACTGAATTGCAGCCCGTCCCCCCAGACAAAAGCATTGAAAGCGTTTCCGACACTTTGTCACCCGGTCTGCTTGGCAACCTGACCAACTGCACAAACCAACTCCCTCTAAAGCTCACATTGCAGAAGCACCGGACATTCCCTCGGGACAGCTCAATGGAAATTAATTCGCACAGAAATATCACACTGGGCTCAAAAAGAATCCTTATCGCAAAGCACCAACTCTGGCAGCAGACAAAGGAAGCAATCTGAAGAGAGGAGGAAGAGGATGAAGGAGTCGTTTCATTCACAGGACACACTGCCCTCTTCCAGCACTGGAGCGTGGATCCCTCTATCACGACTGTCTTTTCCATCCGAGCCATCATTATATCCTCTAGGCTCCAGTGGTGTGGATGGGGGTTGGGTAAAGCCATCATAACTAAGACTTAAACGACAGAGAAAACCGCACTTCATATTCTTGCATCTCAAGACGCATGGTTCACAGGGAATGAAAATCAACAGAACTTTCATCGTCCTGCAACTTAGCATGCTAACGGATGAATCAATTTAAATGTTAATACTGTTGACGATCAAAGACTGACTGTGGTTGCTACAGAAACCAAAGGTTGAATACTGCATATATTTATCGACGTACCAACAGAAAGGTGAAAGAAGAATTAAGAAGAACACAATATTTGAAAGCAACATGAATTGTTTTGCACAGCATCTAAACAATTTAGAAGAACTGCTACTAAAGAGAGAGAAGAAAAAAAAACTGCTAGAAGTGAAAGACCCTGTAGCCATGTAGAAATTTTATGAACATGTACTTATATACTTGTTATTGTTGATTTTTGAACTCAAACAGGTATTATATAACTTATTGACCACTCTTCTGTAAAGATATTGGCATGAGCCATTGACAGTTATAGGCCAATAATGAGGCCGTTTGGCTCAACTAAACAAGACTCCAGTTTCACAAGTTCACACTTACATATAATCATATATAGTATAGCATATGCGTATTTGGCGTGGTGTCCGAGCTCAGAATCTGGCCCGAACCCAGAGCGACCCCCCCAATCCCTGGCTGGCATAGAAATGATCGAGAGTGAGGAGTTGGGGTGGAGGAGGGGTGCTAGAAAACTGTCGTGAAACAGAGGCAAGTCGGCTCTATATGCCTCCTCTCGTGCTGATTGGGTAGATTATCTGAACATACTCCCCCCGAACTTTGTTAATAAAACATCATTTCACAAGTTCTCACTTATATACAATCAAATATACTATCAAATATGTGTATTTGGCGTGCTGTCCGAGGAGAGGGCTCTGAGATCAGAATTTGGACCTCACCCAGAGTACTCCCCCCAAAAAAGCAAATAAGCACTGGACAGCCAGCAGGAGACAGATTGACAACGAAAACCCCCAAAATTGAGCTGCGAGTTGACAAATTGGTGTTAATGAGGAGGAGCTTGGCCACTTGACTGGGAGGGCTTACTTTGCGCACAGTCTGCAGCGCACAGCATTGGATGGGTAAGCCCACGAGCATTTGGAAAAAAAGGGGTTTAAATAGTATACTAATATGTTGGTTTCTCAAGCCCATGTGGTCATTGTTTAATTTGTGCCATCTATGTGGGAACGCTGAGCAAACTATTTCAGTGTAGGGACCGGAAGCGATGCAAAATTCAGCCCAGGGCAGAACACGAGAAAGATTTTAAGCTGTGTTCTGTTGCTGTAGTCAATTTAGCGATTTGATTCACAGGGTGATTCACGGTTCAACATTTCAAAAACATGTTGTCTTCACCAAGCGCTTACACAAATGTTTTTGAAGCGTTTATCATTGTAGCCAATCACAGACATACCTGTATATGTTGAGCGCGTGAACACAATGGCCAATCAGAGGTGTTTAAAAAATCCGTTCAATTGCGCTCAACACGCTAGAGGGAAATGCTGGTATCGTCACATTGTTAAATTTTCATCGGAGAGTCTGTAATTTTGTTAACACTAGTTAGGTGTATGCTGGTGGATTGCGGTATTGATTCCCCATGGAGGAAAGATTCTTCAGCGGACGGGAGGAGCTTGAATTCGGGCATGTTGGGCACTTAGGGTGGGGCCAAATGCTGGAAAACTGTAGCAAAACAGAGGTAAGTCAGTTCTATATATGAGCCTCCTCTCGTGCAGATTGGATAGTACTCCTCCAGAACTTCAATAAAACATCATTTATTTCATAATGCATCTTTGGATGATTATCAAATTTCTGTATTTGATTAAATTTACATTCATATTGTGGAGTGTTTCAGTGTATTTTATTCAGAATAATATTGGCCGATGCCAATGGTCCGATTTTTCTTAAGGAAATAAAATCTGCAATGCTTTAAACTATACAGGTAACCCTCTCGTTTGGCACACTATAATAATAGAGGTTAAAATGAACAACAGAGGTATTATATTCAACTGCTATTCATCCCCAGATATAATATTTACACTCTAATACAAACTGAATTGTTTTTGTACAACTCAGTTACACATAAGGTAGTTTTCATAAACACTTCTTCATGGCAAATTTATTCAACCATACATATATAATTAACAGTAAATAAGCTCTTCTCTAGTGTTTTATAGCTAACTAACAAACTGTGAACACTGAATGACTTTCCTGAAGTAAATGCAACATTAAGTGATATTGTTCACAAGCTGTTTTATTGACGTCTTTCTTCGATTGAAACGCAGATTGAGTGATTACATGAGTCATGATACGGATTTCGGTAAATTGTACTGTATTTTCAACATACCTTCTGATATTCATGCATGTTTTTCGAGATATAATTTGTATTAAAGTGGAAGAGAAGACTTGAACTGAGGCGCTACGGCGATGTCACGTCACATTTAAGTGTCAAAACGCATTTACATTTATGACGCTTTTTTATCCAAAGCGACTTGCTATATTTGTCAGAGGTCGCACGCCTCTGGAGCAACTAGGGGTTAAGTGTCTTGCTCAGGGACACATTGGTGTCTCACACTGGATTCGGAACCGGGTCTCTCACACCAAAGGCATGTTTCTTATCCATTGTGTCATCACCAAACATCACTTTCTTATTAGAAGTAACAGAGCACAAAGCTCTTTGCGGTTATTGGATGGGAGGCAATACAAATAATTTTTTATGTGGGGAAAACCGTTGATGTGGACACTCTGGCTTGAACTACGGGTGATTCATAGGGTCAAATAAAGCCTGCATTAACATCGCTATTTTTAACTGTTAAAGCCTTATTGTCGCGTTAGCTCACTCTAAATTCAACACAAGAGATTTTCTTCACACACAGCGTGAGTTGCAGTCGGTCATGTTTTTCCACACCCTTTTGATTGACAGGATTAAATCGACACTGATCATCGGCTGTTTTTAAACAATCGGCCGATAGCGAAAATAACAGCTTTAATGCAGATACCATTATTGGCCGATACATCGGTGTATCTCTAGTTCCAGATTTTATTTAATTTTGTTAATGAGTTTTTAATTACTGTTTTAAAAGTAACTATTTTCTCCAAGTATAAACTTTTTTTGAATTCATTCATTTTATGCTAATATTAGCTGTTTATATTCAAGAATCATGCCTAAATTAGAGCACAAAGCTTTCCAAACGTTGCACTCTTCAATTTACATCCCAGCACTGTACAATAGATGAGTTTCCGTATGGCAATCATTTCTATAGTAAAAGAGAGAACATGTTTTCTAGGACACCGATACAGACTGATCCATTACAGTTTGATTATGCTGTTTCCTGGAACACAGTGAGCCCAACAAAAATCTGAGAGAAAACTTTCCTGTCAAATTTGAAGACATTTCCTTTGAAAAGTTAATATCTGTGAGGCACAAACATTTTGCTCAAACTTCACATAACTTTCAAACTAGATCTCGAGTTTGTTGCAGAACTATAAGTAAATGGTGTAATAGACACAGCAGTATCCGGCATGAAGTGGGCTACTATCAAGTTAGGTTGATTGCCTGTCATTCTTACACTTCTACCATCTCCTTCATGATTAACGCCGCCTCTCACCACTGAGTCACGTAAATCCTTCAAACAATTCTGAGAAAGTATCTTAAATACCAGCAGTATTTTAAATACACACGCTACCATAATGAGCATCTTAAATATAAACTCCGCCTGGCATAATAGATGAGAAATTAAAACCGTAAAATCACTAGATTGTGAAATGAATGTCACACACCACACAAAGAGTTCAGGCTCTCATCACCTTCTGTGACATTCAGAGACGCAGTTCAAGGGGAATATGTTACACACGTGTGGCATCGGCAGCGCTGGCATTTGCATAATAATGAAGATGTTCACCAACCTTGACAGGAGCCATTAACTTCCTCATGGCCCGCCTGGCACATGCACCTCCCAATGGGCACCAGCCACTCCCCCTCCGCACTGCAATGCATTCTGGGAGATTCATCAGCCACCGAGTTGTTGACGCAGGTCCCTGACACCTCCAGAAGCTGTGAGGAGTCTGCCCCGGTTATAGTATCCGGGAAGAGGGCCAAATTCCTGACAACAAAAGGACACTTTTTGTAGAAGACCCGGACGGAAACGAGCGCGATACATGCGCCCAGGTCTTGGAAAGCCAGGTAGAAGCCTTTCTTAGTCAACGGGCCCACATCCCTAACTTCCGTGTTCAGTTTCATGACCCTGTCTCCGAGGTCAAGCTCTGTGAAGCTCTCGTCGGCCGCAATGGTGTCGATCTTCGAGTACTGGCTTTCCCGAATATTCCTTCTCTCATCGTCGTTGGCTTCGTAATAGTAGACATTGAATGTCTCCTTGCACGTGCCCAGACCTCCGGGAAGACTGTTGCAATCCCGTAGCGTGAACTTGAGCTCCACGAACACTCGCTGGGCGCCTTGGGTTAAAATCCAGTTGGTCTGCAACCAGTTGTTCTGGTTGTGCTCCATCACCTTACACACCTGGTACGTGTGGATGGGTGCATAGTTCTCGTCCACCTCTCCGATTTCTTCCCACTATAACACAAGGAGAGAAAACGCATATTAACCTGTTAACCGTCACCCCCCTTTTTGAGCATAGACGTGGAAATGCACTACTCAAACTTGAATGGTTGTAAAGTTGGCATCACATTATTTTAGTGTCTTTGTTACATATTACATGTACTTACTGTAGTAATGACAAAATTATGCATAATTTTATGCAAATAACCCAAATCCTAACCCTAACTCTATATAGTTTTTAAAAACTATTTTTATTTTAAAAACTAAAGAATTTTCTTTCTTTTTTTCCTGAAAATGTTAAATGTTATGCATTAGACTAAAACTTACTGACTTTGCTCACACAGGGTATAACATTCCCAAAATGTTGGAATCAATTATTGTACTTTTTGGGGATTTTCCTCCCAAACCTTAAACCTTGTTACACTTGTGATGTTCCCATTCAAAAATTACCATTCTACAAAACAAAAATATGTTGTTATGCTATATTATCACCAAATATTGGATTCAATTTTTTTGTCAACTTGTTTTCTTTCAATTAAGTCAGGTTTTGTATTTCTTTTTGGAACGGACTAATCGTAGGGCTCATTGATCTGAGCTTATAGACCTCAGTATTTGAGAGAAAATATTTTTTTGTGGATAAATGTCAATATTCAATAGATTTTTTTTTTTTAAAATCACACTGTTTATCACACTAGTGTGCAATAATGTTTAACCAGGAAGTTGGTTTTGAAATTATTTTACTTTGAACAAATGCCACAAAGTCAAACTTGTGGACACTGTAAAATAAAGTATGACCCAAAATTTATATTTTGCAAAATAATTTGGGCTCTAAAATTGTAATACATGTCTAACCAGGTTGTGTTCCAAATTCCAAGTTGATATCACAAAAATATAGTTTCCTATGAGGTTTTGTTTAGGTGCTATACCCAAAATAGTCAATAGGTGAAATCCACATTCAAAAGGATTTTTTGATGCATTCTCCTGTCACAAATTAATACATTTCTGTAGCAATATCACTTTTATCCCAAAAAAGATTGAATAATTGATGGAAATTATGGCCAAACAGAACCTTTAGTCTCTTGTATGTTTTGTTAAGATTACAAAAAAAGAGTTAGTTCATATAGTCTGTAAGGGGCTGCCGCTTTACTTATTTTATTATTCAATTTATATTTAACATACGCCAGTTCCCGCCTCCTCCTTTCCTGAGCCTTTAACATTGTTACAATGTGAAAATAAAAATAAAATGGTGGAATAAAAACGGGTTTCCAGTGTCCTGCTACCGGGACGCTAGCAGCAGAGTGGCCTCGTCACAAATGTAGGTCTACATTTGGGTGACAATGTTCGTGCTCGGCAAAAGGGTGCATTGAGGGCACATTGTGGCCGGAAAGGGTGCGCTTGCCCTTCTTAATCATGAAATGACAAATGGTGTGTGCTCTAGTGGACTTCATGGTCATGTCATTTGGGTCAAGTGCATTCTGGGAATTATATATTAAAAGATATGCAGTGGCTGATGCAATGAAAGTGGAACTGGATTCATTTTTCTTCAAGTGTGGGAACTTTCAGCGCTGTGGACTAATCCTTCAAACTCCTTTTTACACCATCACTTCCTTTTTTTGCGAACTGTCATGAACAATTATCATTACCATCACATTTCACATTGTGTACTTTGTGCACTGTGATTCTGTGATGGAAATTACATTTTTGGAATGTTGTAGTTATGTTTAAGGTCATTTTTTATATCTAGCATTTTACACAAATACACAAAATGAAATACACGGTCACACCTTCCGCATGATTTGACAAAATCTTGCTGGGAAAAATAAAATATACTGTTCACAAGGTGATTGTTTACTTCACACATCACATGTTTTTTTATATTTTCTTCACACATCGTATCACACACATCTAATATTTCTGTCCTAGTCCTAAAACATTCTGCCCGTAAAGTTAGTCAATTCCATTAAATACTGTACTGACGACTTATTAAGAGTATGTTAAGGGAAATAAGTGTATTGTAACAGTACTGTACGAGAACATTGTGGCATCCATTCACACACCACAAGCGCCACATCAAACAAAATACGGCTGTATGTTTTGCTGTCCGTAGAGATGCTCAATAACAATACATCAGGTGGCAGAGAGATTGGAAAAACAATCTGCCAGCTATAATCTACGCAGTCAGGAGGCTTGTAACATGGCAGTTAACAAAGCAAGACCACGGAGTGCACCCTGAGGGCCCGAGCGGCCCTTCAGCGCTCTTCAAAAGCGCAGTCAATGACCAGAGAGACCCTCCCGAGGCCTCGTATTACCTCTGCCTGACACTCTCTGAATGTGAGCGATTGTGAGCTGTGTGGACAGTAGAAGAACTGAAGTCTGGACCACTGGGAGTCATACAGCGAGTGCTAATCGTAGTCTCGCAGTTCACACACTGGAAACTCACGGGCTCTTTTAGTACGACTTACTGAGAGCACAAACCGTGGAGTTCTGTGCTGGCAGTCATTTGTTTCGAATTTATTAAATTCAAAGTCATTACTGCTTCAAAATGTATTAAATGCATCAAGCACAGGGCCTTTATCTCCATCTAGTTATAAACTTTGTTTGAAATAGTATACTCTATGGAGATAATATATTTTAAAATAATATACTTAAGTGCAAACTGAGTCTGACCTTTTCAGCCACTTAAACTGCGTGTTAATTGTAATTAAATTAAAATGAAGTATGGTTTAAATTTTCAATTAGCTGAACTTTTGAGTGCTTAAGTACAAGTATGTGTGTGTATACTGTATATATATAGACATTATTACAAAGTGCACTTTTTAAAAGTATACGTAAATGTGTTAAGAAACAGGGTAATGGCCATTTTAGTGTCATTGTTGCAGATGTTACAAGTAGTTACTCTGCTAATAATAATAACTATATAATAATATGCAACTAACCCTAAACCAAACCCTAATCCTAATCGTAACCCTATAGTCAGTGCATGTTGTTAATTAATATTAGTATCAGTACTTAATGTATCATTACAAACACATTATGTAACAAAGACACCTTCAAATAAAGTGTAACCAGAAACAGCCAAGAAAGTGTACTCTTTAAGTACACTTAAGGGGCCTTTAAATTCATTCATATTATATTATCTGCATGTACAATAAAAAAAAAAAAACTTTAATACACCACAAGTGCACACTCCTTTCAATTAAGCACACTTTTTTTCGCAAGCGTTTAGAGTGAATCTTCACAGAAATGGGGAGAGACTGTTTGTCAAAATAAGCAGTATAAAAAAAGAGCATGCTGCACAGAATATTCTTCAGTTATAGGTAAATGTTAACACGGTTTTAGCAAGGAAATCAGTATTACTATGGCAAAGCACATTCAATAATTCATTGGAATTATGAACCATTCAATGAAATAATCATTCAAAGCACGTAGTCACCCATTCTGCAGCAGAGAAAGATACACATCGCTTCTTTCACTCAATGTGTCCACTAACGAAATATTGTCATTAATCATTTATTTACACTGTTTTGTATCTTACATAAAATTCTGACATGAGCTGTATCCAATTTCAAAGTCTCAGCTGGAAAATAAATCTGTTTCACAGTGCCATTACTACTCTTCCCTTTTCTCTCTCTTGCTTCCTTATTGCTTTCTGATAATCTGCCTTTTAAGACAACATCCTAACTTAAACAAATCCTCCTACGTGACTGATTTGGAATATGCAAATAGCGTGAAGACTTAACTCATTAATTCCAACAGAGTTTAGGTTAGCATGTTGCTAAGCTAACACTGTAATACTCTAATGGAACATTTTAATTACATTCCAGTAAGCCAAACGCCCATCTTACCATCTGATTTTTACTCGAGCAGAGGTGATCATATTCATGGGCTATAGAGCCCTTTGGTGATGCATCAGTGCCACAATGATACAGAAAAGTGTGTCACAGATTTCTCCAATATGAGTCACTGTGGCTAGGATCTGGTAAATTACATTGGCAAAGCTGCAATTTAGGGAAAGTCGCCATTTGAAATGAGAATGGGCCTGTGTGAATGTGGATCATGCAGATAACCAAGGGCGTTAGGATATTCGTTTCAAGCTCTCGTGTGAAAATGCATTACTAATAGCTACCAGGCACCCCAGGACGACAATATTTCTGACACATGGATGAAGATGAATAGATCATTCTAAAAGACCTTCATTACAAAAACACATTGAAAAAGGAGATTGCACGAGGATGCGTGTCACAGCTGTGTAGCGAAAACAAGAATCATATCAAGCCAAAGATTGAAATGGCACACATGGACATTCTGACAACCCTTGCACCCTTGATTTTATAGGGTATAAATCTGAATGAATTCCTTAATGTATGTAAAAAGTGTTCACACCTTGGTCCACGCATGTCTTTAGTAAATCCTGATAGTATTTTTTAATGCCAAAAGATGGTTTGCACTGGTGCAAGGCTTAGTAAATTTGACCGAAGGTATCATAAGTATAATTATTTCTGAGTGAAAACTGTGGCTCTGTAGTGCTTTCAAAGCATTGCTCTGTTCATTTGAACATGCCTAGATCAACAGTGGCTCAGCCAATAGTGAGTTTAGGCTGGGACTAAGTTCTTGTCTGACCGGTTACAGACAGGGAAGTTTATTATTTTTGCCATTCAGTTTGGTGAATGTTACAAATGTTACGTCCTTCACCTGTCCACCTTAATTTTCAACATGGAAGTAAGCTAATTTCTTTGTATGTGCTAGACAAAATGAAATAGGAAAGTGAGCTTCTGTTTGTTGGAGTTCCACTGTAAAGCTGCTTGTGTGGAAAAAACAAACAAAAAAAAAACAGATTAGAAGTGTATTAGAAGTTTAGTCTTGGGTCTTACATTGGCCCAGTTCTGGGGTGAAGGAATAAATCCAATTAGTGCTGATGAATCAAGAGGAGGTTAACAGACTGGGTTTGACTTTAAGATAGCTTAAAACCAGATGGTGCATTTAGTGCATAGAAAAAACAAACTACTTGAATCATTTAGCCTGAATATTAAACATTTGTTTCAAAGTTCTCTGGTATGCTTTCATTAAATTGAAAATAGTAGCATTAACATTCTACTAAACAACCTTGTGTTTCATGGAAGAAAGTCTGGAACGACACCAGAGCGAGGGTGACAGACTTTTCATTTTTGAGTGAACTTTAAAGGGATAGTTAATCCGAAAATAATTTATTGTAGTCATTTATTACCCTCCTGTCGCTCCAAACCCATTAGAATTTAGATCAAATTTGAAACACAAATGACAATATGTTTAATGAAATCTGAGAGATTTATGTCCCTTCACTGAAAGACTAAAAAACCAAAACTTTAACACTTAAAAAAGTTAATAAAATCATTTTAATCCAAGTATTCTGAAGAGATTGCTTTACACGATGAACAGATTTCAATGTAGTAAAAATGTTGAATGTGTTTAAAGCTGTTTATGAATGTAAAAGGTCTGCAAAGTTTAAAATATCAAAGTGCAGATAAATGGAGTTATTGTCTACTAAAAGAAAATAAACGATTCTGAACTGCCTGAAACGAGTCATCAATTCCCGTAATTCCAGTCTTATTTCCTGCTCGAACCTATGTAGGTGTGTAACAAATTTGCATAATGCAAGCCTATGCTCTTCATCGCTCCAATCACAACAGACTGGGCAATCTTAGCAATCAGAGCAGACTAGACCAATTACAACAGACTGGGTCATCTGACCAATCAGAGCAGAGTAGACCAATCACAACAGACAGAGCCATCTGACCAATCAGAGCAGAGTAGACCAATCACAACAGACTGGGCCATCTGACCAATCAGAGCAGAGTAGACCAATCACAACAGACTGAGCCATCTGACCAATCAGAGCATAGTAGACCGAGTAAACCGATCACAACAGACTGGGCCATCTGACCAATCAGAGCAGAGTAGACCAATCACAGAAGACTGGGTCATCTGACCAATGAGAGCAGAGTAGACCAATCACAACAGACTGGGTCATCTGACCAATCAGAGCAGAGTAGACCAATCACAGCAGACTGGGCCATCTTACCAATCAGAGCAGAGTAGAACAATCACAACAGACTGAGACATCTGACCAATCACAACAGACTGGGTCATCTGACCAATCAGAGCAAAGTAGACCAATCACAACAGACTGGGCCATCTGACCAATCAGGGCAGAGTAGAACGATCACAGCAGACTGAGCCATCTGACCAATCACAACAGACTGGGTCATCTGACCAATCAGAGCAAAGTAGACCAATCACAACAGACTGGGCCATCAGACCAATCAGAGCAGAGTAGACCAATCACAACAGACCAGGGGCACGTTCAAGTTCAAAACGGTGGGCACGTTCAAGTTCAAAACGGTGCACAACGTTTTGCTGCGGTTTCCGGGCGTGCACCAATGTGCAACGGGGTTTGATATACGTTTTCTCTTGTTTGGTGGATGTGTCAGAACTGCAGTCCAATCAGCAGCAACATGTATATAAAGCATGCTGTATTAAAGTGAACTCGCACAATGGGTTCAAGTAAAGTAATTTACAAATGTGTTCGATGCAGCTCGGTATACGCAACAACTGAGGATATTAGAAGACATGTTTGTCGTAAGTTTCATTGTAAAAATATAGGATATCAACATAATGATGTAGTTGTTTATAGTTTTCAGCTTCATTGCAAGTGTAGCCTATGACATTTGGTATAGAAATAAACAATGGTAATTAAGTGCTTTTCCTAAAAATGAAAAAAGAAAATACAGGGTATTAAAACAGTATGAACTACAAATAAAATCAGTATCTGAGGCTAAATAGATGTATTTTAGTCTAAATTAGGTAAGATGTGTGCTTCCATTTCAATTTCCACAAATCGCTTCACTCGATTGGGATGTTCTCGTGTTCTGGGCAGCAAGTGCAGTAACATCGGGAATATTTTGTAGTATTAAACACATATTTATACCGACTTCATCAGGCTCCATACATTCTTCACAAAGAACACAAAGAATGGCCTTCTTAGCTGCCATAGTTGCAACTCTTGCGTCATCAGAACAGTGTGTTCAACGCATCACCGTTTCTGTTTAAAAAAACATTGTGCAACGTTTTGTCGGGGCTGAACGCAGCCCAGGTCATCTGACCAATCAGAGCAGACCAATCACAATAGACTGGGAAATCTGACCAATCAGAGCAGAGGAGGCTCTCGGAAAAGACTAAGAGGGTTTAAGAGAGACTGAATACTTTATCAAACCGTTTCAGATACTGTGAGAAAAGAGCTAATGCTTCAATGTATATTATGATAAAAAAAAATAGTAGACCTTGGATGCACTTAAACCTATTGTTGGAAACGTCCAAAACAAAATTAGGAACCTTTAAAATAGCATAACAGGGGCACTGTTACAAAGCATAGGAGTCATTCAGATCCAAGTGCAGCTTGTCTTTATTAAACCGAGTAGTCACCAGGCAAGGGTCATACACCAGCAAACACAGCAGAGAAGATCAGGCAAAATCATGGTCAATAAACAGGCAGGAAATCAGGGCAGGCAGCAAACAAACAGGATACCAGAACCAGGCAGAAGATCAGGAACAGACAAGGTCACAACAGGCAGGTAAACACATGGAAACACGCTTGGAAATGTCCGCAGAAGCAAAACAAGACTTAGCCCAGAGTGTTATGTGAGTGAGGCTTAAATGAGTGTTTAAACATGAGGGGTGTGTGTGTGTGTGTGCGATCAGTGCAGTGCAGGTGTATGGTGTAATCAGTCTAGGGAGATGCATGATGGGAAATGGAGTCCATAATCACCCAGGGAGTGTGTGGCTAATCGTGACAGAGCCTCCCACTTTAAGAGCGGCTCCCAGACGCTCAAAAAAAAACACCCAAAAGTCCAGATGGGAGGCGGACCAAGGGAGGGCAGAGGTGTAACCGGCAGACCAGAGTCCCGTGGTGGAGCCAGGGTGACGTCTAACCAAAGCGGAGGAAGTAGGATGAGCGAGCCTAGCGGAGCTGGTGAGCTGACAGACCACGGCATATATGAGGGCACTATGAGCCAAGGAGAAGCCGATGGGTCGGAGGACCAAGGTGGAGTCCGAGGCTCAGGGGACGGAGGCCGAGATGGGGGATCCTCAGGCCAGGGCGATGCTGAGGACTGGACACCCTGAGGCAGATAGACAGTGTTACAGGTGGGTAGCTATGGATGAGCAGAGGGGTTGACAGGGCTCAGCGGAGGCAGGACAGGAGAGCAGGATGACTCAGACAGAGGAGGTGGGAGAGGGAAGCTGGGCGAAAACTGGACGCCACCTCCAGGGCTCCAGCGGTGTTGTATGTGGCCCAAATACACCATAGCGCGACCCCCACTAGGGGGAGCGCTGAGGACAGGTCAGAGGGGGGTTGCGGGACGACAACCGCCACAAAACATGGAACTTGAAGGTCTGGAGACACAGGCGTAGAGTCGGCCATCTTGTCTGGAGACACAGGCGGAGATTCGGCCATCATGTCTGGAGACACGAGGTGCAGGTGTGTGTGTAATCAGCACAGTGCAGGTGTATGGTGTAATCAGTCCAGGGAGATGCATGATGGGAAATGGAGTCCGTAATCACCAAGGGAATGGATGGATAATGGTGACAGGCACTTTATTTAGACTTTTTTCTCATATAAACAATGATCAAAGAACATAAACAGTGCACATCAAGAATGGTAAACAGAAGAACTTAGTAATAGGGATAAGTAATGCCCCCCATTTTAATACATATAATCACATACGCTGAATATTTTGTTATTGCATAAAATAACAATACATTAAAGAGCAAATAGTATATGCCACTTATACTAAGTATAAAGAGCATCTAAATAAATACTGCTTTTTTAACTGTTTGTAAATAGCATCTACCACTTGTATTTCAAAGATGAATGAAAGTCCAATGGGTTTTCAACAACATGAGTGTGAGTAATTTGTGGGTGAACGAACCCTTTAACAACAGTAGTCAGTGCAGCCTGTACATCTATGCTATTATGCGTCTAACCGACCACATGAAAAAAAACTATCATTTTATTTTTTGTTGCAGTACCTCTGTGGCTATTTCACTTGTCAGGCCTTTCAGCATATATATTTCTGTGAACTATCATCACTAAAACTCTCATCTCCTACTGAGACCCTCACCATTTTTTTCTCCATTTAAATCCTTCACAGCACACTTATTTACCAATGTTTTCTGCCCCTAAAACCCTAAATTCTCCCAGTGTGAGTTAGCATGCGCTATAAGCATGCATTTACCCATAAACCCCAACTCCCACAGCACGTCCTTCTCGGCTGTATACTGATGCTTCACCCCTGACTTTCAAACAATAACCCTTCATTACCCACCAATCACCATCGCCCAGCCATCCCTGTCATTGCCACCCAGGGTCTACAGGGGGGCGGAGCTGAACATGACTGAAAAGCATGGTAGAAAACAACTTCCTGCTATGATTTTGGCTCTTTGCGTGAGAGTGTGGTGGGACACGTGAATGTGACTTTTCAGGGTGGGTGAAGCGATTCCTCTGTTGAGCATCACGTCAATGCATTTTACCCTTCGGTAAAAGACAGGGAAAAAAGGACAGCGGTGTGAGCCAGAGGTGCCCTAGGCCTGCACAAAGCCCGGATTTAGCTGAGCTCCTGTAAACCGCTTCGTTGACTTGGCAAATCTGGCCTGTTCTGACAGCGGTGAAAGCAGCATGAAGCCAGGGTTGAAAACAAACAAACCGGGGAGAAAAGATAATCGCTGGTATTTTGTGATGTATCTGCCAGTACAGATTGCTGATTGTAGATCCAAAAGCCTCTGTGTCTTCAAAAACAAGCATCTAACCCAATTGCGTTACCTACGTGAACCATGCAAACAAGAATTTAAACAGTTATTATATAAAAGTTCTGTTCCGAAATATAGTGAGCTGCCTACCTAGACAGCATTTTAGGCAGAAACATTGTGCTATCTCTTTATGCCTCATTTCTCTCAAACTCTGCTTCCGGAGAATGCAATCCAAAAACTTAAAGGGTTAGTTCAAAATTATAATTGTCATAAAATTTACTCACTCAAATTGTTTCAAACCTGTATGAATGTATGTATTCTGTTGAACACAAAAGAAGATATTTTGAAGAATGTGGGTAACCAACAGTTGATGGACCCCATTGACTTCTATAGTATGGGGGGGGAAATACTATGGAAGTCAATGGAGTCCATCAACCTTTTGGCTACCCACATTCTTCATTTTATATATATATATAATATAAATAAAATGAAGAATGTTCCATATATATATATATATATATATATATATATATGAATAAATGAAGAATGTGGGTAGCCAAACGGTTACAAATCTTTTTGTGATGTTTCCATGATGCTTCAAAAGATGGTATGATTTGCATACTTTTCCTTGTGGAATTGACAGGATGTGTCATATAATATCTGATTCTTATGTTCAAATGTCTCTCCTCATCTATAATTTAATCACGTTCTCATGTTTAATATACATAACGAGCACTACTTTGGTTCAATAAGATTTCAGTGTGTTCAGGGCTACCTGAAGCAACATTGCATAACCAGAAACCAAACAGCCGACAAAACGGTTTGTTGCTCTCTGTGGTCACAGCTGGTTAGGACAAAAACGAGGCTTCACATAGGAGATAACTTTGATTACTCGCATTATCGTCCAGGTCTTGTTAGGACACAATATCAGACTGGTGCAGTTAGCTTAACAACATGCTAACATCTGGGCATCAACTGTGAGACTCAAATAATGAGGGCTTTCAGTGAGGAGTTTCTGCCAATGAAGAGCATTCAAAAGAAGTCACTTTTGTTCAGTTTCTATTAGGATGCTGCCTTAGACGATACAGAGACTCTACGTTAGATAGCAAATATGGAGATAGCAAATGTCTGACCATAGGTTTTATGTAAGAATATGCTAATCATTGGGTGGGTTAGGTTTCTCTTAAAGGGATAGTTCACCCAAAAATGAAAATTAGCCCATGATTTGAAATATCCATATTTAAAACTTTAAATTACTAAAATAACTAGCTTCCGGCAGACGGCTGTATGTATCAATTTACTTTATTTTTGTCTATAAAGTTTTAAATAATGGATATTTTTCTTACACTAACGCAACACTTCACTTCAGAAGGCCTTTATTAACCTCTGGAGAAATTTTATCATGGATAGATGTACTTTGATGCACTTCAAAAAGAACATCAAATAACTGTTAACCAATACCTAGATAAATTAAGAGGGTTTATGTGGCATATTTCTCATTAGTGACAGGCTTTACTGAATCTCTTGAAACTGCTGAGCTGTTGCTAAATCCATCTCACACTCCAGATGCTCTGTTGAATTAATATGATTGTGAGTGTAGTCAACTCTAACAGCATAACAAACATCCCAAGCCTCACAGAAACCAGCATCTCCTTCCTAATTCATTATCAATCCCAAATCTCACTTTACCACCAACCTCACTACCCTAGGTCCAAACTAAAATAACTATTGGATTATATAACTGTTTCATTTCATGTGGGAACTCGCTCTATAACTGCAATTTGTATATACACCCCATTTTGTAATGGTGATCTACCCAACATCACTCTCTGTACACTTGCACACGCACCACTTTTTTTTTTCTTTTCTTTTTTGGACAATGACCAAAAAAAATGATATACCATTTTTTTTGTATTTTTGTATTTATTATTATTTGAACAACGTTAAATGAGCATTGCAATGATTCAGTATAATGGTGCATATCAAAATATTACCATCTGATATTGTCACTGTATTATCGTCCAGCTACAGTATATATTTATTGTTTGCAAAAGAAATTTTAAAAAACAATATGGACGTTCAAACAGCTGAACAATTTAACATAAACATAATGTAAATATGATTAGGTTTATAGGCATTTGGCCCACATAACAATGTACAACAATGAATGTTAAATTATCTGATATTTTAAGTGACATATTCACAAGGGCCCTCTTTATGATGTAATTGTATTGTTTTATTTTGATTTTTTATTATTTTATTTCATTTTTACATTCTATTTTTTGTTTTGATTTTTTTTTCTGCAGGTTTCTGAATATTGATCGCACCACACAACTTTGATTTGGTGGACTTTTTTTTTTTTTTTTTAGAATATAATAACTAAACATCAGTTCTAAGGATTTCTTTTGGAAAATTAAAACTCGATTTTATTTTGATGGTCAATTTTAGACGTTCTACTATAACTATAAGTAACCTTGCAACTACATGTCAACTAACTCTCATTAGAGTATTAGTAGACTGTTAGGTTCGGGTGAGTACAATAAGTCAATATGTACTTGCAAATTTACTTAAAATTCATTCAATGGACTAGTAAAATAATAGAATATCTTTATGAATAGTGTCACAAAACAAATCTGACATAAGATAGAAAATAACAGCTACACCAATTCAGTCCGCCTTTTAAATCAACTGTTCGATCAAAACTCAACGCGTCTTGAATTATAGCAATACTAGTTAGCATCCCGGCCTTGTTGACATAATCTTAATGCTAAGTGCATAAACTGCAAGTGTCACCCTTGAGTAATTGTGAACATCTAATAATAGAGCAAAAATCATTTAATCTCAATAGCCATTGAAAAGGATCTGAATAGCCCTCTGATGAATCTGACACTGATTTATCACCCCCTAGATTTCACGTCATATTCAGGATATCACGCATGGGCGTTTGTATTTCCATCTCAAAGGAGGAATAATCATCTCTCATAACAGGTGTTATGCAGCGTGTCTGGAGACTTTAGGATCTATTGTCGGCCTGTATTGTTGCATTGGAGAGCAGGTGCAGGTAAGCACAATGCAAGTGCTCTTTTTTACCATCACAACAGGAAACTGAATTAAGCTATAACAGCACACTGTAAACACTGGATGCAGGCCGTGCTAGATAACAATAAAGGCCTCTACACCGCAGCTGGGACGAGCAAGCTGATATAGAGAATGGAGAAATCACGGTGTTTGCACAGTCGTAAAGAAAACACACTTTTCTAATCAAAATCTTGAGAATCAAGCGATAGTTTAGCAGGGGCCCAAAACTAAAACCAAGCATTGGATCGCTGGACAATTCTTGCATAAGCAAACTAGAACTAGGTGATGTCATTATAAGATGTTAAAGGGATAGTTCACCCAAAAATGGTAATTAGCCCATATTTACTCACCCTCAAGCCATCCTAGGTGTATATGACATTCTTCTTTCAGACGAATACAATCGAAGTTATATATATAAAAAAAACTGGCTCTTCCAAGCTTTAAAATGGCAGTGAATATGTGTTTCTGTTTTGAAGTCCATAAAAGTGCATTTATCCATCATAAAAGTGCATCCATCCATGATTAAAGTGCATATATCCATGATTAAAGTGCTCCACACGGCTCTCGGAGGTTAATAAAGGCCTTGTGAAGCGAAGTGATGCGTTCGTGTAAGAAAAATATTCATATTTGAAACTGTATGAAGTAAAAAACTAGCTTCCGAGCCAAACGTACATGCGACGTACTACTGATATTTACGCTACGCCATGACGCACTATGCTACTTCTGACGTCACAAGTTGCGAAAGTAGCACTTTAGGTGTAAGTAGACTGCATATGTTCGTTTGGCCGAAAGATAGAATTTTACTTTGTAACGTAATAAATTTGAATATTCTTCTTACACAAACTCATCGCATCGCTTCAGAAGGCCTTTATTAATCCCCCAGAGCCGTGTGGAGCAATTTAATGATGGATAGATGCACTTTTATGGACTTCAAAACAGAAACGGCCATTCACTGCCATTATAAAGCTTGGAGGAGCCAGGACATTTTTTTATATAACTCCGATTGTATTCATCTGAAAGAAGAATGTCATATACAGCTAGGATGACTTCAGGGTGAGTAAATCATGGGCTAATTTTCATTTTTGGGTGACCTATCCCTTTAAGGTGATTTTTGGGGAGGCATAAAAACAGCACGATACTGACAGACCTAAAAGAACACTGGGATATTTATTGTCCCGTTCTGTACAAGTTTGTAACTGCTTATGCATTCGACAGCCTGTCAAAAACAACCTAGATACTCAACACCTATGCTCCTTTTCTGCTGACAAACCATTTCATCTAGCTTCAGCTTTCTTCACTTTGGTATTCTCAATGTATTATTTGCCAAACAACAGAAGGAAATAGAAAACAAATATATATATATATATATATATGTAAAGTTGGCCATTAGTCATTAAAATTCAACACATTGTTTGCAGGGTTTCCCAATCGGCTGGCTCAGAAATAAATTGCATTCTGAGTGTCACAAAAAAATTAAAACACCAGGTTTAGTGTGCCTTTGTGCCTTTTTTAGAACAAAACGGGCTTCCCTTCTTCTCGGTTTGTCTCTGACCTCTCGTACTACCTCTCTCTCTCTGTGCTATGCTCGCCACGTTCTATTATTTTTCACTTTGAAACTGTCTTTTCTGCCATCAAGGGAATTGGAGACCTTGAGATGTTCTCCTAAGCCAGCTCTTAACTCAAAGTGCTGAGAGACAGGAAGATGTGTGGAACTCACCCCATTCTTCGGGTAGGCGACCCACCCCAGGTCACCAATTACAGAGCGAGAGTCCAGCAAATTCACTGCAGGAGAACAAGAAACGGGGACAAGTCAATGATCTGGAGCTGTAAAAGTAGTATAAAAATAACATTTGTATGCAGGTTGCTTTACTTCACAGTAGGGATATCAATTTACACAAATTCCTATGATCTATCGTCGTTTAAAGCAATGATCAATACATTGATTCATCATCAGCCTTAATACTGCAATATGCGTCTGCTGCAGTGGGTTATATAGCCAACAGCATGACAGGGTATGTAAATACTGCTCAAAACGCCATGTTTCTCACCAAATGAATGAGAAGGGTTTTAGTCTTAATAAAGGATTGTAAAATTAGTTGATGTGATTATTTAATTCGCTGCTGTACAATATAGCGTACATGAATTACCCATAACAGATCTAAACAGGTGGAGCTGGGGAGGGAGGAGGGTTTCTGAAAGCACTGCACCACTATAGCAAATGCTGACCAAGTATTTGAAGGTTGAGCAGCGAGCTCATTGGCTACTGAGACAGCAGGAACCAATCAGCTGCACCCTATAGAGAATGATGTGATTGTAAGCAGATTGAGTTAAGGACCTGTCAGCCATCTAGAGTTTCATGACAGAACTTGTTCAGTCATTGTTGTACTATAGATTCTCCAACATTTTCTTTTTAAATAAATGTTTTTAAATTAGAATTATTATCACATTAATTGTACTTCACGTTAATTGTGCCACAATATCATCTGGTTCAGGGTGTCATTTTATTAGATTTAGATTTCACAGATTTCATACAAAATAAACAAACAAAAAAAACAAACAAACATGCACTCTTTTTTTTTTTTCAAAATCTGATTCAAACTACATATGGAGGTGGGATTACAAGGTGCGATTCCAATCACACTTTTGCATCACTCCAAACACAACACAACGATAATGTCAAAACTAGTGACGGAAAAGCCAGAAGTATTCAAATAGTGTAATGGTATGTCTGAAGATTTCAGCCTTGTCCTGTGTGACGGAGGAGTTCTGCACCACAACTTGACAGGTAACTTAATTGGAGAGTGAAATGATGCACCTCCATTTGTCCTTTATCTGTTTTAAAAGCCTCGTCACATATGTGGGTGCGTCTACATCCTTACCTAAGCAGCCCATGCAAATAGGCTGGTTATGTCTGGACACACAAATCATATTTGATCACTTGCAATTACTAGTGGGGACAGTCTGAGAAAAGATCTGATTTGCCTGCAGTCTGAGCATAGCCTTTGCGTCAATTTGTTTTCATAGGCATTAACATGTAAAGAAAGAATGCACATGAACATATGTATATAAAATAGAGTTGAAGTGTTAAGCCATTAAAAATGAATTCTATGAATGCAATAATCATATCAACCCTTAAAAATGAATTCTATGAATGCAATTATCATATCAACCCTTAAAAATGAATTCTATGAATGCAAAAATCATATCAACCCTTAAAGGAAAGCTGCACACATGTAGAAGTGTTTTAGATGCTGTCAGTATGTGATATTGTAAAATCATCAAAACTTAATGAGGATTTGCTCAAAATTGCAACCAAAAGTGTCAAAAAGAATTTGTGAAAATCAAAATAATATAATATTATATTTCATATTTTAAATATTTAGATGGGAGAGTGTATTGCAATGGATAAACTAAAATGACACAGTGTGTCTCGTGTTTTTTTGGGGGGAAACCCCTCATAAAGGTGAAAACACACCTGAAAATCACTCCCAGATGGAAAATATTATCCAGACACGGCATCTGAATACCTACAAAATCACATTGGCTTGTTACAATAGTGATCGAAATCTGCCTGAACACTGAGACCAATCAATGAAAATAGGAAGTTTAATAGAAAAAGTGGAAAATAATTTCTTTCCTAATCTTTTGCCCTTGGTTAAATTGAGTTCATATTCTATGCGAGCTGTCTATAAAACAATCCTTTCTTTTTTTATATTACTGTGCCAGTATTTGATACGCAGAGTAGGTCACAGGTCCTTTTTTTATCTGCTGGAACCTTTTACGAATGAGTACCACAACAGCTAATTAGATGACCTTTACATTCACAGCCTGATATGGGCTGAATTTTAATTTGACCTTGTGTTGATCAAAGGTTGTGTGGCGAGACTATTTAGCATGTGTGAGATGACTCACAATAGCAATATCATTTCTGGCTTCAAAACAACAAGCTAACGATTAAGAAACCAACACAAATTACACATTGGTGCTAAAAAAAATTTTAAATAATGCAAAATAAATATCAGAAACATTAGTCAAAAGTAAAAATAAAAAATTGTTTACTTCACACCCTAATCAATAAGGCCAACCGTTGGATGGGAGAGAGAGATTATTGATTTGACATGTTATGTAACCCAAAATTTGAGACTCGGGTTTACATGACACCGTTTTCAACTAAAAACATAAAACTTTGTATGAGTTTTGGCCGTCGTTTACACGACAACTGCGTTTAGGGTGCCTGAAAACGCAAACTTTTCAAAACGGGTTTCATAGTGCACGTTTTTGAAAACGGTCTCCGTGTAAACAACGAAAACGTGAATCTCTGAAGACGATGACGTCATGCACATGCGTATTACGTGTTCAGTCTGTAGTGTTTCATCGCCATCTAATGGCCTGCAGCAGAATACAGCGTTTTAGTCGTTTTCGCGGATCCGTGTGAACTGGGATCGTTTTTACAAATGGTAAAAAAAAACTTCTCCGTTTTAAGCGTATCGTTACATACCCTCACTCATAAACATTAGAACAAATCTGCTAAGGAAAAAAAAACACTGAATTACATTTACATATTAAGTTGCTTTTAACACCAAATGAAATAGTCCGTGCGGCGCATTTCAATGTCTCTAAATGAGGTCTAAATGTCTTTTGTTTGAATGACAGACACCGATGTGCATTGTCCTACTTAAACTGAAAGAAAATATCCTGGGGAGAATCCCATAAATCTAATTAGCATGAAGAAGTACAGTTCTGAACTAGATAAAAGAGAGGTTATGTCCATCCTTAGGCAAATACAAGTGTTTAAAGCAGAGCGATATATGGAAATCTGTCTTTGAGACTGAGAGGGGAAGAAAACACATTTTAAAACTCAACAAAGTAAACCGTGAAAGAAAGATTCTCAAGAAACACTGCGGGACGTTTTCTTGCAGAATATTTCAGGCAAATATTCGGATTTGTTGCCTTTCTGCTTTGTAATACTCAAGGTTAAACAGTCTAAATACAACGGGTATAATGGCTCATGTTCATTTCAAGTGTTTTTAAAGCACTCTGTCCTACAGATTACAGTTCACCGCAGATCTCAGCTCTCAGAATCGACAGGTTCGTTCCAGTTCTGCCATACTTGCAGCTATTGTGATTTTCAAGTGTCCGTTGTCCTCGTGCGTCTGCCGGGCCATTGTGCCAGTCTGTGTAGGCACCCATGCGCCCTCCCCCTATCCTGCTCTCATTTTTATTGTGCCATCATCAGCGTACAATCAATCAACTCATCCCCACACTTGTCATCGCATTATCCATATGCTGACTTCTGCTCATTACAATATTTACATATTCTATAGTCCGCGCACTTCAGCCCCGAGTGATAAATTGGAACACATCCATTCTAGTTGCGGATAATTTGCTGACATTTCCCATGGTAAACACGGGTGCATTCATTTTTATTTTTTTTATTTTATGTTTACTAGTTAAAATGTCCAAATACCTTGAAAGGGTTTTCATGCAAATATACTACTGTATCCTGGGGAATAAAGCTGTAAAATATGGAATGGTGCTTATTGTTCTCTGACCACTACAAAGCAAATTTAGGGAACTTTGATGCACGCCGTCTCTATGTTTCCTTTGTCTCTACGGCTCTAATGCAAATTCGCCATCCCACGTGTACACTTCAGCTATCACAAAAATAAGACATCATATTTATACCAAACCTGTCATTGTGGTCCAATGGATTAGATATGTTTTTAGAGCTATTTGATCTTTTTAGCACATGTTTAACCTCTGAAAAGAATATATTATATTTATATTTAAAACCTTCATGAAGTGCCTTATCTGTGTCTGTGCACTGTGGAAATAATTGCATATAGTCATTCCTTTTCATCCTTCAATAATCTAGCATTTAAGATGTCCTACAACAGGTCTCAAAATAGACTATTAAGCTTCACTGAATAGTGCTTTCATTCTGATCATATTTGAATGGATGTTCATATTGAACAACACGATTCATAAAGTCTGTAAAAAGCTCCATTGAACGTGTTCAAAGGAAATGAAGCAATGCACAATACACTTTATGACTTCAATCCGTGTTTTCAGTGAATGTGAGGCAGTGAACTGAGACCCGTAAATAACACTGGGAGTTTGGTGAACTGTAATCACTGATGTTCAGGAACTTCTGTGAAATCATTGCTGGCTTTATGGACAATATATTACATAATGCTTCAACATTCCAACCTGTGTAACATTTATGTTAGAGAGCCATGTACTCGTGTATACATTAAAATACCCATGTAGACCCTGCATACAACATGTTCTGGAGAAGATATGATCGGGATTTGATGCATTATATTTCTTAATGTAGGCTATATTGTGAACCCGGGATATAATTTAAATGTAAAAAAAAAATGTTTCTATTTAACACCAAAAGGGTTTGTCAATCTGATATAATAGGAGCACATTTTTAAGTTCTACAAACAACTTTTAAAATAATTTTCTGGTCATTTAGTAACCATTGTGTACCAGTAATGCAGACACCAAATCCGAGACAACAACTCACTAATCTGAGGAACCTTTAATGAAACATCAAGAACTTTTGTTTTTGTCACAACCATAGAGCCACCCAAGAACCCAATGGATCCAAACATGGCTTTGAATAAGAAAAGCGTTCTTTGCTGAACCATGGAAGAACCTTTACTTCCAGAACTGTATGTTCTCTTTGCGGAATCGCGTCAACATCATATCCCTGCAAATACCACCTTTCCCAGATTCCCCCATGTCTTCTTACCTTCATTACTAGGAATGCACAAAGTCCTGAACGCGCCGAGACTGAAGACGCAAATCCAGGCGATGTAACTCCACCGTGAACGCATACTCGTCGACTGAAGAAATGTGTCGAAATGAATGAACGTACTGAAATCACATCAGCACTGGAACGATCCTGCGAGAGTTCCGGAGGACATGCGGACCGCTGACCGAAGACACGCAGGGAGAGACACACATTTGAGCGGAGAGCAGCGGCGCGCACGTTGCGGTGAGTGTTTGAGAGTCGCGGGAGCGAAGCTGTCAGACACACACACACACACACACACACACACACACAGCCGACAGCACGAGGAAGAGGAGGAGGAGTAAACGATTACAGCTCTCCAATAGACATCAATGACTGCTCATGACATGAGACTCATCTAGACTAATGAAGGTGTACGTCAGACGAATAATGTTCAAAAATTACATCTATGTGCTCAGTATTAATCGTGTTTGACTGATATTACTCGGCAAGTTCCCTAATGAGATTAATAAAGAAACGTTTGCTATTAAAATAGGCGGCCTACATGCATTATAAAGGTAACAATGATATATTTGCACTTTATATGAATCCAAGAAACAATGTAGTATTAAAATCAATCCTACTCTATCAAAAATGCCATAAACCAAAATTAGTAATATACCTATTCATAGTTTAATATTTAGTAGCCTATATTTAGGCTACCTTTTTTTAGTTAGACTTTCTATCTGTCTGTCTATCTATCTATCTATCTATCTATCTATCTATCTATCTATCTATCTATCTATCTATCTATCTATCTATCTATCTATCTATCTATCTATCTATCTATCTTACTGTGATAATGGTTCTATTTAAAACCAAAAGGGTTTGACAGCCAACTTATAAAAATAACTATGTTCTGGTTATTTGGAAAACCATTGTATAGTGGTTATGTATCTATAATGAGAATTAATTCATGAAATAGGAACAATTGGAATAATAGGTAAAATGTTAGTGGCAATGAAGATGCATCAGTTGTGATAATTACATTAAGTGTTTACAATATATGACTGTAGTTTTGTAAGGAAAACATGTAAAGTAAAACACTAATAATATGGCATAGTAATTTGTCTCATGTGACCTACATTGAACTATAACTATTCACTTAAATCAACAAGCTTGTTGCAACATGAACATGTAAAGATTTAAGCAAGAATTCACCGAACAAATGTGACTTAAGCTTGCATGGCCTTTTTATCCTTAGCTGTATTTTTCACTGCATTCTTAAAATCTAAATTTTAGCCGAAGCAGCACTTCCACCCACAAGATAAATGTGGCTCAATGACTGCAGCTCAATCTCTTTCATCTGCATGATTATACATATTCCCGTGCCGTGCCGTCCTGACACATCCCACGCTCCTCAACTTCCTCATTCTCCACACACTCTTCAGCAGCCAACATCAGACTCGCATCCTGAGTTCAAAATCACAAACTGAAGAACATCAACCATGGCTTTGTCTTCAGATGTCAACAAAAACAGGGAAGGAAAGATTTAGGTTATAGCATCATTGTTTCTGTTGCACGTGACACCACACAATCATGGTCCGGATGATAAATATCTAGATACAGAACAGAGCACAATAAAGAATAATGCCCAAACAAGTGCAGAAGTATTTAAATCTTGTTAAATGTGTTAAAGAAATATCGATCTAATCTAAGATGTTGTGATATGCATTGCTGAGTCATTGATAAATGGTTGCTATAATGTGCTTACTGGGCAAAAGGCACCTCAAAGTCTCATGTCCTTCAATGTACGTTTAAGGGCATCTAAATACAGAGCACCTAGCATATATATATGTGTGTGTATTTTTTTAAAGAAATTAGTACTTTTATTCAGCAAGACTGTATTAAATTGACCACAAGTGACAGTAAAAAAAAAAGATTTTTAAATTGCTATTATTCTATTTAAAATAAATGCTGTTCTTTTGAACTTTATATTCATTCAAGAATCCTGAAAAAAAGTAGCACGATATCCACAAAAATATGACTCAGTACAACTGTTTTCAACACTGATAATAACAATAATAATAAATGTTTCTTGAGCAGCAAATCATCATATTAGAATGATTTCTGAAGGATCATGTGACACTGAAGACTGGAGTAATGATGCTGAAAATACAGCTTTGATCACAGGAATAACCTTTTTTTGTTTTATTACAAAACAGTTATTTTTAATTGTAATAATATTTTACAATATTATTGTGTTTATGTATTTTTGATCAAATAAATGCAACATTGGTGAGCATAAGAAACTTCTTTTTAAATTATTTTTAAAGCACATTTTTTTAAGTAGTGAATCTTAAGGGCAGTTGTTGTCAGAATGGTTCCAATGTTGGGTCAGAGTTCACCTTGTGGAGTCCAAGTCCTGAACCAATTGGGTTTGAGTGGGAGACGTTTATTAATGTCTTGTTATCTTAATTTTTTTGTTGTTACTTTTTCTTTTTTATCTTACTTGACGTGTATTTGGCTGTATTCCAAAAAATTCTAAATGCCTGAGTCAATGACAAGTTCGAGTACAAGTCCACCTGAGCGCATCCAAGTTCAAGTTCGTTCATTTCTTCAAGTCTGAGTCCAAGTACCCCAACTCTACTGAAGAGGCTGCAGCTTCTAAATTAAAGAGTGAACTGGACTTGTCATAGACTTCAGCAGAGACCCACGCTGTCTGATCCTAAAACAGCAGGGTCTTTGCCACCACACTCAGAGTGGAGGCTTGGTTTAGGCAGACACAGCTGAGCTGTCACTACTAATAATCGTGTCCTGGCATTTAAGAGAGAGAGGACTTGGACAAAAGTACAGGAAGAGGAACAATCCAAGAGTCAGCACACAAATTCTCAGAGCAGCACACTGTTGCATTGTGGGATGTAGCATGACTCAGAAGCCAGTGGGTAGTCATGACTGATAAAATGCAAACTATAATATGGTTAGACATAAGAGGACACTTCAAATAACCATTAACACACTAAAAATATGTGGAATATGTGATTCTGATTGGTCAATCCCCTTGTGAAAAAGAAGTACAGTTTTGCAAACTTTTAAAAAGAGTACTTATTACAGAAAAAAATGCTTTAAAAGAATAAATGGTAACACCATTTTAAAGTGATGTAGTTGCACTTTACATGTACTTACAATAGTACTAACGGTAAATTATGCATAATTACAATAGAGTTTTTTATTTTTTAAGTATGTTTATTTAGTTTTTATAATTTTTTATTTCAACTTTAGTTATTTTGGTACAGGTTAAACGAAATGAAAATGATAAATGTTGCCTTGGCTCCAAGCTGGAATAAAATACGTTTAAGTTCTTGTAATGGTTAGCTGTATAAATCAGACGACGAAGGAGATAATATAGAAACATAACCGCACAAATTTACATGAGAGCCGAAAAGTGACTAAATATAACAGGGGGTATAAATACAAGGTGAAAATAATGACAGACAGGTGCAGATCAAATGTAACCATAGGAAAATAATGAGGACATAATCAGAAACAAAGGAAACCGAAACTAAACAGAGCAGGGAAACAGGAACGAAAGAGAACAAAACAGAATATCAAAATAAGAGTCCATAATCGTGACAGTAGTTCCACCTCCCGGAAGGAGCATCATCGTGCCATAACTGCTAATCCAACTGTGGAGGGATGGAGGGGACTTTGGAGGAGGGCGTGAAGCAGGTGATGGACAGGGCCAGTAGGAGCCGGTAGAGGGAAACACCATGGCGAAGCTGATGGCGGGAGGAGCCATGGTTTAACTTTGACTGAAGGTCCGGGCAGAACCTGAGGACTGTCTGACAGAGGCATAACCAAAAGTGATGGAGACCTAGACTGAGCTGAGAAGCCGACGGACCAGGCGACATCCCTGCCCGGCCCGGAAGCCCAAGGTGGAGCCACTGGCTCGCGGCACCAAGGCAGGGACGGGGGATTGGCAGACCGGGGGAAGTGAGGATGATGGGAAAGCCGAAGGAAAAAAGGAAAACAGTCAAAGGGGTGGAGGGTCGAGGAGCAGCCGTAAGTCTGTGGCGGAAGCAGAGAAATGACTGACTTAGACTGAGCCGGAGGTACGAGGGAGCCCGGAAGAGTCCTAGGGCTGACAGACCAAGGTGGAGCACAGGGAGCGGGGTGGAGCCGACAGGCTGATAGGCTGAGGTGGAGACATGGGCCTGGGTGCCTGAGTTGAAGCCAGGGAACCCAAGACACCATGCCGAGCTGAGGATCGGGAAGCCAGAAGTGGTGCTGGAGAGTTGCATGGAGTTAGTGGAGCTGGGCGACACCAGCGGAGACGGCAGATCCAGGGAATTCGTTCTTATAGCTGAAATAAACTAAGTTTAAGTTCTTGTAATGGGTGGCTGTATAAATCACATAACGAAGGAGACAATATAGAAACACAACCACGCAGAGCCCGTGCAGAGACGATGGGCTGACAGGCTGAAGTGGAGACATGGAATTGAAGACGTGATGCCCGAACTGGGGATCTGGAATCCCAAGGTGGAGCCGGAGAGTTGCACAGAGTTAGCGGCGGCGGCAGAGCCGAGGAGCTGGACGACACCAGCGGAGATGCCTGATCCAGGGGACTGTTATTGACATGTAGTTGCAAAGTTATTCAAATTAGTACAATGTCTAAAGTGGACCATTGAAATAAATTGCTACCCAGTTTTGTGTAACAGGCACGGATGCAAACAGCAAAATAAATATTTTGATTACTAAGTGTACTTCTCACTTTTGTAAACTTAGCAAGTGGCATTGAAGTTGCTAATTGTGCATTTCACTTTGTGTCTCTTTTCCACAAACATGAAGGACACTGAGTCCCTGGTCACTGGCCACTGACAGATTTTTGTTCTCCCTTATTTTCATAAAGCTTGACAGTGAGACAGTGACAAATAGCAGTGATTGATCGCCCCATTGTTACACATGACATGATTTCATTAACAATGAACAAAAAAAAAACAGTTTGGAAGCTTTTAATTCTTTCTATTTCCAAAGGTGAATTGGTCTTTCAATGAAACAGATGATTGCTTAATGACATTACGTTGAAACAAAAGATTTTTAGATTTTTTAAAAGCAATGTGAATGGTGCTTGTCCATGTTAAAGTCACTGCTATAATGCTATAGGTTGTTATGGTTGGTTTCCAGGGTGTTGCTATGGGGTGGCTAGGGTATTCTGAGGGGATGACGCTAGGTAAATACTATGGTGTTCTGGGTAGTTGCTAAAGGGGGTTGATGGTGTCGTCGATACTATAATTATCATTATCGTTATGTGAATGGGCCTTGAGTGTAAATATTACACCCTCAAGTCTTTATTATATTTGCTCAGATACTCATTGTATAGGTTTTTGTTTTTTTCGAAAAGAAAGCTTATGCTGTAAAACAGTTGCAGAAAGAACTGGACTGGGTGTCAAATAAGGTTGACCAGTGGTGTAAAGTTTATGACTTAATGTTATAAGTTACTGTACTTATCTTTTTTGACTACATTTTTGAATAAGTATATGTCTTTACTCCTGTACATTTGTGATGAGTGATGCAATTACTCCTTACATTTATAAGATGTTTAAAAAGAAAACACTGTTTCAGTTTTAAACTTATACGTTTATTGAAAAATTGTATTTATGTGTAATTAATTATTAAATTTACTCTGAACTTCTGAGTGGACATTGTTTCTACACTACATTTATTTGAATGCATTTTTTTTTTCAATTAATTTGGTTTTGACGGGACCATCCTGCAATTCATTCTGCCCTTGCGTTCCCCATTCTGGATCTCAATGAGAACTTCAATGAGTTTCTCCTCAGAGTAATAGAGATCCTAGCCTCTAAACATATAATGAAAATCTACTGAAAATCTCCCTAATCTACCTATATATATATATATATATATATATATATATATATATATATATATATATATATATATATATATATATATATATATATATATATATATATATATATATATATATATATATATATATATAGAGAGAGAGAGAGAGAGAGAGAGAGAGAGAGAGAGAGAGAGAGAGAGAGAGAGAGAGAGAGAGAGAGAGTTCTTTAAGCTGATCTCACTATAGTCAATCTTCACATATATCTCAAAATAAACTGAAAGAGAAATTGAGAGCAATCCATCGCTGCATGTTTTAAAGCCAGTCCTTGAGCATGTTGGAGGCTCCTGAGGTAACACTGTGAAACTCAAGCATATGGGGAGTGTGTGAGCTGCATACGAGCAGACCAGACGTCTGCTATACACTGCGTCTCTCTATGACACCGCTGCCAGATGCAATTCACTCACATAGAAAGAAGTTATGCTGAATGCAAACTTTTTATTACATAAATTTCATAATTTGATTCTTCGTTACAAGTCAACTCATCAGATGCAATTTGCAAAATCCCACTTGCTGTCTGGATTGTGGCTGAAAGGCTTAACCCCACGCGGTGAGGTTCGGCTAACATGTTCTTGTGATGTTATATAACACCAATGCTAGCAAACTAGTCAAACCACATGACTTCAGACTCTTTGAAAAACTCAAACAAATTGTCTATCGTCAATAGTGTAGCAATATATGAAGCAAACCACGAAGGTTCTGTTGTTCATAGTGACAAATCCACATGACCATCATCAAACCGACTGCGAAATATTTTGCCCTCACGTGAAATTATAAATGGCATAGATAGTTACTACTATCTCAAACTACCAACATATGTGTTAAGCTAGACACCAACACAGTGTCGGCCCAGATCTACACGAGTACCAGATGTGGGCCGGATCTGGGCCGACTCTGTTACTGCCTGGGTATCTGACACGTATTTTGCAATAAACTTACATAGGCTACCTTATAAATTACATTTGTAGCATTTGTTTGGATCGGTACTTGGCACAAATGTTCCTTTTAAACTTTGTAATAATCAATCACCATAAATCAGCAGTAGTTTATTGTTCCTGGTTTGATCAATTCAGTTCAATTCACATTTATTTGTATAGCACTTTTCACAGTACATAACGGCTTATCAGAAAATGCGTCTTTCTATATTACAATTTAGATGAATCTGTTATCAGAGGTGGCTGTGTCAAAATAAGATACATATGTAAGAAATATACAGGTCTAAGAGAATACAGATCAAGCAGTTAGCTAACATCATGCATTCATCTAGACAAACAATGAGCTCAATAAAGCAATTGTGATCATAGTGATTGCAATACTGTATATAGAACATTTGGCAGTAGTACATATTGATTCAGAGTTGGCGTCATCTGAAGTCCTCGTGAGAGGCCGGATCCATACTGGAGCTGCTGTAATCTCTTGTTACCCAACAGAAAAGCAAATGGGAAATAATTAGCATACATAACATTAGCTGTTCATAACATTTCAAGCAATACATAGTCATCTGCATTTGATATAACTGGAGAGCAAGGTTATGAGACGCATTATGTGAATGCTTGGCTAAAGAGATGTGTATTTAATCTAGATTTAAAGTGATATGCAATTATTTAAAATGATTACGTTATTTGCAGTGCTTAATGGGGGCTAAGTTTTTTAAGTGCAAAGTTTTCTATCTGTCTTTTGTCCAGTTTTTCAGTGCGTGATGTGACACGATGAGAACTCTATTGGAAATGAAGACTTCTTGTCTTGTTTCTGCATATCGTTGTTTTCATTTTGTTACATCCCTAATGTAATGTTACTAACAAGCTGGTTCATCTTTATATTAAGTGTCTTCAACTACTATGCACTAACATTTAAATGAATAATTTGAGAGAATGTGCTTATTGTGCACATACATGTTTTTACAATGTATATGTCAGTCACATGGTAGTGAGGATGAATATTGTATCACTGATCATATCACATTGGAAAATCTTTACTGTAGTTTAACTACTTAACATAACTGTAGCCTGCAACTTGACACATTTAACATTAGAGTCATTCAGAGCTTCATTATTCCAAAACAATTTCAGAAAGAAGTTCCGTCTCTAATTAAAACCATCATAACACATGCAGGGTGGGAATGAATAATAGATCTTGACAGCACTCGTTGTGTTTCATCTTTGGACTAGTGGCTGTGGATAATCATATATGACACAGATATGCATTTTGTCACAAAGACATGGTGAAATTCTCTGTACAGTGTGCAGCAATTATTGCATCTTTATCCATATTGTTGCATTAGGATTTTCAAAATGTTGCTATAAAGTTCGTTCATCATGAATGTGAGCCGATATTTGCATATTATCCCAATCTATCAACTGATAATTACTCAGAAACGCGTCTGGGGTTGCTGTTAAATACTGAGGAGGGTTGGTTTGGGCCATGAACTGCCAGGCCCAGCTGTCTGAACCACAAATCTTCTTAGTCCAAAGGGAGGGGGAGGAGAAGAGTGGGTTGTTAAAATTGCAAGCCCGTCTGTTACCGTGCATGTGCAAGTATCTCAGATAGAAACATCCCTGTCTCCAAAGTAAACGGAAAACCGGTAATACTCTGATTTATACTCTAATCCTCCTTAACACTGACACTGGCACTCTAGGTCTGCAGAGAGAAACCACCAACAGTTTGAGCCTGGGTTACAGTGCCGTTGTGTGTCTGTCGAGGTCGCACGTCCATATGACACTTCTAATCACACAACCCACAACACTGAGTGGACCTTAGGGATTTGGGAGAGTAACATGAGGAGACTTAGCTGATGAGTTTATTCATCACTTGCTTTGCATAGTGGTTCATCCTGTCAAGTTGTGAACTTCTAAAATGAGGAAGCAGTGTCTCTGCACTCTGCAATGCACATTCACGTTCAGTTCCGTCTGATGTCTACACATTTTCTGGATTGACGGCATTTGAAACACCTGTAGTTGGGAGTATGTAGGGAACATGTTTTAGCTGATGTTATAACAATTTAATAACTGTGTAATTAATATTGTATAACAACATTGCATTTCAATTAAAATCATATTTATTAAAAACTAGACACACGTTATGTTTAAACCCTCACTGGATACTGCAGTGTATATGCTGAATTAAGTTGTGTATTAAAAATAGCATCTGAAGCGGTACAAACTGCACAAATTAGGTTTCAAACAGTATTCTACATTTTCATGTTGCATGTTTAAAATGCGTGTTAAATATAATAAGAACTATAAGAAGAATTAAGAATGCTAAATTGCACAATGCATACAATTTAGATGGGTTACACTTTATTTTGATGGTCCACTTTAGAAGTTATACTAATTATAAGTAACTTTGCGACTACATGTCAACTAACTCTCAGAGTATTGTTAGACTGTTAGGTTCTGGTTAGTGGAATAAATTGACATGTAATTACAAAGTTGCAATAATATATTGTATATATTGTGTACTGTCTGTTAAGGAGCATCACAATAAAGAGTTAGATATTAATCAGACAGTACACTAATACTCTAATGAGAGTTAGCTGACATGTAGTTGGCTGTAAAGTTACTTTTAGTTAGTAGAACGTCTAAAGCGGACCATCAAAATAAAGTATTACCATATTTAATTTTTAATTGTGCATAATTTACTATTGTTATAAGTACATGTAAAATGTGCAACAAGGACATTGTAAAAATAAAGTAAGTACATGTAGCTATTTAATATTGGTACTTAATTACTCTGAAACAATGACCCTTGTGTGAAATAAAATATTAACATACATTAGATATCAAGATCTTGAAATTATCTCTTAGTATATCCAGCTCTAAGTCATGATTTGATCATTTTTTGCAATTGTGTATTTTTTGTATTGCATATGTTTTAATGTTTTACACTTTCCAATAAAATAAATTTAAAAAAGCAAACTCAGATATTATTTTAATTGATACAAAAAATGCTGTGTTCATGCTGCGTAATTGCTATTTTTGTGACCCTGGAGAAAGATCTGGCTGCACTTGGCAGGACAAGGGCAATTAAAACTTGAAAGGGCAGAAAGAAAAGGAAGTTGTAAAAAAAAAAAAAAGAACCCCATGGTTTCCTCCTGCCGAAAGCCTGCCACATCTAGTTAACAGCTGAGCTAAATAGCTTTGTTAGGTGTTTTTTAGCCCAAAGAGACAGCTCATCAGTGCAGGCATTTACAAAACCGGAGGAAAACTGCAGACTGCTCCGTGAGGAAAAAAAGACAATGCTCCCCAATCTATAACAATGGACAGCCTCATCTCCATAATCCCCCTCATCCCGCAGGAAGAGAGAGAGAGAGAGAGAGAGAGAGAGAGAAGTTAGGGCACGTACTCAGACCCCGGCTGGCTGTGTCATCTCTGACAGCTTTATTAAAAGCGAAAGGCTGAATTGCTGTGTGTTCACCAGCTTTGCCATTTGGACTAGCGCAGATTTGTGGGAGTGTGATGTCAATTGACCCCAATGCACACACACAACATCAAAGACGGTTTCTCGCCCCATGCGACCGCTGGGTTTCACTGTGACGTGATTAGCCTCGCGCAAACAGCCCGAATCCTGTTACACACATCTAAAGTTCAGCTGCAGGGCCATACAAACATTAGATAGACTTTATTGTCCGTGGAATTGAGATTTTTGGTGCAGGAAATTAAACAAAATGCATGTATATAATTAAAAAATAGTATTTTATTTTATTGGACTGTAGATTTGTAAATTGTCCATTTTTGCATTGCATATTTTTTTAATCTGTTTCACTTTCCAAAAGTCTTTACACTTTCCAAAAGTCGTGGCCAACAAACAGAATAATAATGTGAGTCAAACATACAGTACTTATAGCTATAGTTGGGTTACAAGTTGGGGATGAAGAAAGTATTTTAACTAAATTATATTTTATATGCAAATTTCTAATGTCTCTAAATAAGTAAAACTTTGCTAAAAAAAAACTGTTGTACACAATCCACCACATCTGATTGATAGTTTATACTTTATGTTGCAAGAAAAAAGGCATTTTAGTATAATTGATGTGTCTTTTTAATGTGAAATATTTATTGACTTATATAAAGTAAACATAAGACTAACATACTTTTTTTCAATTTGAACACTTATTAGTTTGAAGCAGCTTATGTTTACTTGATTATCAAAAGAAAATAAATAAATTTCTATTGTGAGTATCAAATATGATCCATCAAGCTTTTGAGGAACATTTATTTGTTCATTTCTCAATCATCATTGTAATGCACTGCAGTTTTCCCCATAAAGAGTAGTTGATCATAAATCTAAGCATTAAATATCTTATTGAGACATATTGTTTAGAGAAGTAGAATGACATTGATAATGATATGCATTTATGTACGTAATATGTTATAATACATATATAATACATATATAATACTGTTATAAATATCTCATTGATTTACATTACAAGCTGTAAGAATTTTGTTCAGTCTTTTGGCCATATATGAGCAACTGAACCAAATTGCTTATTTTGCTTGTTTTCCTCCTCCATATTATCATATATCATGCTGAGAGTCAAAATATATATTATTGATTTTTTTTTTCTGACTATAATTTCATATGTCAGGCTGGTAACGTAAAAAATAACCAGTACACATTTTCATTTCATTTCACTGTAGCATTATAAATCATTATAAATGTCTTACTGACTTGAATTGGTAACAAACTCCTAAACTTCATTTTCTCAATAAATCCTAAATGTATTTATTTATTTATTTGTGCTTAAAATGTATACATGCACTATATTTCTTTTTTAAAAAATGGTTTGATAATTCCTTATCTAACGCTATCTAAAATTCCACTCTTTTTTCACAAAATAATTTGCACAGACCGGTTTAAATGCTTCACTGGCTCTGCAATGAATGGAAATTGGCTGAAATTCCTCCTTGAACTCCAATGATGCGTGCAAACGACTCTCTGCACTCCTACAGACACATGAAAAAGGTCAGTATCTGCATTCAAAGCATCTTAAAATGCGATTTATGATTAGACATTCATACATATTACAGATGCTATTAGCTGAAAACATACAGGTGACCCTGAAAGAGCTCGCCTGCAAGGTTGGTCATGGCTATTTGCATGTGTCTATCATCACAGGTGTGTGATTGCATCATGCTCTGTATGTCCTTTTCTTCACGCGCTAATGACCACTACAGTCTTCTTATCTGTCAGATACCTCGGCAAATCGCCGATAGCAAGCTCAACTTTTGCCTTCAAATCAACCATTACCTCATATCATTGGGGAGGGGGGTGTTTTCTTTTCAGAAGGGCTTTCTGACCTCTAAAGTAGACATAGTGATAAATGGAGCTTTAGGAGGAAACTTTGAACTTGTCCTCAGGCAGAAAAAAAAAAAAAAAAAAAAGAGTACAAAGAGCAAAAATCGCTTTGGTGTGCCACAGACACACAAAAAAAGGTAAGCGGTAAATGTGCTTTACAGGCTTGTCAGAATGGATAAAGTCTCTTTTAGCTTATAATACATTTATGAATATAAATATATAATTTTATAATGAGGTAAGCAGCCGGTTACAGTAAAAGCGTGTTCTCCACTTTGGGACCGTATCCATTTCAAGGGACTAATTTGTTTATGCAAACAATTATTTCATCATATAATATACTCCCGGTAATCAGACCGTCTGAGTGCATGTCGATATGGAGACGATTGTTATCATCTTGTAAACGCTATAAGAGTAATCTGATCATGATAAACTGATACTTCCTCTGTTTTTATGGCTTGATTTTCTGGGAGGCTCTGCAAACACGATGTACCGTACAAACAAGGTTGTACTATTAAGATATTGCACATCTTACCGTATTTGGCAAGACGACATAGATAATTTGGCTGTAAAATGTTGTAAGAATAAAACTGGTCATCAGAACTTTACTGTATAAGTACAGTGCCTGTAAAGATAAACACGTCTGGGGTCGGTAAGATTTGTAAAAAAGTATCATTTCAATTTAAAATAGCTGTTTTCTTTTTGAATATGTTTTAAAATGCAATTTGTTCCTGTGATAAAACCTGTATTTTCAGCATCATTACTCCAGTCTTCAGTGTCACATGATCCTTCACAAATCACTCTGATATGATGATTTGATGCTCAAGAAACATTTCTGATTATTATGATCAATGTTGAGAAATCTTTTGTACTATCACACTGAAACAACTCATTAACAATGCAAAACATTTCATAATTGGGTATTTTATAAGGAACATGACATTCAATTGTCACAGCAAACATAAACCAGACATGGGACGCTTTATCACAGAACTCATGCGATATCAATGCCTTGTTGTCCTGTGCAAAGGTTGGACTTCGTCTAGACCACAATGAGGGGACATTCAATATAGATAAGAATGAAAACATGTCCTCACAGGTAACGAGGTGAAGGAAAGAACAAACTTTTCCTTGATAACAAAGTCCAGGTGTGCTAACAATAGACCGCACCATACAATACATGAGAAAGAGATTGTGTTTTTTCCCAACAATCAAGCAGACTAACCTCTTGTGTTTTTCACGTGAAACACATTTCTTCACTTCCATTGGTGGAGAGCCTGTTTCTAAGGGCAGTTCCTGTGGACTCTGGGAACGGCTGAGAGAGAGAGACAGAGAGAGAGAGAGAGAGAGAGAGAGAGAGAGAGAGAGAGAGAGAGAGAGAGAGAGAGAGAGAGAGAGAGAGAGAGAGAGAGAGAGAGAGAGAGAGAGAAATCACCATTAGTGTAAGAAAGGTTAGTGTGTCCTTCTGACCTTTCAGCTCTTAATGGACTACTAGAATATTACCATTCGTTATTACAGCTGAAACATAGACATCCTAAATGGGTGTATAAACTGTAATTTTAAAACAAACTACATGTTATTTGAACTCAAACCCTGTCGCCATTAACGAGTTACCTCATTTTTTTATGAGAAAATAGGGGCTTTCGCACCGGATAGTTCTAGGAAGCCACCAGGGTGCCACCGCCAGTATTGCGCTCGCCTCGCATGCTCACATTATCCGTGTTCATTAGATTACGATCTGTCTACAGTCCTTTCTAATACATTATTACTGTATATCGTTATTAGATAGAACTGTTATACATAGAATGTAGACCGTATATTAAATGGTATTAGCGTATGCCGTGTGTTTGATGTCCAGTGTTGCTGAGCAGAAATACATAATCATTTTTTGCTTGATCCCCTCAAAGTTGAGTTGGATTTTCTCCTCAGCGTAAAGGTTAAGAGGCCCATCTATCACTGTTTTACATGTTCGTAGAGTTAGTTTCTGGAGTAAATATATAGGCTATACATTTTTTAAAATGGTGGATACTGGTGTTTAGCTTGCCTTCGGCCAATCAGCGTACTCTAACGTCACTGGTAGTTCATAGTGCAGATTTAGACCGACTCTGAAGTAGGAGGTAAATTAGTTCCTCCAAAAGGAGTTCCTAGAACTAAAATCGTTCCTAGTTCCGAACACACCGAGATCCGGGAACTTCCGCCTATATTTCTAGGAACTATGAAAAGGTTCCTCAGGTGCGAAAGCCGTATTGCTTCCCAGGCTGTTTTTACAGCTCTCCATGTTTTCACTGTTATACGGTAGGAGGTGCTATTATACATCTTCTGATAGAGGGATGAATCTCCTGATCAAAACACAGGGAAAGAAGAAGCAGAAACGAGCGATTTCATATGTAAGCAGATGCATATGAAAAACAATGCAATCATCAACATTATACAGCATGTAAATCAAAACTGCCTAATGTTCCTGAATGAAATGTCGACCTGGACTGTGAAGCTTTGGGGGTGTTGATGGACTCGATCTACTCCATCTGTGTTTTCATCATCGTTCTGAATCCCATATGGATGTAGTCTTTGACAAAAACATGATTTTCTCAGTTTTTCACTCATTTTTTTTTCTTTATTTTATTTTTTTACGAAATTTAGTTGTTGATAAATAAAGCTCTGTTCTTTCTTTTGACATATTCCATGTTCAGATATTCATACAAAAAATAAAATGAAATTTTTGTGATTATGACCAAAAACATTTGCGGTGGCTGGGAACTTAAAATAATATATTAATTAATTAAAAATAAACGCTGTCTGGGAAAGAGTCAAGAGTGATTTGGGTAGTCTGATTGAAGCTTGTGAATATTCGCTATTTCTTGCCAGTTTTTTTTTTTTTTTTTTGCAATATGCACCAGGCGGCAGTGAACAGACTGTGGGCATGCCGTCTGGTCTAGAGGAACACAAAGTAAATTCATAACAATAAGCACATGGTGATTGTAATTCAGGCTACGTACTGTACAGCAACAATTACATGGTCGCTGTGAGGCCACAACAAAAAATGCCTTTGGAATGTCAAAGCATTCTTTTAGACTTGTCTTCCCCTGTCATCTGTTTCATGTCAAGGGAACTAAAAGGGTGCTGAAATGTTTGCCCCTGTCATGATTGTCAAATATATATTTATTTTGAAAAAAAAAAAATACAATATATATATATATATATATATATATATATATATATATATATATATATATATATATATGTGTGGCACAAACTATTAAACCAGATGGTTGCTGACACTTGTTATGGCCTGAAAACATTGCATCCTATCACTCTCTCCTCCTCCATCGAACACACACCCTCCCGAGAACACACTGTGTGTGCCGTTACCTTCCTGAAAACACACTGCCCTTGAGCTAACGACGGCAAAGAAAACTGCTGCCTGAACATTTATTCGACACCTGAGATATCTTCATCCCACACACAGAAGATTCCTCTACCTGACTCAGTCTTTGCCACAAATGTAGGCCACCAAGGTTCTCCAACTACCCTGCTCCATCTTTGTGTCAGTCACAATCTGCTAACTCTCTAATTTAGACGTCTTTGAGCGTCCCCCTCCCCCCTCGATTGAAGCCTGTGAGTTTCCAGCAATACTCTCATCCTTATGCTAGCAGCACTAGCTCACTCACTCTATATGTGTCCTACTTTCTGCAGCCCAGCATGAATAATATGCAGCAAGTCTCATGAAAGAATCATCGCTGGCGATGAATTATTGATCCAACAGAGAAATGTAAGTGTTAGTCACAAAGTGTGTTTACCCACACAAAGTTAAGCGCTCTGCTTTATCAATCAACGCTATCTGAATCTGAGCAACACTCTGATCTATTACCACTTCGTACAGCCAAACTCTGAACACTATATTAATGGTTTCAAATGGATGAATGACACAGAAGGAGTAAAGAGATGTTTGTGAAACTCCCATGGGAGCATTATAAGGGCTTTGGTGATGATTGCATAAAGAGGACAGTGAAGTCATTTAGACACATAAAAAGATGAAATAACGGGATCCTAAGTCTTATATCCATAACCCCAATACATTAGAGCAATCTGTTGTAAGAAAGCAAAAGTATGAGGATCAAGCCACAAACTCTCTGTCAGGTTAGGGAAACATTCAATATGTACAGTCCTAGGGTAGTCCAGGAATGTCAATGAGAATCATCCATCCATCCATTTTCTGAAACACTTGTCCCATGTAGGGTCACAGAATGCAGGAGCCTATCCCAACTTCTAGGGGCTGTAGGCAGAGAAACACCTTGGATGTTTGGCCAGTCATTCTCAGGGCTTGAACATCACCCAACCACATCAAATTCTGATGAAGAACTTCCCACAGGATTAGGCCATCTGACTGAAAGTAATGTACAGCTGGTTTGTGTCATTATATTCAATCACGATTCAGGTGGCTCAGTGGGTAGCACTGTTGCAGCAGAGCAACAGTTTGAGTCCCGTCTGAGCCAAAGGGTCTTTCTGTGTGGAGTTTGCCCATGTTGGCGTCGACCAGGTGCTTTGGTTTCTCCCACAATCCAAAGACATACAGGTCAGGTGCATCTCGGGCCACTATCCTCAGAGTTTAAATAATTAAATGATGTTTTAATTAAATGTTTTATTAGGAAAGTTCGGGAGGAGCACGTTCAGACAATTAACATAATTAACATGAGTGGAGAGCATTCTGTTAATCAACGATAAGAGGTATATATTCAGCTGACTTACCTCTGTTCATTGACAGTTTATCAGCATCCCTCCACCACCCCTTCTCCACACCTTTAGATCTAACTATTCCGACCACAGGGGGAGTACTCTGGGTTCGGGCTAAATCCCCCCCGGACTGCACGCCAAATCCGCATAAAGGCCCTTGCACACTGAGTCCGAAATTTTCGTATGCGTATTTTCACATTCGTGATTCGGTGGCTATGAACGAAAATCGTACCTGATTCGATTTTTTTATGACGGACGAAAGTTTCGGAGGCAGTGTGTAAGCATGATTGACATAACGTGAGGTCGTATTTATATTTTAACGTGAGAAAATTTTGGACATGAATTTCAGACTCAGTGTGCAAGGGCCTTAAAGCTTTACTCCATCTAATTATATGTAAGTGTGAACTCGTGAAACTAACCCTAATTAAACACCTGTAACCAGCTAATCATGGTTTTTAAGATAACTAGAAACTTTCAGGCAAGCGTATTTGGGCAGTTTGGAGTAAAACTCTATAGGACATTGGCCCTCCGGCAACAAGATTAGACACCCCATGATCCAGGGTGTCTCCCTGCCTACAGGTCAAGTTGCTGGTAGACCCTAAATAGGACAAGTGGTTTTGGAAAATAGATGGAAGGTGTCAGGCCACAATTAATAAATAGAGATAACTTCTCATACATACAAGCAGAGGACGTGTTTATGCTCAAAAAATCAAGTTCACTTGTTATAGAGTGCCTTTTAAAGATTTGATTGTCTCTGTCAAAATTGTGTGACTGTGTTTACCCTTTCCCCAGGGGTCTCCAACCCTGCTCCTAGAGGGTTACATTACAGTACTGTACACTTCAGTCCCAAACCTGCTTTAACACACCAGCCCGTAATTCTCAAGTAACCCTGAATGCCTTGATTAGCTGCTTTAGGTGTGTTTGAATGGGGTTGGAGATAAACTCTGTGGGACAGAAGCTTTCCAGGAGAAGGACCCTTGCCCGAGAGATTCTCAAAATCTGGAAGCTACATTAGTCTCGCTTAGCCAAACCTTTGACTGTCGGCACAAAGTCTGGCCCACACTACGCATATTCCGGCCAAAAAAATATCCAGCACGCAGGAAAAGACTCAAATCTGCCTCTAACCTGGCAAATTCTGTCATGAGGAGTGATTATCTTCCTCAAAGTGTTCATTGTATCAAAACTGTACCAAGTACAAATGGTTTAGTTTCCACATAGATTGGTGCATCCTAACTCTTGGAAGCTGCGTAAAGCCACCGAATCAGATTGGAATTGGCAGCTCTTGTCAATTTTGTGTTCAATATTCAACAAAATGTGAGTGAATGATCTGTGAGTGATCCGCATGAGCCAAACGAAGATGAATTTGAAATGTATAAAGAGCCTACAAACACTGCAATAACCAACTAGTGCCACCAACTGATCTTACCAATATTTCAGGAGAAATCACACTGGGATTAGGAATTAGAGTATAAATACTAAAGTGTTTCAAAGCAGGATGTTGTAGCTACACCTTATTTGATGAAAAGTGACTGAAGAATACCAGTTGTAAACCACTGCTCAATGTATTGTTCAAGCATTCCATCGAGCTTCCCTCCCAGCTGAATCTTCATTAGGCCACAAAGCGTAGATAGAGATAGTGACGATATTATTAGTTTTAAACAATGAATTCTGCTTGTGAGCGCAATGTATTCTCTGGTTTTCCAATTGGAAGATAATTATAGATCTAAAGAACGGAAATCTACAGGATCTTCAGAGATAATGAAGAGGTACAGAAGTGCTGAGTTCATCTAGAGAAGCACCTTAATGCCAGTAACTGCACTAGCTTGCAAATGATATGTAAATTCTCAAAAGCCTTAAAAAAACATCCACAGTTGTCAGTTTAAATTTAGATTAAAAAATGAATTGGATTCAAGGGGAGGGGAAATCTCCTTTAAAAGGACAGTGAAAGGCAAAATAATTGCATGAACAAAAATAATAATGTGACAAGAATAGCAAAAGACATTTGTAAATCTCCCTAAATTTAATTGCTGATTTATTAAAAAAATTGCTATATTATGAAAAAATATATAATTTTGTTCCTCAAGGCTGTCACAATGCAGAACATGTAAAGCATAGTACTTCTCTACCAAGTGATGCCTGTATCTATTGATTTTGCTGGTAAGACATGCATATTTGTTTTGTATGTGGGGTACATTTGATTTTACCACACACACACAAAAAAAATCCAGCAGTATTTCACATTTATTTGAAAAATTAAAAAAAAAAAAAAATATTAAAAACTTATTCTAAATTATGTTTTTTTTAAACCTCAATGCAGGCGAGTTTTCAGTCTGAGTGTCCACTGAGAGAAGCTGCTGCCCTACCTGTCAAAATTAATGCAATCCAACTTCATTAAATGATAAAGAATTTATTTTTAAATACTTTCACAACCCTTCTCAAAAATATACTTTTTAGAGACTTAAATGTCCCTTTCCAGTTGATGAACATCATATATAATAATTCAGAGACCAAGACTAATTAGAAAATGAGTGTAGGCCCATCCATTGTGCAGCATTTTCAATGTATGTCGATATCAAAAATACTGGACAAGCCGAATGTTTATGGCTACAGTATTACATAATACATAATAATTTAGCAAGTTTTACATTATATGCCATAATTCCCCTCTACATAATTGTGTTTCCTTAACTAATTATTCATAATTAGCGTTCAATATATTAGTATAGCCATGATTTTTAAAAAACATTTCTATTAAATAAACTTAACAATAAAAAGTTTTTTTAGTCATAAAACAGCAGTTATGTTGTAGTTCTGGTTTCGTTTTCATTCTGTTCCCTGTTCTAGTTTGTATGGAAGCTAGTTTGTATTGTTTACACCACAGAATAAAACATTTTAAAAGATAATTGTGTTTTTTTTAGCTCACAATTACGAGTTTAAATCTCACATTTCTGATTTTATTTCTCCAAATTGCTTGTTATAAAGTCAGAATTGTGAGATATAAATGTGCATTTAATATAAATTAGTTTATTTCTCTCAATTGCGACATTATATTACGCAATTCTGACTTTAAAACTCACAATTACAACTTTAAATCATGCAATTCAGATTTAGACTAGCAATTGTGAGATAAAAAGTCGCAATTATCTTTTTTTATTTTTTTTTATTCTGTGGCGGAAACCAGCTTCCATAAGTTTGCCACACCAACCAAAGACCAGCTAATCATTACAGCACTTTGTATTGACTGCATACATTTCACACTTGTTCATATTATAATTACATTTTGTTATACAAATTATTATTTTTTGTCCAATCTGGATTTTATTGATAAAATCTTATTTCGTGATAGACTTTGATGCCCAAAACCTACCCAGAATGATTTGCTAGCTTGAATAACAGTGCATTAACCAAATGGAGAAATGATGATGGGGTGTCACAGTTCCCATCACACACCCTGGCTTGGCACGGCTCCATTACGCCACAGTGTCAACGAAAGGCTTCGGGCTCTTTCAGAGCATGTCAGACGTGGGAATGTTTGCAGACCGTTGCGATCGTGGCATCATCAGCATTGTATGTCTCTATCCTCCTCTGCTTTCCTGTGGGTGGGGATAGCTGTGGGGCCGCTCACAGAGCCGCTGGCCGCCTCCGTCTGCGGGACGGGCCATCTGCCTCTGGCTGTTGATGGACAGGACAAGCCCGAGAGACGCAGTCGTGGCAGTGGCGGAGGGAGAGAGACAGACGAGACCATCGAGAAAACATTCTGCTGCTCGTAACTGCCATGTTTTACTCGGGACTCGGGATGGGGGCAGGAACCACAATGACACAACCAGTCCAAAAAACTCATGTTTCTTCAATGAAGGTGAATATTCTGGAAAAAAAGATGGGATGTCAAAACAGAATAAAGACGGATCATCAAAAAATATATATTGTTTTTAATACATGAATAGTTGTGTGAGTTTAGTTTTAGACATGTTGGTGTCAGAAATTAATGTTGTTGAAGGGATTTGTAACAACGGATGTCACTACAGATTCGTACGGTTTGTGTAAACGCCAGTGATGGTCAGGTTTAGGGGCGGGGTCAGGCTGGGGTCATTCGTGCGAATTCATACGAATTAGCCACCTCGTAAAATTAGTGCGAATTGCCTTGAGATCGGGTTGGCAAACCTGAGTCAGCCTGTCCAAGATGTACATATTTTTATTTTTATTTTTTAATGTAAATGCTACACTCCAAAATCCAAAGTATTATTTCATGTCTCTCTCACTGCCTTTAAATTAACATGATTTTTTTTTTAATTGATTAAAACAAATATTTGTATTTGTTTTCACACAAATTGTGATATTCTATCAAATAATCATTTTTAGCATTATCTCTGAAAGCCTGGGACATTTAATACGAATGGTTTGTTTTCTTTTGATCAGTGGGGAAAGCTGTTCCTCTGGTGACATTTTTTTAGTTTTAAAATAGATTAATGTTTATTGTGGTAGTTATTATTTTAAGATCACAATCATTCGTTTGATGTCTTTTGAAGAAGTGCTCCATAAACATGGACCGCTTCACCCGGGCTTTTACAGTATATCTTCAACAGATAACAGTCTTTAAAATTTCATAACCGCTGCTGCGATAACCTCAGATATTTAACCTCAAATATTTCATAGTGCTGTACACAAAATTTACTGTGAGTGCAAATCAGAGACAATAAACAGAGCTAAGAGTGACGATTTATACACAGAATCATACTGTCAGGAAGTAGGAAATCACATTAATTTATTTCTACTTACTGTTTTAAATGTAATTTTTAAATATGCATTTAAATAACTTGATGAGCATCTAAGTGAACAAATGGATTCTTTCTCACTTAAAGGGAAGTGTGTTGTTAACCAAACCATTTTTGGTTTGTTTTCAAAAAATAATGGAAGAGGAAGGCACTCACACAAAAAAAAAAAAAAAAAAAAAAAACAACTGAAAAAATTACAACTAAGTGATTTAAACTTTAGTAAAAACATGCAACCTCAAATAAATCCATCCATCCGTCCACCCATCCATCCATCCATCCATCCATCCATCCATCCATCCATCCATCCATCCATCCATCCATCCATCCATCCATCCGTCCACCCATCCATCCACCCATGCATCCATCCATCCATCCATCCATCCACCCATCCATCCATCCATCCATCCGTCCACCCATGCATCCATCCATCCATCCATCCAACCATCCATCATCCATTAATTCAAACATCAATCCATTCATCCATCCATCCACCCATCCATTCATCCATTCATCCATCCATCCATCCATCCATCCATCCATCCGTCCACCCATCCATCCATCCATCCGTCCACCCATGCATCCATCCATCCATCCATCCATCCAACCATCCATCATCCATTAATTCAAACATCAATCCATTCATCCACCCATCCATTCATCCATTCATCCATTCATCAATACATCCATTCATAACATCCATCCATCCATCCACCCATCCATCCATCCATCCATCCACCCATCCATCCATCCATCCATCCATCCATCCATCAATTCAAACATCCCTCCATCCATCCATTCAAAAATCCATCCATTCATCCATTCATCAATTCATACATTCATACATTTATCCATCCATCCATCCATTCATCCATTCATCCATTCATCCATCCATTCATCCATTCATCAATTCATCAATTCATCCATCCATCCATCCATTCATCCATTCATCCATTCATGCATCCATCCATCCATCCATCCATCCATCCATTCATTCATCTATCCATCAAGCCGTACTTCTATTCATTCATCCATCCATCCATACATCCATCCATCCATCAATCCATTCATACATTCATCCATTTATCCATCCATCCGTATATTCATCCATCCATCAATCCATCATCCATTCATCCATTCATCCATTCACAATCCATTCATCCACTCACCATCCGTTAAACTGTCCATTCACCCATCTATCCATTCATCCATCCATCCATCCATCCATTCATTCATTTATCCATCCAGCCGTACTTCTATCCATTCATCCATCCATCCATCCATCCATCCATCCATACATACATTCATCCATTTATCCATCCATCCGTATATTCATCCATCCATCAATCCATCATCCATTCATCCATTCATCCATTCACAATCCATTCATCCATTCATCCACTCACCATCCATTAACCTGTCCATTCACCCATCTATCCATTCATCCATCCATCCATCCATTCATCCATTCACCCATTCATCCATTCATCCATTCATCCATTCATCCATTCATCCATTCACCCATCCATCCATTCATACATTCATCCATCCATACATACATTCATCCATTTATCCATCCATCCGTACATCCATCCATCAATTTATCCATTCATCCATTCATCCATCCATCTTGTAAAAATCACTGATACAATGTAATTACACATTAGTAAGGTATGAACAGCTATTATAATTTCTTGGAATTGTCTTTTTATTAGTGCTACTGAAAGTATTAGGTTACACTTTATTTTAAAGTGCTCTCATTACAGTGTAAGTATACAATAAAGTACTGAATAATATTAATTTACTACTTATAATTACTATGAGGTTAGGGTTTGGATTTTTAGAGTTAGTTACATGTAATTATACATAATTTACTGTTATTACTATAATAAGTACATGTAACATGCAGAACAATAACGTGTTACCAAAAAAGTGATAAAGGAAGATTTCAATAATGCAATGATTGTGTTTTGACGCATAACTTATATTTAATACAAATACATATGTATTAAAAACAAATGATGTTATTCAGAAGTAAAAGTTCAGTGAGTCATTTCCTAAATCCCGACTGCATATCTCCAGTAGTACATGACTGTTAATACAGATCCTCTTTGCAAAGGCAGCACAATGGGGGAAAAGTCTATTATAGAACTACACCGCTGATGTTATCAGAACAACTGTATTTGACTGCATTAGGAAGTATTAAATCAATAGATATTTGTCTTTGGTGAATAAGAGTTCAATGTTAGCCATAACTGCTGATATAGATCATACAAAGCCTGCAAATTCAAATCTGACAGCAAACTAGCAAAGTCAGCATTTCTCTTTTCTTAAAAATCTTTATCAGGTTTGAAGACAGCTTGTTTTATATAGAGGAAGTCCAACTGGTTTCCCATTATTGGTTGCATCTCATTAGATGTCGTCCTTTGTTATGAGTTAGGCTGTATTTAAATGATGTAGAGATCTTTCTCGCATGGGGAAACTGTCACAGAAAGGTAAGGTTTTTTGTTTATATGATTTTTAATTTTTAAATTGCTTTGATTTAAGGCCAGACACCCCAGGTGAAAAGGATCAAATATATAATGATAAATATCACTATTTCCACAGTTGATTGATTACATTAAGAATTGCAAAAAAAAAAAAAAAAGAAATGTTTACATATGCAAATGATGCATTATGTAAGCTAATTGAATATGCATTTCCATACAGTTCCAGAAATCCGAAAAAAAGTCGGGTTCAAAATGTTTGCTTCATGTTGTTGACATATTAGAGACAAAGGATTTTAGAGAGGAAAATACTGACAGAAAATATTGTCAACAAATGCAGGTCCTTCTTAAAAAAATTGCATATTGTGATAAAGTTCATTATTTTCCATAATGTAATGATAAAAATTAAACTTTCATATGTTTTAGATTCATTGCAAACCAACTGAAATATTTCAGGTGTTTTATTGTTTTAATACTGATGATTTTGGCATACAGCTCATGAAAACCCAAAATTCTTGTCTCAAAAAATTAGCATATCATGAAAAGGTTCTCTAAACGAGCAATTAGCCTAATAATCTGAATCAACTAATTAACTCTAAACACCTGAAAAAGATTCCTGAGGCTTTTAAAAACTCCCAGCTTGTTTCATTACTCAAAACCGCAATCATAGGTAAGACTGCCGACCTGACTGCTGTCCAGAAGGCCATCATTGACACCCTCTAGCAAGAGGGTAAGACACAGAAATAAATTTCTGAACAAATAGGCTGTTCCCAGAGTGCTGTATCAAGGCACCTCAGTGGGAAGTCTGTGGGAAGGAAAAAGTGTGGCAAAAAATGCTGCACAGCGAGAAGAGGTGACCGGACCCTGAGGAAGATTGTGGAGAAGGACCGATTCCAGACCTTGGGAATTTTGAACCAGAAACAGCGGCAGAAGCGCCTGACCTGGGCTACAGAGAAGCAGCACTGGACTGTTGCTCAGTGGTTGCATGTCATTCGGAAATCATGGTGCCAGAGTCTGGAGGAAGACTGGGGAGAAGGAAATGCCAAAATGCCTGAAGTCCAGTGTCAAGTACCCACAGTCAGTGATGGTCTGGGGTGCCATGTCAGCTGCTGGTGTTGGTCCACTGTGTTTTATCAAGGGCAGGGTCAATGCAGCTAGCTATCAGGAGATTTTGGAGCACTTCATGCTTCCACCTGCTGAAAAGCTTTATGGAGATGATTTCGTTTTTCAGCACGACCTGGCACCTGCTCACAGTGCCAAAACCACTGGTAAATGGTTTACTGACCATGGTATTACTGTGCTCAATTGGCCTGCCAACTCTCCTGACCTGAACCCCATAGAGAATCTGTGGGATATTGTGAAGAGAAAGTTGAGAGACGCAAGACCCAACACTCTGGATGAGCTTAAGGCCGCTCTCGAAGCATCCTGGGCCTCCAGAACACCTCAGCAGTGCCACAGGCTGATTGCCTCCATGCCACGCCGCATTGAAGCAGTCATTTCTGCAAAAGGATTCCCGACCAAGTATTGAGTGCATAACTGAACATAATTATTTGAAGGTTGACTTTTTTTGTATTAAAAACACTTTTATTGGTCGGATGAAATATGCAAATTTTTTGAGACAGGAATTTTGGGTTTTCATGAGCTGTATGCCAAAATCATCAGTATTAAAACAATAAAAGACCTGAAATATTTCAGTTGGTGTGCAATGAATCTAAAATATATGAAAGTTAAATTTGTATCATTACATTATGGAAAATAATGAACTTTATCACCATATGCTAATTTTTTCAGAAGGACCTGTACATTTTCACAATGTTTTAAGGAATTAAATGTTGTATAAAATCAGGCATATTATATATGATCGAAGCCCTCAGTAAAACTCTTCAGAATATATAAATATATATATATATATATATATATATATATATAGGAATAGATTTTAGTGGATATAAGATCTACTAAAGTGGATATTTCTCTATAAATTGGCCTTTAAAGACATGCAATTGAAATCTACATATGCAACTAGATAAAGTGCAACAACAAAAACATTTAAAAGTGTCTCTTTGATGTTTTCTTTTCTCTAGCCTGAAACAACACATTAGCGGAAGTCAAATAACTGCAAATCTCGAAACTTTGCAGGGCATGAAAAAAAAAACACACACATTGTTTTTGGCTGTTGTTTCATGCCATAATAATTTTGAAAAGTACTTGAAAAGAATATCATTGTATTATCAGGGTGGCACAGTATGCAGAAACGAGGGTATAACTATTACTCAGCATTAGAAGAAATGGAGGGTTTTTAGTTTGTTGGAGCAATCCGTCTTCTATTTGCAGCCTTGGTTAATAAAAGATATCCAGCCCCTGGAGGGAGTCTCAGTGCGCATGTCGTGTCTGCCAGCGAAGTCTGTTTTCATTGCTTTGCTTCACCAACAGAAATCTAGCGCTGTACCAACAATCCATTCCATTCACATCTCCTGCCCATTCCCCCTTCAGCGAGAACGACAGGCTCGCCTTGCTCTGGGAGCCGGGGTATAAGAAGACCATCGCACCTCATTAAAAAAACATGCAGCGCAGTCGAATCAGATTCGCCGTTAATCGCCAGAGACATGGCGTAATGTTTAATTCCGTCGATGATGGAGGCACTTTCGCCTGAGGTAACTTCAGCGGGAGCCATGTTTGCGTGCAAACCTTCACTTAGAGCTCGACTGAGTCGTTCACATGAGCGTGATGTTACAGGGCCAGTCAGAGGAGGCGGTGGGGGGATGTTTTATTGAAGCGGAATCCTCTGAGAGGGGCTAAAAACGCACCCGACGCCTTCGCAAACCTGTCTGTTTTGGCTGTCGAGAATGGCTCCCAATCACGGAAGGATAAAAACATCAAAATAAGCTAATCGAGATAGGGCTTGAAGTCTTCTGCCCCTGAGGAGTGTGGAGGTCCATCCCGACACACACACACACACACACACACACACGCGTACACACACACACACACACACACACACACACACACACACTGGCCAGCCCGGGTGTGTGACTGCAGGCCTGAGGAAAAACGATTCACTGCCTGTTTTACTGCTTAGAATAATAATAATAAAATAATTGTTTGGCTTCTCTGTCAAAGTGTGTAAGATAAAAACCTGAGAATTGATATAGTCACCGCCTCATTCTTGACATTAGATCATATGTCGAAATTAGGGCTGATCCATAATGTCAAATAGCCAACACTTTATAATAACTTTCATTAATTAATCATTAACAAACATTACATAATGCTTAACCGATCATTAGTTAATATATATATGTATATACACACACTACCAGTCATATATGTGAACCTGGACCTGAAGGGTACATTTTTTTGAAATTGAGAAAGCTGATAAATAAGCTTCCCCTTGATGTATAGTTTGACAGGACAAACTTTGGCTGAGATACAAAATATCTTCATGGAACATGATCTTTAATTAAATATCCTAATGATTTTTAACGATGATTTTGACCTATACAATGTATTGTTGGCTATTGCCACAAATATACCCGTGAGTTACAAAAGATTATATTTCAAATAAATGCTGTTCTTTTGAACTTTCTATTCATCAATAATCTACACAACTGTTTTTAACATTGATAATAATAATGAATGTTTTTTTGAGCATCAAATCATCATATTAGAGTGATTTCTGAAGGATCATGTGACACTGAAGACTGGAGTAATGATGCTGAAAATACAGCTTTGATCACAGGAATAAATTACATTTAAAAAATATCAAAATTGAAAACAGCTGTTTTAAATTGACATAATATGAAAGAATATTACTGTTTTTTTTTTTTTATCCGATAAATGCAGCCTTGGTGAGCAGAAGAAACTTCTTAAAAACATTACTGGTAGTGGATAGCTTTCAAAAATCTAAACATTGTACAGAATTGTCATAAAGAAAGACAAAAACACTGGATATTTGAAATGTGCTTGGTTTCCATTTTACTTTACCAATTTCTGTGTATGCAAAGAATATTTCTGAACCGTACTCATTTGCATAATACAATAGCTCAGCTATTTGACCTGCATAATGATATTGTTTGTTCACCTGATGTATGGAGTTCATAATGAAGACATGAAGCAGACAAAATTAAATATGACTCAAATTAATACGATCAGTTCAGAAACAACTACGTGTACATCTACCATTATAACAACTCCATCAGGCGAAAACAATGTGATCTGCGTCCCTCTGCAGTGCTGAAGAGCTGCTGTCAGCTGAAAATACTTCTAAAATTCACCAATACAACTCTTAATTATACACACACATGTTGAATTAAAAGACAGCTGTTGACAGCTCACAGTGTGTTCAGTGTTACAGTTGAGAAAGAAGATAAATCGGGATGAATCATGAGAAAACATGGTCAGGTCACATTTCACCCTAAGAGATCATTAAGAGAAGTTATTATCATGACAATTATCCAAATAATAATGATGAATGAATGGCTGGATAGCTGGATAGATAGATAAATGGATGGAGGGATGGACCGACAGATGGATGAACGGATGGATGGATTGAAAGATGGAAAGATGGATGAATTGATGGCCCGATGGATGGACGGACAGATGGATGGATAATTTGATGGATGGGTGCAAAAAATTGATTGATGGATGGATAATTTGATGGATGGATGGATAATTTGATGGATGGATGGATAATTTGATGGATGGATGATGGATGGATGGACGGACAAATGGAGGGATGGATGGATGGATGAATGGATAGATGGATGGATGGATAATTTGATGGATGCATGGATGGATGGATAATTTTATGAAAGGATAGATAAATTGATGGCTGGATGGATGAATGGATGGATAATTTGATGGATGGATGGATGGATGGATGGATGGATAATTTGATGGATGGATGGATGGATGGATGGATGGATGGATGGATAAATTGATGGATGGATGGACAAATGGATAGATGGATGGATGGATGGATGGACAGACGGACGAACGGACAGACGGACGGATGGATGGATGGATGGATGGATGGATAAATTGATGAATTAATGGATAGATGGATGGATGGATGGATATTTTGATGAATGGATAAATTGATGGATGGATGAATGGATGGATGGATGAGTGGATGGGTGGAGGGATGGATGGACAGATGGATGGATGGATGGATGGATGGATGGATGGATGGATGGATGGATGGATGGATGGAGGGATGGATGGACAGATGGGTGGATGAATGGATGGATGGATGGATGAGTTTCTCCTATGTAGAGTAACGGGTAACTACTGAAGCCCATCTCAGAATCTCCAGGCCGAAGGCAGAAAAACAGTCTGGAAGGTCCAGACAGAAAAACAAACACTCAAAATTACACCTTCTGGCAAAAAGTGTTGAGACTGTGTGTGAAACTGTAATACACTGGGTCAGTCAGGACTCAAACCATGGATCTATCTGCTGTAAGGCAACTATTCTACCTGTGCGCCTAAACATACCAGCACATGAAGAAATAATATATATATATGTGTGTGTGTGTGTGTGTGTGTGTGTGTGTGTGTGTGTGTGTGTGTGTGTTTGTGACTACAATGGAAAATTATAATTCCGAAGACTTGACAAATTCACTGAGGTTCAGCCCAACATTTATAAGCATACAGTATACACGCAGTTTTCACTATAACAATTTACCGCGTCTCTTTGAACTGTCTAGAGAGCTATTTCATTGAAATCTTTATGGATCATTGCTCTCTGTGTAACCTCCATCCTGACAATCCAAGAGTGAGGTTAGCCAATCACATTCTTTATCGGCATAAGCACTTTCTTGTGTAACTGTCTTGTCATAAATCTTGTCGATTGTATTCCTGAACCGAGACCTGGCAGATGGCATAACGGGGCATCCGGGGAAAGATTTGAGGATGCATCGGTTGAATTTGATGAGGGAGGTATTATAAAATGGCACACCGTTTTTTTTTAAATTTTTTTTTGTTTTTTTTTGCAAAATACAGGCTATGATATTCCCTGAAATGGCAGTGTGGTTATTATTCCCAGTTGTATATTCTTCCGTTGTGACCCCGCTCTTGATCAGACATCTCAGGCCATTAATCAGCGAGGGTCTGGCTTTGTGTGCCCGCCGCTCTCTCGCTGGGACGCCAGTGAATGAGGCGTGAAGCGGAGAGGTAAAGTCCTGACACCTCGTTATTCAGAGATGAGGGACAGGCCTACCATCCGGCTGTTCTGCATCCCAGCAGCACGTCCACATTGTTGTTGTTGCTGTGGATACTTCACAAATTAGAGCAAAATGCACTAGCTGTTCAGCAAATTTTCATGCTTTTGTGGGGGGGGGGGGGGGGGGAAGCACTCTATCACACTCTGTCTGTGTATCATTGGGCTAAAAAGAACAGATTATGGAGGTGTGAAGTCTTGGCCTGAAGTTTGCAACAAAAAACGTTCTTTTGATCAAAGGAGTAAAAACACATGCAAAATCATTCCATTTATAATGACCATATTTTGGAAATTACAACTTGCATTTTAGATACAATTTTGTCACTTGCAAAAATATTATATTACTAAGGCAAGTAATTTTATACTACATAAAAATGTTCATAAAATACATAAATAATCTAAATATGCGATCTAGAAAACACTGGGTTAAAAACAACCCAATTTAGGGTTGTTTTCAACCCAATGGCTGGGAAAATATAGGACAGAACACATGTTGGGTTAATTTTACCCTGCAAATTGGGTGGTTTATTTAATCCAGCATAATGGGTTGATTTAACCCAGCATAGTTGATTCGTTTTTACTATAAATTGTTCACTTGTTCACTTCATACGTTAATTAATGTATAAGGAGAGGTCGCAAAAAGCCCGGGATAAATAACTCAATCCCTGGGTTGTTATGTCTGACCCAAGATCTGGGTAACACAAGAAAACGACCCAAACACTCGGTTGTTACGTCTGACCCAGGAGCTGGGTAACACAAGAAAACGACCCAAATACTGAAAACAATAACCAAAACAATTACCCAAAAGGCTTCACCCAGGATTTGGATTGAAAAAATAACCCAAGATTTTTTAGATTGCATGTGTCAAAACCTTAAGAAACAAATGCATGCAGTTTATTTCACTAAGGTATACTGTCATTGCGATGGCTGTAATCTAGCACACGACAGAGGACACACTCTAAATAAATCTTTAATCCAGGAATCAAAACAAGAAACAGGAGAATAACTCGGAGGAAACACACTGATATCAAACTACACAGGAAAAGGAACAGACTGAGACTGAGGGCGTAAATACATGAGGGCAAACAAAGAAGCTGATGAGATGATTAACACAACACACCTGAACAGAATACTCAAATCAATCACAAACCATAATAAACCAAACTAATAAACAGACTAACTGTGAGACTCAGATATGAACATAACAGAAAAAGAGATACAAAACAGCGTTTTGGGTGCCTGAAAACGAAAACTTTTGAAAACAGGTTTCAAAGTGCAAGTTTCCGTGTAAACGACAAAAAACGTGAATCTCTGAAGACGATGATGTCATGCACATGCGTATTACGTGTTCAGTCTATAGCGTTTCATCGCCATCTAATGGCCTGCAGCAGAATGCAGCGTTTTTAGCCGTTTTCATGGATCCGCGTGAATGGGACCGTTTTGACAATGGTGTCGTCTGCACGCGGAAAACTGTGCAGATTAATCCTGAGTGAGTTTTGAATTGAAGATGTTATTTGTTTGTCTTCGTGTGATACTTACAACAACCCCTGACAGTATTTCCATCAGCTCGAAAGCAAATGCCACGTTTTTAACTAAGGCAAAAAGAAAAGGGCAAAAAAGAAAGAAACTACATTACACGTTTGGTAGCACTTTGTTTTTGCACAAGACTCTAAAGTGCCGTTTAACAGTATAGGGCGTTTTCATTGTATATCACATTTCAGTTGACGCTTGATGGATGAAATTGGCACACTTTCCTGCGCTTCACCACTAACAGGAGTTGAAGGTCAATGTCGAAGTGATCAGTCAGGGAGAAACAGGCTATCAAGGCATTAGACCAGAGGACCATCATGTCAAGGCCATTTCTGACCACAGGCATTAACACAGAGAATAAATGTACACAAATAACCACCATAGGAAATGTATTTCAAGCAAACTGCCGGCTTTTAATAAACAACGCTGATTTATCACACAGGTTTTTGTACAGTATATTTTAAAAAGTGATTATGGTAAGCATAAATTCAGATTTGTACTCTAGGTGTAAGGAGACAAGCTAATACATTGCTTGCCATTGGTGCGTGAAAGACAAATGGACCGTCAGTACAGCACCTGAAACGAAAGCTCATCCATCTATAACTATGGCCAGACATGGGACACACACCATAAAGCACATACATTTTTATCATTACACATTCACAGAACTTCTTAGTTCAACTAAGTGCCTTTGTAAGCATGGTGGATTTACAAAAAAAAATAGTTATGCCGTACATATTATATCAGAATGTGAATTTTTTTGTCAATATATTCATAGCTTTTGCACCACTATTCACGTTTCTTTTGGATTGTATTCATACTTTGAAGGTGACATTGAAACTAGTGAATGAAAAACAAAACATCCGCCTCTGTAAAAAGTGATCAGTTGACTTAACTTAAAAAAATGAGGAAACCCATTGCCTTAAAATTATTAAGAAACTTCATGCTTAATCGAAAAAAATACGTAATGTGGAACTGTCAAGTTGTCAAAAAAATTTTTAATTAAGCAATTATGTTTATTTGCTTAATAATTTTAAGACAACGGGTTTACAATTTTTTTTAAGCAAGTGAACTGAACACTTTTTACCAGTGTGAACTAAAGGAGATTTACATTCACATATGGTATGTGTCAATCATTAATTCTCTTCTTATTTAGAATGTTCCAAACTCATTGTACGCCCCTTTACAATGAAAACCGTTGCAAACCAAGCATCTCCATTCACATCTATTATTGAGCACAGCTTGGACGGCGAGTCGCTGGCCAATCCAGTGGCGTCAGTTGACCTTTCACACATACTCAAAGGCAGCTCAAGTGTTAGGTCAAGCAGAGATCCGTTTCCCGAGCTATAAGTGCACACTTTCAAAGATGTCTAATACATTTTTAATTCAGCTTTGTTCAATTAGCGTGTAATCAATCTAGCATTGTGTTAACCAAAGTGGTGAGACCATTTTCTGAATGTCAACCCAGCTGTCCAAGTGACCGTATTGAATGTTCCCCGGAGAGCTTTTGAGTAAATTTACAGTTTACATTTAAATTCAAGGCATGCACCTTCTTGGTAAAGCGATGTAAAACAATATGATATAAAATGATGCATGCTTATTCCAAACCCTAATTAGAGTGTGTACCAAACAGACAGTTGATCAATTATATTTCAACATCAAGATTACAAGTAAAAATGTATATGATTGTTTAAGGAAAGTGTGAATTTTAAGTTCTTCGTATCTAAGGGTGTTCTGGGTAGTCCAATGGGGGTTGATATGCAGTTTCTTTCTCACCCAAGGGAAAAGATCCCAAATCTCTATGATATTCTGGTCTGCTTTTCAATAGCTATTACAATCCTTTTTTTTCTAATAAAAGCATTAGTAACACCTTAAGGCGGTGTAGTTACATGTTATATGCACTTACTATAGTAATAACAGTAATTTTTGCATATATCTACAGGCAACTAACTCTACACCAAACCCTAATACAAACCCTATAGCAAGCACATGCTGTTAATTAATATTTCTCAGTAATTATTTGAGTAATTACAGTGTGATAATATCACCATAAGATAAAGTGTAACCAAAACACTTTTTGTTTCTGCAAAACCAGATTATTTGCACCCCTAAAGTGTGAAATAAAGTAAAAATATAACCAAACAAAGCCAATCTGTTCTAAAAAGCTATACTTTTTTACTTTAGTTTTCCTTTCATTAGGTTTTGTTTGACTGGTTTATATGTAAAAATGAGTGTGTATGCATCTAAAAATCCATCTGCCATCCATTACTATGGGTGAATTAAGGCAGTTGATGCTTTGGGGCTGTTTGGCTGCTCGTGGTCCAGCGGCTCTTGGCAAGATCGATCGCATAATGAATTCCAATAAGCACCAGGATATTTTTGTCTAAAACCTACTTGCCTCTGTCAAGAGGTTGAGATGCCCCTGGATGGACCTTTCTACTGGGCGCTGACCCTAAAACATGCCTCATTAATGCAGGAATGCAACACAAAAATCAGTGTTTGTGAAGGGCAATTAAGGATCCAAAATGTAAAATAATACAGGATCCATTCATATCAAAAATCTTAATATCTTTTGAATCTGTGTAAGCATATGACTTTCTCAATTTTTGAGCACAAATAGGACTTTCTTCTGTCTACATTGCTTATTTACCAGCATGTCATTTAGAAAATTCTAGCTTGTTTTAATGAAGGACACATATTCTAGAGTTCACTCTGTTTGTATATTTTCAAGTCCATAATCCCATGAGGGGCATTTATCTCTTTATGCTTTTTCTTTCTTTCTTTCTTCCTTCTTTTGAGCTGGCACAACTGTGGATTTTAATTCATATTTCTCCAAGACACATCAGTGCTCCTGGTTTTGTCTGAAACACACAAAACCGTCTGTTCTGCCATCTGGGATAGTCCTTTTTTTCTTTTTCCCCCCTTTTCTCTTGCTCTCCCCTCCTCTTGTGCATTTCATTGAACCACTGCGAATCCTCCTTCAACCTTGCGGTGGTAAGCAAGAAAAAAGAACACAGAGGCAATGCTAGTAATGATTGGTATTCCAAGCATATACTGACTACCAGCCAAGTAACTTTGATCCATGACTTTGGAACGAGAGAAGAGGGGAAAAAAATCAGCCAGTCTGTTGGTGTGGGAATGATCAGCTATGCTAATGAAACTGTGCAGATAAAGAGATGCCCTCAGAGGTCAGATCTTTACAGATATACAGTCTACAGCTGATCAATCTGTCTATGAGGGCTGCATCCAATTCTCTGTTTTTTGTTAAGGATTCAGAGGAGTGATACATAAAATGGGCTTTCTATGCTGTTTTCTGAGATATGCATAAATCCAAATTTTCTTCTGGATTAACATCTTTTGTTGTTTGAAGAGCAACACAGTCCTAAGCTCAACCACTAACACTTATCATCAATTTAAATGATTGTTGATAGGAATACTGTAAAGCTCCAATCCAAAACTTAACCCTGAAATCTGATTGGCTGTTGGACACATTAAGAACAAGGATGTTGATCCAAGAACATGCTCTGCTTGGTAAAAATCACATAACACAATTACCATCAATATTTGACGAGACACAAATGTTCACAAATTACTACACATTACCCTATACCTACCATCTCACTGCTGTAGACAAACACATACTTGTTTATACTCTCCCGTCAAGTAAGATTTTCATATTGTTTTAAACAAAGAAAGAAAATTCTCGAAATGATACTGTGAAACTGACACCATCGTTACTGTTCGTATCACTGCGCACCAAGTACTAAGGACGATCTGCAGCTGAAAATCAAATATGGTCATGGGCTTTTTTATTTCCAACATGCACTGTAAGCTGTAGAACAATCACCAACATCAATCACAACAGACATCTGGCCAATCAGAGCAGAGTAGACCAATCACAACAGACTGGGAGATCTGGCCAATCAGAGCAGAGTAGACCAATCACAACAGACTGAGCCATCTGACCAATCAGAGCAGAGTATACCAATCACAACAGACTGGGTCATCTGACCAATCAGAGCAGAGTAGACCAATCACACCAGACTGGGTCGTCTGACCAATCAGAGCAGAGCAGACCAATCACAACAGACTGGGTTGTCTGACCAATCAGAGCAGAGTAGACCAATCACAACAGACTGAGCCATCTGACCAATCAGAGCAGAGTAAACCAATCACAACAGACTGGGTCATCTGACCAATCAGAGCAGAGTAGACCAATCACAGCAGACTGGGTCATCTGACCAATCAGAGCAGAGTAGACCAATCAAAACAGACTGGGTCATCTGACCAATCAGAGCTGAGTAGACCAATCACAACAGACTGAGTCATCTGACCAATCAGAGCAGAGTTGTCCAATCACAACAGACATCTGGCCAATCAGAGCAGAGTAGACCAATCACAACAGCCTGGGGCATCTGACCAATCAGAGCAGAGTAGACCAATCACAGCAGACTGGGTCATCTGGCCAATCAGAGCAGAGTAGTCCAATCACAACAGACTGGGTCATCTGACCAATCAGAGCAGAGTAGACCAATCACAACAGACTGGATCATCTGGCCAATCAGAGCAGAGTAGACCAATCACAACAGACTGAGCCGTCTGACCAATCAGAGCAGAGTAGACCAATCACAACAGACTGAGCCGTTTGACCAATCAGAGCAGAGTAGACCAATCACAACAGACTGAACCATCTGACCAATCAGAGCAGAGTAGACCAATCACAACAGACTGGGTCATCTGACCAATCAGAGCAGAGTAGACCAATCACAAAAGACTGGGTCGCCTGACCAATCAGAGCAGAGCAGACCAATCACAACAGACTGGGTTGTCTGACCAATCAGAGCAGAGTAGACCAATTACAACAGACTGAGCCATCTGACCAATCAGAGCAGAGTAGACCAATCACAACAGACTGGGTCATCTGACCAATCAGAGCAGAGTAGACCAATCACAGCAGACTGGGTCATCTGACCAATCAGAGCAGAGTAGACCAATCAAAACAGACTGGGTCATCTGACCAATCAGATCAGAGTAGACCAATCACAACAGACTGAGTCATCTGACCAATCAGAGCAGAGTTGTCCAATCACAACAGACATCTGGCCAATCAGAGCAGAGTAGACCAATCACAACAGACTGGGTCATCTGACCAATCAGAGCAGAGTAGTCCAATCACAACAGACTGGGTCATCTGGCCAATCAGAGCAGAGTAGTTCAATCACAACAGACTGGGTCATCTGACCAATCAGAGCAGAGTAGACCAATCACAACAGACTGAGCCGTCTGACCAATCAAAGCAGAGTAGACCAATTACAACAAAATTAGGGACCTTCAACAGCATTATAGGGGCACTTTAAATTGATCAAATGTGACTTATACATTGTTATAAAATATTATGATTTAAAAAAACGGTTCTTCATTCAACAAATAATTCTTAAACTTTTAAAATACCCAATTATGAAATGTTATGCATTGTTAATGAGTTGTTTCAGTGTGATAGTACAATGGATTTCTCAACATTGATCATAATAATCATAAATGTTTCTTGAGCATCAAATCATCATATTAGAGTGATTTCTGAAGGATCATGTGACACTGAAGACTGGAGTAATGATGCTGAAAGCTCAGCTTTGATCACAGAAATGAATAACAGTTTACTATGCGTATTACAATAGAAAATTATTTCAATTATAATAATATATTAAATACTAAATTGTATCAAGGTTTCCACAATAAAATTAAGCAGCACAACTGTTTTTAACATTGATAATATAATAAATGTTTCTTTAACATCAAATTATCATATTAGAGTGATTTCTGAAGGATCATGTGACACTGAAGACTGGAGTAATGATGCTGAAAAAATAATTAATTATAATTCATCACAGGAATAAATGACATTTTAAAATATATTACAATAGAAAACAGTTCTTTCATGATAATATTCGCAGTATTATTAATCTGCTGTATTTTGAACAACTAAATGCAGCCATGGTGAGAAAAATAGACTCACTTCAAAAGCATTTTAAAAAAAGTATATAATGAGATGAAACATTACAAATTGCTGTTTGTCCATCTAAAACAAATCCATTTCTGATAGTTTAAACAATAAACATCATTAACAGTAGCTATAACAAACAAAAACTAAATAGATATACAGGATTTCTTAATCATAATAAATTTACTGAAAAAATATTTCATATTACATATCATCATCCACATATATAGTTTGTAAGATGTTGTGTCCTGTTGATTGCTAAAACATTAAATCACAAGGCTTAAATACATGGGGAGTGATTATATCTAAAACGGGTTTATTATGAATAATCACTGAGTTATATCGTTTTACGGCAAACGCACCCCATGTTCATAATCAATTTGAATAATGCATAATGTATAATTAATTCTAAAGTATGGTAACCCACATGGTAACCCACTAGTATTGACTGAAATATTACCAAATCCTTACGAAGGAATTACTAATTATTTGGATCAGTATTCTAAAGTGAAAAGCATGATAACTCTAATGACTAAAATCTGACTAAAAAAATGTTTCTGTGTAGTTATTCATTGATGATGGAACAGTATAATAAAGTGTTACCACAGTTTTTAATGCACAGAACGTGACGAGACGCAATTCATTTTTCAGTGTCGGCTCAATCAAAAGCATGTGTGTCTAAAGCGTGTTTTTAAATCAGCTGCTGGAGTATGTGTGAGGCCGTTGACAGATCGTCCTGCTGTCCAGCCGTCTGAATGGATGGCCCGATTCATCTTGAGCTTCAGAGAGGCAGACCGGCACACGGGGGCAACACACACAACACCCATTTCTCACCGACAGCCAGATGTGATGAGGTCAGCGGTGGCCTTGCGAGTCGACCAGTGGGGTTAATGAAGACCGGTGTCAGAAAGCTTAAGGCCAGATTGGCCTCTTCGTATCGCCTCACACGCTATTACGTGCGTCTCGCTAATAGAGAAGTTCATTTGAAATTGGGAAGCCCTTAATTCCAGCTTCTGGTGGTCTATAAAGAAGGATGGCCAAGATCCACTAATATTTCAGCTCAGTGATTCCTGGCTGAGTGTGTAAATGAGGGGATATCTAGCAGCCCCACACATCATTAACACAGATTTGCCTCGCCTCACTGCTGTGCCAGCCTGTCTGGGGGCAATTACAGCACTTAACGCCTGGTATTTTGAGTCCGATCCTAACACACTGTGATCTCTTAATACACACTGTGGCATTGAAAGTGTTACTTTGTGATTGAGAATTGAATACTGTAGATTGATGGTGACAGTCATATTATTGATATTTAAAGGGGACCTATTAATCATTTTTGTCAAAGTCTTGATTTTGTTTTGGGGATCCACTTGATGTCCTTATACATAAACAATTGGTGTTAGACTTCAAAATAGTTCCCTGTGACTATCACCCTATAATTTTTTCTTTTAAAATACCAAATCTGTTTATTAGACTTCATACTTTGTGACCTATAAATCAGACTTTAAGCTTGAGTCTTATATTAAGTTTACATATGCGTATAATGTGTTTGATGAGAAGAAAGTTTAGAAAATCCTTTACAAAAGGAAGCCCAAATGACCTCCATTCTGATGCCATTATAAACAAGGTGCACACAGTATCTCTCACGGTTTAAATTCAAAATTAGTGGAAGTAAACATAATGATTTCTTGATATGTTACGGCATAACAAGCATGCATCCTACACTAAACGGCAAATAGTAATACTGATTCATGGTCATTAGAGACCTTTCATTTCACCAATTCAATTTCACACACAATTGCAGTGGGTCCCTTAAACACAAAACAGCAGCAAGTGTGCTGAAAATAGATACTGCAAAACTATTTAACGCATAGAGTTTTTCCATTTACTTAAAATCATATTCCCATCTCCCCCCGCCGCCCCTTTTCTGTCTCAGGAGACGCACACATCACACACGGACAGAAAAGCTCCCTTCTAAGAGGAACGCAAACCTCTTTCTAACATTTGAGTGCATTTTATTCTGTCACCATGTGCTTATTTGTTCCTGTCAGTAATACAATATCTCCATGTTAGTGGCAATAAAGTGAGACGAAATAGACTCAACAGATTCTTAACAAGGCATTAGGGAGTCTATAGGGACTGTTCACACAGAAGTCCATTACTTAGCCACTGGGTCATATATCTTTTCCTGCAGATGGCTTTCCCTTTTAAGTGTCACCTGACACCATTGCTTCCACCATCACAGGCTTTGCTTTGCTTTTAAACTACTGTATAGTGGTTAAGACTGCTGAGGTATGCAATGCAATAACATAATGCACCAATATTGCACTGAAGTATAAGCCAGGACAAGTAACAGAATTTACAGTGTTTCATTTAGTGACTGTTTGGAAACATTTGAAGCTAACAACTGCTGATTGTTAGGGTTAGTGGTTTAGCTTGGATCAGAATCGAGGACAGCGACAATAGATTTGATGAAATTGTATTTTAATGCATTGGGATTACACTGAAAAAAAAATGGTGTAGTAACAACATTCATTTAGAAATTGCTAGTAAATTTCACAAATACGTACAAAGAAGTGGCTATTGAATTAAATGTGATTTTAATTATGTAGAAAGACTGATAGGATTTTCACAAAAATCGTTTTGATTAAACAATGTTTAAAATTTACAGAGCATTGCATAAACACTTCAAATGAACTCTTCTGAAGTCGTACAATAGCTTTTAGTGAGGAACATATGTATTCATATACACGGATGCTTATAATAGACAAAGGTTTGTGCGCGAGTACCTCTGCGGTCCTCTTTTCCTGGCTGAGATACCTTCAGTACTGCTTACCATCTCTCTGGGGATCCGTTCATTATAACCGTGACAATTCCTGTGAGCTGAATCTTCAGCATCATTACTTCAGTCTTCAGCGTCACATGATCCTTCACGGAAACCGTGATTTTTCAAGATTCTGTGATGAAAAGAAAGACCAGCATTTATGAAATAGAATATTTGTAACATTATAAATGTCTTTACTGTCACTTTTGGTCAATTTAATACATAATTTTTCACTGAATATCTTTTCCCTCAGTGAACCGTTAACACACGAATGGCTGCAAATGGCTCATTAGGGGGTTTTGCACCAGAGGAACATTTTCATAATTCCTATAACTACCCACTTTTTACCCACAGCAGGAACTGGGAATGATTTTAGTTCTAGAAACGGCTTTTAGGTGGACTAAATTAGCTCTTACTTCAGAGTAGCACACTTCTCAACCGAATACTTCCATTCATACCAACTTCAAGTTTGAAACATGAAGTCACTGTAAACTGACATTAGGGGAATAACATCTCTTTTTATCTTTTATCAAAAAATAACACTAAGTGTTTTGAATGACATGACGGTGAGTAAATAAGACATTTTTAATTACAGATCATTTTAATTTGTGAGAGAACTATTCATTTACAGTAAGATGCATTTACAAGCACATTGCTTCCCACTGTTCTATCATGAAATGCAAAGCTTTGGTTAAAAAAACTAAAATGCCACCATAACAAGACAGACAGATAAATAGATAGATAGATTGACAGTTCAATGGCCTTCATTGAGTTCACCAGCTTTCATTTAGGCATGTGTCATAGCAGTGTTGATATTGTTAATGGCTGCGCAAGTAAAATGCTTTCAAAAGGATCCCTTTTCTAAGCTGACCGTGAGAGCGTGCCAAGTTTCCTTTGCCATTTCCACATACCGACTCTAAATCAGGCATTAATTAATTGATGAAATGTAGTGGGAAAGCATCACATTTCCTGATACATCTGCCTTATCTCTATGCCAATAAACACAAGCTCTAGCCCGATTTTCCACATGGTTGATTGCTCTGCATGGCGCATGGAGCGATAATTCTGTATCCATCATATTTACAATGCATTCATTCTGTCATATGGCAATAAAGCAGCCTGCTGAACAGCTTTGAAGCGCCCAATAATAGGAGGTGCGGTTGCAAATGTGTGCTTATCATACTAGATATATTTGCATTGTCTTGTTTCAAGCTGTTTCATGATCATTTCAATGCAAACAAGCATATATGGCATTTATTTCAGTTGTTTATGCTACTCTCTGCTGAAAGCCCTGAAACATTCGAATAAATTCAAAGACAACCCAATTAAGTTTGCTATGACTTCATAAACCAGTGCATACAGTCTGTGATTTTTGTGACTGTGTGAACAAAAGAATCTGACACTGAACAATGACTTTGACAAGTCATTTAAACTGCACGGTTTGGCTTGCCTTAGGCAATAGAAAGGTTGTGCAGTGGGCTGCAGAACTGGGCTTGCATGAAGAGCAGGGCATACTGGGATTGAACAGGGGCCAGGCAATAAAGTCATCCAGTGCCACTGACTTGTTTGCCAAATTAGGATATATTGTCACTTTAAATTCCCCCGAAGACCTCCCTCCATTATTTGAGTCGACCATTTCGGTTGTCGGCTGAGGAAACTTTCTTTGTTCTCCTTTAAGATTAAAGGCACTTAATTGCTTCCATTAATTAAGTCCGTCCTTGAGGATTTTCACTCACTCAATTGTGAACGTCTCCGGTGGAATATTCTTCTCTTATTAAAGTTTAAGTGGCAGTTCCGCCACTTTCTGATATATGACCATAAGCAGACGAAATGCTAGATGACACTATAATTATATAATTAGACTTTTTTTTTTAAAAGAATGTTGCATAATGTTCAATTAACACTATTTAAAATTCATATGAAAAATTGTTTCAGTAACATTCTGACAATAGACGGTTTAAAAACAGAAATGGGAAGCTTTTAGTCTTATGTAAGAAATAATTTACATGAATTATTCAGTAAACAAAAATAAAATAATAATAATATGTATGGGTTATAAGAACATCTGGGTTCTTGCTTGTGCAAGAACCAATGAGGTTTATATATATATATATATATATTTATATATATATATATATATATATATATATATATATATATATATATATATATATATATATATATATATATATATACCTCATTGGTTCTTGCACAAGCAAGAACGTGATGCGTAACACGAGAATGAACCTCATTGGTTCTTGCAGAAGCTCAAACGTGATGCGTAACACGAGAATGAACCTCATTGGTTCTTGCAGAAGCTCAAACGTGATGCGTCACACGAGAATGAACCTCATTGGTTCTTGCACGTCTGAACATGCTTGAGCTTCCCTTTACCATAACTGATCTGTGAGTTGATGAATATTTATATGTGAATAAAAGACAAAATCAAATCTGTTCATCATATAAAGAGATTGAGTCTCCTCAGAAATTTTGTACTAAACCGCTCAATTCATTTGGATTAGTTTTATGATCTCATTATGAACTTTTTGAAGCGTCAAAGTTGTAGTTGCGTATTCTATGGAGGGACAGAAATCGTTCAGATTTCATTAAAAAGATCTTCTTTTGTGTTCTGAAGATGAACGAAATCTTCCAGGTTTGGAACGACATGAGGTAATTAATGACACATTTTTAATTTTTGGGTGAACTAACTCTTTAACAGCTATCAAACCCATAAAATCTTTTTAATAATATATCAACAATGATATGCAGCTGAACTTATGCATTTTATTGCATGGTTGATTAAGACCTCGAGTGCAGCAGGTAGATCGTGACAGTCCAAATTTCTCTTTTTTTCACATCACGGCAGACAACTTCTGCAAATCCTCCAGAACAAACAGCCTCATTTTGCCATTCTCCACCAGTGTCCCCTCCAGAACCCTGTCACTAGACGTTTTATTCAGCAGACGTCTGTATAAAGCCTGCTGAGCTAAACACTTCTGTCAGTCTGCCGCCCAGAAAAGTGTATGTGGCCCATTCCTTTACTTAGTCAGAGATTTTATGCAAATGAAACGCTTATGCATTGATGCATATTGCACTTTGCACCCAAAGCTGTGCAAATATGCAAAACAAACCTTTTCAAGTTTACAAAAAAAAGGAACAATGAATATAAAACTCTCAAATGTTTGAGGCTAGAGAAAACGTCTCAATGTTGTCAGCGCGTCCAGAATATGTCGCAGAGGGGGATCCATCTTGTCCCACGAAAAGAGAGAATTTGTGACATTATTGGCTGAGTGACGTGAAAAGAATACACAAATCAGGGGTTGTCAGGCTGTGAATGGGGACGGGGTTCTGGCATTGTGAACAAGATCCCTTCAGAGGCGAAAAAATGTGAGGCTTCGCTGAAACAGAGCCGTGTTCTCGTTTAAATTATTGTTTGACTTTCCCATGGTCCCCAAGCTTGCTTCTGTCTAATACAGAGAGACGGTTTGACAGACGAGGGAAACTGCAGGACTTCCCAGACCTCAGGCGACAGATCTGCCTAAATTTAGCCGTTCATCATCCAGCTGTCGCCACAGGTGGAGAGTGATCTACACTCGACCCCCCCATCCACCCCAGCAACTGTCAACTGTGTACGGCACAGGACGACAAGTTCAGGCTATATGTGACTCCATGAGACTTTTACATGTCTTTTACATATGTATTTTGATTTTTTTTTAAAAATCGCATTTTAAGATTCACTGGGTTTAAAATGATCAAAAATATCTCACATTATGTTATAAACTGTATTACTTCCCATTGTAATTAAAACATGTCAAAATACTGTTTTGACATGTACAGTGATTCATTTGTCTTTGTTAAGGGGAGAATTGTACATTTATGTGGCTTTGTCTCCCTCTTGAGGTTAAGATGTGACAACTGCCTAAATAGCCTCAAATGACGACAGTAGGCTCTAACATATACATTATAAACTTTTAAAACCTAGTCAGTGTTTAAAATTGTTTATTTTAAACTATTTTAAACTTAACAGTTCAAATAAGATGAAATCATGTCACAATGCATTTGTCTTCGTACCCCCGATATAGGTACATAGTATGTATTGGTGGAGCATGGCACTAGCCACTTTCTGAAATGCATCAGAAAATGCTGCAGTCTTGTCTGAGGTTTCTTTTCTTGGATTTGAAAATATCTTTACAATGCAGATCATGTAGGATTGATTTCATATTTAATGGTTTATATGTTTAGCTGAAGAAAAAAAAGGAATTTGGCGCCACTCAGTGGAAACCACGGTGACCTACAGATATAAAATGTAACTGTTTGAAACAGCTCACCAAAGCAAACTTTCCCGGAAAAGTTCGCTCCTAAACACCTTCGAGCTACCATTGGTCCATGTCAATAGGTGGGTGTGGCTCTGAGGCTCCGCCTTCTTTGACGTGGGAAATCTTCTCTAATTCATGTCTTCTGTTAAGTCCATCAAGGTCAGATGTGACTTAAAATATGAACACACTTGAGAGCTGCTTTATAGCAGAAATTGAAGGTGTAATTTTGAAAGCGACACTGACACTACTGTAAAGCTTCTTGCTCTAAAGCAATCCAAAATAAATGTGGCATGACTTGCCTGCCGAATTTCAGAGCTCGTGCAAAAAACATTCACATCACTATAATTATAGGCTTTCTAGTGCAGTTTTCTCACCTCTGTCATTTATGTTGTTTCTTTTTTTTACTGAGAGAAAAGCACAGCACATATTTGCATATTCATGTAAATGAATGATGCCTGTAGTGTGGGTGACGTTAGGATGTTCCCTAACGCCTGGCTCACACTACAGGAGTTTTAGGCCAATTTATGCCCGATTTACCCCTCCCGAGAATCTGAAAAAAAAAATCTTGTCGAGGACCTCGATCGGTTCCGATGTTCGGCGCAGATTATCTGGTAATGTGAGGCGTACACAGATCGAAGTCTCGCAGTCACATCGGGGCCGCCCCGATAATATCAAACATGTTTGATGTCTAATATTATAAATCGGGCGTGAAGCTATATGATTACGTCAGCACTTCCACAATAGCCACTGGCAACAGTATGAGTGCCTATTTAATGTCTCCTCAAAAGAGTACCACAACCGGAACGACAAAGAGTGAGTGTAGAAAGTTGCTAGCGCACTAGCTATCAAATGTAAACATTAGATCTAGGTCAATGATCATCTGCTACATTCAGATCTAACAAAAGATGCATTGCACATGACGATCTGAAAAAGTGTTTCTCTGTTAACCCCTAACCTCTGTCTTGTATAATCAAAAAATAATAAACACATTGTTCAAAAAAAAAGATGCATTGCACATAGTTTGTTTGAATAATATTACTAATATTGAATGATATTAGTTCAGCTGACTTTAGAGAGGAAACAGTGTGTATGTCAGTGTCAGTGTTTATTTTCAGTGGAGGAGGTGAAAACAAGAGCAACAACATTAGGGACACAATACACCAAGCTTCTCAAACCCAAACCAAGTGGGAGTGGGGAGAAAGGGCTCACTCATAAGCAAGCTTGGCTGTTGAGGAATTTGGAGTTCCTCAAAAAACATGTTGCCCAACGCCCCAGTGAGACCAGTGTAAGCAGACAGGCATATTGTGTGCTTAAGTAATGTAGATCGTTTGCATCGTTTATAATTATTTGGGACAATACAGTAAACTTGTTATGCAATTGTTTTGGCTGTACTGTTGATCAATTGATGAATTAAAGGATTAGTTCACCCCAAAATTAAAATGTCCTGATAATTTACTCACCCCAATGCCATCCAAGATGTTCATGTCATTCTTTCTTCAGTGGAAAATAAATTATTATTATTATTTTTTTTAGGAAAACATTTCAGGATTTTTGGACACAATGGACTTCAATAGCAACCAGAATTATTATTATTTATTTATTTTTTTTAGAAAATGACCGATAGTTTCGCTAGACAAGACCCTATTCCTCATCTGGGATCAAAGAGAGACATTTGAAGCACTTTAAAGTGCTTTGAAACTGCATTGATTTGGACTTCAACATTCTGGTTGCTATTGAGGTCCATTGTGTGGAGAAAAATCCTGAAATGTTTTCCTCTAAAAAATTACTTTCTTTTCCACTGAAGAAAGGAAGACATGAACATCTTGGATGACATTGGGGTGATTCATTTTGGGGTGAAATAATCCTTTAATACTTGCGCTGACATAAAATTGTTTTTCAGCTTGATCGATCTGTCAAAGACTTGATTGACTGGCAGGACATGGATGACCCCACCAGCGATGAGGACATTATAAATACATCTGAGGCACCAGGTAAAATAACAATTGTAGATGTAAAGACTAATAAAATGCTGAAAAAGTGATGACAGATTAGTTGTTTTGTCATTCAGGGTTCCAGGTGTCCTATTTTCAAGTTTGCACAAAACAGATCAAGCAGTGACATTTTCCTAACTGGTGTGTCCAAAATGGTCAATGTTTATGACAATGTCTTTATTCAAATTATTGATTTTATTAATAAATAATACATATTATTATTATTTTACATGTTAAGGAGATATTACATCATTTATACATGTTCTACTATATACTGATTTGTTTGATTATTTCTAAATGCAAGATCTTTGGATTCTCTTCTGTGCTGTAATAACAATGTGATTTCTCTTACTTTAATTTTGATCTCATTAACCACAGCACCACATCCCTCTACCCAACAAAGGGGTGAAGAACTCACCACCGCATTTCACACTCCCAAATCGGTATCGAAACGTCGCAAAGGGGATGCAGATTCAGTTGAGTGACAGAAACTTAATTTGTTACAGAAAGTTACTTCAGTTCTTGCCACTCCACTCCAGGGGTTTCGTGCCTTCCAGCTTGCACATTCTGCATGGCCCCCAGGCCATCTCTCCTCCATGCTCCTTCGTTGACTCTGTGGTCTGCATCCTCCCAGTCTGCCAGTGCTGGTGGCTTGTAGGTCTCAGAAAGGCGCTCACAAAAGAAGTTGTGGAGGCACGCTGAAGCCAGGGTGATCTTTGTAACACTGTCTGGGTGAAGGAGGATTGTGGAGCGGAAAACTCGAAACCTATTGGCGAGAATGCCAAAGGAATTTTCTACAACCCTGTGCGCCCGTGAGAGCCGGTAGTTGTAGACCCTTTGGTTGTGGTCCAGCTGCCTGAAAGGGTAGGGCTTCATCAGATCTGTTCTTAGTGGGTAAGCCTCATCCCCCACAAACATATAGGGCAGCAAAACATCTGACCTAGGAAGCTCTTCTGGAGGAGGAACATTTAGGAGCCCCTTGTCCAGCGCTTTCCTCAGGCCAGAGTTGGCAAAGAGCCCAGCATCTGAGACCCTGCTCTGAGTGCCAACACTGATATAAATAAACTTATAATTCGCATCAACAGCTGCCATCATAAGAACAGAAAATCTGTTCTTATAATTGTGCCACGTGCTCCCACTGTGGGCTGGGGGCTGAATGTAGATGTGCTTGCCATCAAGGGCACCCAGGCAATGTGGAAATTGGCATTTTTCTACAAAGTTCTTGGCAATTGCTCGCCATTCCTCCTGTGATTTTGGTGTCTGCAAAAATAAGAGCAGAATGATAGATTTATTCACAAGGTGGGTGTAACGTCCACGGGTGGATGAAGAAGATGAGGGTCAGGCGAAGATACAAACAGCAAAGGTTTATTAACTATAACGTGGAACATAAAACAGTGAGTGTGTGCTCTAACAATAACCAGCCCTGACAAGGAGTGACAGGGGAACTTAAATACACAGATAATGACAAAGACAACATGTGACGGTGATGATGACGATGATGATGATGAAGGTGATGAGGATCAGGTGCAGGTGATGAAGACACAGGATCCTGGGAAGTGTAGTGAAGACACAGACGATGAAGAAGGTGGTGAATGTGTCAGAGGGAGATTTTTCCTCACCTGATTTAATAGATTAACTATTGAATCTCAACCCCACCTATACTGAATTTCTAAATTCAATGAAGTTAAACCTTATGCCCACCACATCTATACATTCTGTAAATACTGTATGTCATAATGTTTGTTATTGTGATACTAATAATAAAAATATTAGGGAATTCTAACCTTTAGAAAATCATCTTTCAAGACCTGATGTAGTGCCACACATGTGTCCTTCACTATATCAGATACAGTAGTGGCCCTAATTCGGTACTGGAAACTCAATGATTTGTAGGTTTCACCTTCAACAGAAACACAAATATTATTTAATTAAAATATAGTGCAATCATTTCATAAATAATTTCGATAGTTGAAAATATCACAGGTTTAAAATGGTAAATGTAAGTAGACTATGTCAAAGCCATTTGTATGTTTTCCTGTTTCCCTGTTTTGTCATTAATTTAATCTCACTCCATGACAACACCATTTGAGATATCCAACATCCAAGCACAATTTAGCATCCTCAATGTTTATTGACATCATGTTGACTGAGTTTGGTGGCCAATGCAGTTGAACGCAGATGCTTTCAGTGCTTGGGCCCTTTTACTGTAAACTGAAAACACAAGAGACAAACCTGTACCTTTGTTATAAATACAAACCTGTTGCCAAGAATCTGAGGGTCAAGGAGAGCCTCTCCCTGGCCATAATTGCCCGCCTCATCTTGGTGTCCTGCCTGGTGATCAGTGGTTCTACTCTCCCTAGCAGGATTTCAAATTCATCTTATGTCACCCGCAGCAGCTCTTACAACTATAGCTTAACCCTTAATAAGTAAAAATATATATTTTCCAAATCTGAGTGACACTAGCAAAAAAAACTCAAAACAAAACTTCAATATCATGTATAACTGGCACTACACTTGCTGTGAACCGTCATTGGTTATTTTTAACTGTCTTGAGCTTCTATCATTAAACAACAGACATTTTGCTTTTGGTTCCTACTCGCATTGTTAACAATCCATTTTTAGCCTATTCAATTTCATTCAGTGTAGTTAATGCTCTGTAATTAATGTTAATGTTAGCTTTTCAATGTTTAACGTTTAAGATTCCTTTAAACATGTACAGTGTCATATATAGAGTCCATAATATCAACTGATAAAAAAAAAAAACATATCAATAGGCTACTGTTACAATCTGAGAGAAATTGTAATTGAGAGACGAGGCAATCCAACCGATTTAATGTTGTATCTGTATCAGTGTACTGTACGTTAGCGCTATAAACTAGTGCTAACATGTTACCAAACAACTGTAAGCAATCTAGCTATTGCTAGCGCACTACTGTAAACATTTTAAAACAGTTAAAAATCGTACCTCTAGTTCTCGCTGAAGAACAGACAATCCATGCTGATCCCGTCCCCCCAACCATTTTCTCGTCCACGCTCGTTTGATTTTCTTTTGTTTTTTATTGCTACAAAGAACAAGTATTAATACAGCAAGTTGCCACGACACAGTATCCATTTTGTTTACATGCGCTTCCCCGTGAGATCTCTCATGTGAGGTGCTAAATCTGGCAAGATAATCTTAAGAATATCTTGTAGTGTGTGATGCGCCACTATTTTCAAAACTTGTAGTGTGAGAATGTTTAAGATTTGAGGGAAGAAAATCTGCAAAGATTCTCTTTAAGCCTGGTTCACACGGAACTATTTTAAAATTGTCGGCCGATTTTCCAAACCCGAGAGACCCCACACACGGCGATAAAAAATCACGGGTCTAACAGTTTTTGTCGTACAGTGTGTGGTGCACAGCCACACGGCAAATTCAACACATCACACAAACCGATTTGACTCCCGAGCATTCCCAGGTCAGACGGAAAATCTCGCAAAATCCCTCGAGATCAAACGTGACTTCAGAGTAAACAATCATGGTGGACGAAGAGGATGCAGTGGCGATAGTTTGTAGTTTGTTTTTAACCGAAAAAAAACTTTATCAAAAGAAAAGGCGATGTTGGTCCTCCATCTCCGACGTCCACCAGACTTTCTGGTGCGCCATGCCGCCGGCTGTTTTGATTTTGTTTCCCGGTGCTTCCTCTGTGCCTCGTCACCTCGCTTTCTGATTGGCTACACGCCACAGTCCACAGGCTGTGTGCTCGTTTGTCCCCGGGGGACACCACACACGAGGAGAAATCAGGCCAAAAAAATCCAACATGTTGGATATCCCCGATTTGAGATCGGAGAGGTCCCGGCGTCCTTCCGAGCAGACGAGAGCAGTCTCAACACACCACACACGGCAGGAATATCTGATCAGATTATTTTACGGTAATCGGAGCATCGTAAGATTGTCGGAAGCGGTAAATCTGGGCTAAAATCTGCCTAATCTGCCTAATTCGGCTACGCTTTTCAGCGCAGATGAATATAATGGTTTGAGGCAGAGGTCTTCAACCCAACATTATGATAGCTAGATACCCGTGGAGCAAGAAAAAGGCTGTTTGAGTTGGTTTAAACACTTTGTAAGTTTTGTAGTTGGTGGCATTTCTTAAAAGCCTGTCAAGATACAGGATTGTAGAAAGCAGGACTAAGCCGAGAGCCCTGAGAACTTTTGAAGGCCGGTGGCGGAAGCAATAATGAGTTACAAAGGATTGTTGAATTGTTACAACGTTTTATGACCCAAATAAATCTTCATAGTGCACCTTATGGCCTGTGCTGGAGTAGTTTTCTCTCCCTCCAGCAGGAGGCGTTGTAGTTGTTACAAGTGTTATGTTTAACCTTTACTAGCAAGAGAGTTAGAAATACAGCACGTTGAAATATGACTGACAGCAGAATCCACTTCTGACGTGATCTACATTTTTCCTTCTTTGTTGTCTTACAGAAAGCATTGCTTGTGAGTAGTTTGTTTAATATGAGTCTTGAAACAATATTTGTGAACATTTTTGTTAAACAAGATTATATTTGATAGTTTTTAGTTTTGATGAATTTAGCCAGACTTTGCATTATTATATGTGAACATACATTAGAATATATGCTGTTTATTTGTTTCTTTTTGTAGTTTTACTCTGTCGATTATTGAAGGATACGTCAATAAAAAGACATCACAACTGTCAATTGTCGAGGAGTTTATCTATCTGCATAGCTGTGTCTGAGTCTAACAGTGAGGGCAGAATATGGCCTGTATCAACTTTTCGTGGAGTATAATATATCAATCCATTATAGTTCAGTTGTCTAATACATTGCTTGTATGATACACTTCAATGTCAAAAAAAAAAAAAAACAGTATGATTGATCAAGTATGATTACAAACAACATTAACTGTTTAGAATAATTGTAGGGGAAGACAGATTAAAATTCCAGAGTAAGGATACAAGTTTTTCAAGAAATGTATACATATTTTTGGTGATTTGTTTTGTGTGTTTGTCCAAAATGCTATGATCTTTTAAAGCATATTGTAGAAACCAACAATGCATAGTATATGTTAAATAATGTTATTCTGTTAGTTTGTTTGCAATTAACAAAAGAGAGTTTTATCAACTAGCAACCTTCATCACATTTTAATTGTACAGTGTCAGTGCTTCTTTTATCGTTCATGACTGTTTATGCCTTTTCAATTTAGGATTATGTGGGTGATTATCATTTTTGTTACTACTATTATATTTCTGCTCAATACTAAGTTTGTGACAAACAAGGTTTAATTTACTGAACCTTTGTGGAATGAGCCTATAGAATATGCTGAATTTCTCTAAGTATGCGGTTGTTTTTTGGGGGCAGTTCACCCCTGCTGCTACATGCCGCAAATATGCATTACGGATGCAAAATAATAGTTTTCCATTGCTCACTATTCGAAAGCAGTGAGACACTGCCTCTATATATTTGCTGCTGAGACATTGCCATTGAGATGGATAGCTTCCCCCATGACTTCCTTGACTGAGATCAAAATAATAGAAATGCCCAACAGAGAGTTGTGAGCAAATTGAGATAAACTGGTGGTGTCAACCAAAAAATTATTTCTTACTGCTTCAAACTGTGTAATAGTTCAGTGGTTCTCCACCAGGAGCTTAAATCCACTTGGGGTCTCAGCCTGCATAGCGACTGAATCCCACACTACCCCTGGAAAAGTTGTTTTATGACTTTGGAGAAAGCACAGTTTTCTGAAAGTTCAGAATATACAGGAGACTATCCCTGTATTGTTCAATGGAACAACATGCGGTCACCTCTTATAATGGATAGAACATATACTGGTATGCTTAAGGTAAGCGAACTTTCCCAAAGGCCCCTATTTCCAGAATAGACTACAGTCCTTGTTAAGCAATGTTGCCAGCTCTATACTTACCTGGTGAGCACACCATAGAAATGAGGAGGATGAGTGACAAAGTGAATGCTATAACCTCATTCCATGGTCTGGCAGAAGTTACCACGCTGCCAAGCATTCTGAAACACTCTGGCAACATCACTGAGCAGAAATTGGGCAAAAAAAAAACACTGAGGGAATCAGGGGAAAATGGAAACACGACTGATCGAGGTGTGAAACCAAATCACCTGATTTGGGCCATACTTAATGCCACAGACCATTTTTTTGCCTCCTCAAAACCTGTCGATGAACGGTGGAATTCTGTCTTTAAACCTGCTAGGGTTAAATCTCTCACCATAGTCCAGCTATTATACATGGATGATGTAAAATTGTAATCACCAATGCTTTTTTGTTTTAATCTGACATTCACCAGAGTTTAATTTTACCTCAGGTGACTGGCTGTTTTTCCTCTCGGAACATACAAGCATTTGCCATAGGGCTCGGTATTGGCAAGGGCCTCACGATACGATACATATCACAATACATGGGTCACGATACGATATATCACTATACGATACGATACAATACATGTTGCGATATATTGCAATTTTTTTTAAATCCAAAATGTAAAAAAAAAATAGAGCTGAATATACAACTTGTTATGTACCACCTGCAGAGGTATTCAGGTATGTGTATCACATTATATTGACAACTCAGCAGACAAAAAAACGTATATTCCAATTTATTCGCAAAGGTATTTGCATTGTACAGTCACTGAACAGTGAACACACTGAAATGTATGAAATGCATATCACTAAAAATTATATAAAAATAAAGTGCATCAAGTAAACAAATTTATAAAACTGAAATAGTATGTTGTAACTTGTAAAAAAAAGTGCATTATGTAAATGTACATAAACTAAATTATTAGATTTTAAGTATCCAATGTGAGTAACTTTACAGGTCCTGAGTAACTTTAGGCCCATCTGAAGTGAACACTGAACAAACTACAAGGATACAACAATAGCAGGCCTAATTTATCTTAAAATCTTTGTTCAGGAACAGAATTTCATCAACATGTTCTGGACTAAGTGAACTCCTCTTTGCTCTGATTATATCCCCTGTGGTAGAGAACACTCTCTCTGGAGACACTCGTGCCCAGGATACACAGGTATCTTTTTGCAACGTGTGACAAGAGTGTATACTCGCTCTGGTGTTGCTTCCACCAATCCAGTGGATTAGCTCCTTGTATCTTGTCATCTCCTCCTCTGCTTGGTCGTGTGTTTTTTTTTTTGTGTGAGGGTCTCACTGCACCACCATGTGTTTGTCCAAGTAGGTCAGCTAGAGTGAAAGAATCCCTTGGTCTTTTGGATGGGCCTGCGGAGATTTCCTCTTGCACAGGAATGTCCTCTATGTTTGGCAGTGGCACTATATCCGCATCAGTCTCTCTCTGCTGAAAAACAGCAAAACAACATCAAATTAGATTTTCATTCAATGGGAATTAGTGAATCAGTAACTAGTCCCAAATACAAACAGTGACAATTCTCGGCCATTAAGCTAATATGTAATATAAATACTAATATTTAAAGTTTAAAATGCATAAATACTGGCAAATTGTATTTAAAAAATGTAATTCATATTTTTTTTAATTAACTCCAAATGGTTATATTGATTGTTTCTAAGTGAAAATGTGAATAGATTTTTTTTCTAACTTTTACTATCGACAAAGCAGGTCGATAATGTTTATTGGCAAAGCTTACCTGGCTCCTTGCAGCTTCTGCAATGACTCTCACATAGATGTCCTGCCGTTTCAGACAGGAAGGGCAAAGTCTTAAACCTTGGATCAATAGCTGTGGCCATGTAAAGAATCTCCTTCTGCTCATCATACAAGTACCTCTCACTGAAATCCAGGCATATGGCAGATTTGATTTCTTTTGTCATGGTGGAATCACTGGGGCTCTCTTGTAGATCATGGATTAGCTGAGCATGGAGTGGTGCCACAACTGATATTGTTGGGGTGCTCTCCTCTGACATCACAAGTGTAGCTACCTTCATGGGTTTCAAAGCGTTGACAATTTCTTCAGCAGAGGTTATGTCTGCCTCACTGAGGGTGCAGACTTCCTTCTCAGTCTTGCTCGCTTCACCTGCGAGGAGGGCTGCACAGACGGCTGGCTGCTGCTCCAGAAATCGCAGAAGCATGTTAAAAGCACTATTCCAACTAACCACGTCAAACATCAGTTTATGTTTGGGTAGCTGTAGTAGCTTTTGTTTTTGCCGTAGTAGGCCTACATGGCTGGCTGTAGCGCTACGTCTAAAAAAGCTGGCTATGCGTCTCACTCTTCCCAACAAGCGTGCGACTGTTGGGAGCTTCAGTGCGCACTGTGAAGCTAAATGGTGTGCGCGAAACATTTTACATGTGGCATACCGGCCAGCTGCGCTGCTATGGTCATGTTTGACGCATTGTCTGTTACTATGGCTGGGTCCTTCCCTTTTATGTCCCATTCCTCCATTGCAATTTTCAGTAACTCTGCAATGTTACTGCCAGTATGGCTCTCATGCATTGTGAAACGAGCTCCCACTCCTCTGAAATGTGGTGTGACGTAATCGTTACATACGACTCGTCGCTCTAGAGGTCCACGCATCGCACGTCAGGGCGACTCTCTCTGCAGATACAAGCAATGTTTTTACACTCATCTTTACCTCTTCATATATCCCGGGAACTGCTACGTCCATTATGTGCCTGCGAGTCGGGATCACATAGCGGGGCTCCATACTGTTCACCATATGCCTGAAGCCGTGGTTTTCTACTACACTATATGGCCGCAAATCTTTACAAATGAAATACACCACCGACGCAGTTATACTCTTTGAACGAGCTGAGGTAGACGGCAGATTGTTGGTGGTATCCAGAGTAGTTTGCCTTAAATCAACAGGTTTCTGTTGAGGTTGCAGTCCTGCTATTTCAACTGCGTGATATCTTGTATCTTGTTAGGTGAAAAGGCAAGTTGAAATTTTATTGTAGCCAGGCAAAGTTTACAAATGGCATTGTTTTTATCTAGTTTATTACTGCCCGACTTACTTTTAAAACCAAAGTGCTTCCACACGTCGGTTCTGAAAGCTGCAGGCGTTTTTAAATTTTCCACCATTTTCTCACTCCCGCTAACTTCTGAGACATTGGCCATAACTGGACGCGTCACGGAGACCGGTGTCTGCGCGCGAGAGAGACCGATGTCTGCGCATTAGTATGCGTGTGCTCTTTTATACACACTCGGATATTTTTTTTTTCAAATATCGATACTAGAGGTTTAAATATCGATACACTATCGTGAAAAAAAATATTGCGATAGTTAGCTGTATCGATATTTTTGCACAGCCCTAATTTGCCATATTGAATGAAAAAAAAGATTTAAAAAAAACCTACATGTTGTACAATAGAGAACAGAGATTATTTTAAAATGCTGTTTTTGTTTTGATCTGGCATTTACCAGAGATCTCTTTCAAAAGGGAACACGCACTTCGTTGATTAACGCTTTTGGGGGGAACGCCTCAGGCGTGACAGGTGTCGGCAATCACATTGCAACAGCTGCTGACATCATTAACGTGCAATTTGGAAGAATAAGGGCGCCTTGCACAAATGACAATCATCTTTTCGTCTTTCAAATCCAAATCATCACATTCAAATCCAGACTCAAAACACATCTGTTTAGCACTTTGAATTATCATTGTGTATGAAATATGTTATATAAATAAACTTGCTTTGCCTTGCCTTCAGGGACTGTTTTGTCTGTAAAGCGTTTGAGAATCATGGTAAGAGAAAATGAAATGCACTAAGAAGATTCAAAGCTTCCAGAAGTGTGCGGACCTGTGCCCGATATATCTGGTGCCGGGTGACACACACAAGCTGTCCGTTCTTTTGTTTGGGAGAAGAGCATGCTCTCGAGAACTGCCTGTGCAAACTGTGAGCGTTTTCCCTTGAGAACACTCCGCTTTCGTCTGGCCCTTTTTTTCGAGCGAAGAGGGCTCAGTGTCTGGACCTCATGGTTCAGGTCCCGCTCATGCTGAAAAGAACCCATGGAAGAACCCATATTCGGCCCGTATCCATTAACCTCCTAGGGTCGGCGGTCGCGCCGGCGATACCAGCTCGCTTTTTTTATTATCAGTGCATAAGAGACTCAAAATACTCTGTTGATTTTGATCTTACACATAAGTGTTATACATCATTCAAAACTGTTAAATGTCTTCTTTTATTTGTGTACACTCATAATAAAAACAAAATGTTGTGTTTTTTGTAAAATAAAGAAAATAAACATGATGAGCGTTCTGCCGTCTCTCAATGTGAAGTTCATTCTGAAACGTGACAGAAAATAATATGTAACTCAGCGAATGTTTGTCACACAGACTTGAAACGGATGTCTTTACAACTCTTGGAGTCTCAATTTTTAAATGATGTAAATTATATCAAAAACAAATATACTCATATTCATAACATCGCTGCTCCTCCTTTAAGAAAATTTGTGACACTAAATTCGGAGAGAAATTCAAGAACCACACGGTCGACAGTTAGAGGAGAGTGCAGCGTTCCAAGATGCAGAACCACATATGGTCAACAATAATTCTCTTATAAAGCAGTGAGCCTTTGGAATACTCTTCCAAATGAAATTATCTCTTGCACTAACTATAGCACATTTACACGCCTGACCAAACAGTGGTTATTAACAAAGCAAACCTGTACGCACTGAATGACTGTGATGCGAATGAGTTATAGATTCCTGTAGTAGAGAGTGTTATATGATGTGAGTGAAGTGATGCTTCTGTGTATTATAATTCTGTACATATTTTTAAATTTTTGTAAGTATATCATCAACCTGTCCAGGGACTGCAGGCGGAAATTAGCATTTTTTGCTATAACCTGGCACATGACATCTCTTCTTTCTTAGATTAATGGTTTTTGTGCATTGTCCCTGATCAAATAAAAAAAAAAAAAAAAAAAAAAAAAAACTCTGTTTAAGTAATCTGTATGAAAGCAGCGACATGTACAGTTTCTCAAACGGGTACTCATTAACTCAAATGTGACCACACCCACGGGCGCAAGAGCATTTGACATGCAAATAGTCCACCCGAAGGAACGCAGAGCTGTCAACGCCCTCCTCACCTCAAAACAAAGAATCAGAGACTTCAGTAAAGTACTCGAGTACACGTACAATGTACATCGAGTTTGGAAGGCTGTGTTTGTGCTGCGCTGTGCTGTGGTGTTTCACTTGGATTTACCTCAGAAGAATTAGAAGAATGTGATTTGAAGCTAAGAATTTTAAGGTAAGACATGTTAAACTGGTGCCAGGCTAAAATGTACATTATGAAATGAGATTGGAAAAAAAAAGTGTTTTTGTTCTGGAATGTAGACTGACGCTGGAGCTTCAGATAGCTCTTATGTCCGGCCCACAGGACCGTTTGAAATTTTTGGTCCTGAGTACATTTTCAGTAGGCTTAGCGGTTCTGCAGCCCCTCAAAACATTTATTTATTTATTTATTTTTTGTAAGGCTGTGGCTCCTCCGAGCCATCAGGTAGATCTATGCTTACAAGCTGACCCTCACCAGGGCCGCCTCTGTAGCTGGCCTAGACTATGCTAGGGATAGTGGAGGCGTTCTGCTAAAGCAAATCTGCCTCTGGCCCTTCACTTTGTGAATGTAGGTTCTTTAGCATCCCTATATGATAGCCTCCTCCCATGGGAGTCATTAGGCCAAGGCCCGCCCCCTTTTTGCGTTTTGGGCAAGATGAGTAATGCAGGTTGGTGTAGAGGTTTGATTGATAAAGACCTAGGCCTCAATAAAGCCTCCCCAGTGCAATGGGTCTTTTTGGGTAGGGTCAGGCCATGTTTCGCTCTGCAAAGAGATTGTTTTTGGTTTGTCCGACCCCGCCATGTAGAGCTGGTATATGGATTTGGGCCGCCAGAGTGGGCTCCACATAGCTCGCTGAGCCTCCGCTCAAGTGATGGGTTGAAGGTGGTTGACTTACAAGCAAGCCCCACTCTCCTAGGCTGAGCGCAGAAAAAATTCTGTCAAAATTCTATAGAGCAGCTGACAAGCCTGCACCCTGTTGAACTCTTAGGGGCACTTGGTTGGTACTCCCCTGTTGACACAGGGTAGTTTCGAGTACTTCACTCTCAGCTCTGTATCTTTTCACCTCAGACCACTATGGCTCTGTTTGAGAGGGAATTACTAACCTTCACTTCATCTTGGTCTACAAAATACTCTCTTTTGAAGTCAGAGCATTACCATGAGCTGACGCCCATGCGTATAGATGGTAGGCCCCTAAATCTGGCCGAGTGGTTCAGTGCCAGCTTCGCAGTCCCTCGGTTTGGATGTCTTACCTAAAGGCAAGTGTCCAGAGACTCTGAGACAGACAGGAAGTTAACCAGAGTGAAGTGTCCAATGCAAGTGACACCAGGTCAGGCCTTCCTGGTGGCATTTTGGGCGGTACGTTCCCCCGAATAGTGACTGGCTGTTGTTCCCCCAGGTGAAAAAGACTTACTGTTAAATGTATTAAACATGCATTATAGTATATTTTTATTGTACTAAAAACATACTCAAGTACATTTTTAATACATTTAATAGTACGTCTTTTTCACCTGCCCTTGGGTTCCCTAGCCACATTCTCTAGAAGGGACTCCTTCTAATTTGAAGCTGTGGTCCTAGGCTCTTGAGCAGGCCCAGGTAGGCCTCTCATTAAACTAGGTTTATGGAGGTTTTCCTGTGAAACACATAGCTTGGGCTTTGACCATAGCGAATGCTGTCACTGACAGGACAGTGTAACCTGATGGTGAGTGGTTCTGGCATTTCATTTGAACTTGCTGGTTCTGACAGTTGTCACTGCCAAATGGCGTGCACTCCCCTTTGCATGGTGGCATTGGTATATCGTTCCCCAAAGCATCAATCGACGCAGTGCGAGTTCCCTAAGTCTAGGTTACGACTGTAAACTCTGTTCCCTGTCACGGAGAGGTGACACGCGAAAGGTGAGTGTATATTTAAATTATATATATATATATATATATATATATATATATATATATAGATATATATAGATATATATATATATATATAATTTAAATATACACTCACCTAAAGGATTATTAGGAACACCTGTTCAATTTCTCATTAATGCAATTTTCTAATCAACCAATCACATGGCAGTTGCTTCAACGCATTTAGGGGTGTGGTCCTGGTCAAGACAATCTCCTGAACTCCAAACTGAATGTCAGAATGGGAAAGAAAGGTGATTTAAGCAATTTTGAGCGTGGCATGGTTGTTGGTGCCAGATGGGCCGGTCTGAGTATTTCACAGTTACTGGGATTCTCATGCACAACCATTTCTAGGGTTTACAAAGAATGGTGTGAAAAGGGAAAAACATCCAGTATGCGGCAGTCCTGTGGGCGAAAATGCCTTGTTGATGCTAGAGGTCAGAGGAGAATGGGCCGACTGATTCAAGCTGATAGAAGAGCAACTTTGACTGAAATAACCACTCGTTACAACTGAGGTATGCAGCAAAGCATTTGTGAAGCCACAACACGCACAACCTTGAGGCGGATGGGCTACAACAGCAGAAGACCCCACCGGGTACCCCTCTTTTCCACTACAAATAGGAAAAAGAGGCTACAATTTGCAAGAGCTCACCAAAATTGGACAGTTGAAGACTGGAAAAATGTTGTCTGGTCTGAGGAGTCTCGATTTCTGTTGAGACATTCAGATGGTAGAGTCAGAATTTGGCATAAGCAGAATGAGAACATGGATCCATCATGCCTTGTTGTGTGGGGGATGTTTTCTTGGCACACTTTAGGCCCCTTAGTGCCAATTGGGCTTCGTTTAAATGCCACGGCCTACCTGAGCATTGTTTCTGACCATGTCCATCCCTTTATGGCCACCATGTACCCATCCTCTGATGGCTACTTCCAGCAGGATAATACACCAGGTCACAAAGCTCGAATCATTTCAAATTGGTTTCTTGAACATGACAATGAGTTCACTACTAAAATGGCCCCCACAGTCACCAGATCTCAACCCAATAGAGCATCTTTGGGATGTGGTGGAACGGGAGCTTCGTGCCCTGGATGTGCATCCCACAAATCTCCATCAACTGCAAGATGCTATCCTATCAATATGGGCCAACATTTCTAAATAATGCTTCAGCACCTTGTTGAATCAATGCCACGTAGAATTAAGGCAGTTCTGAAGGCGAAAGGGGGTCAAACACAGTATTAGTATGGTGTTCCTAATAATCCTTTAGGTGAGTGTATATATATATAATCAAACTACAATTTGCACAATAGAGAACAGAGATGCTTTAAAATGTTACTCGTCTGTGATTTTTTATTTTTAATCTGGCATGCATCAGAGTTTTATTTTGGTGACTGGCAGTGTTTCCTTTTGCAACATCAAGACATGCACACACAATACATGTTGTACAATAGAGATACAGTATATTAGAAATAGTAATATTTCTTGCCTGTTTTTTTCCAACAGAAGTGGACTAAGGTTTTAGACCCATGTCTTAGGGTACTGTGAACTTTCATTGTTGAATTAAGACAATTTAATTGAAAACATCAAAGTGTTTAGGAATGTGAAATTTTGACTTTTAAGTTCACACATGTGTACAGCACATTGACTGAACAGTTTGCATGTTAAGATTTCTCTAAAAGCATCAATATAATGAATATTTAGTCAATTAATTAATGCTTGGTTATTTTCTGTTTTACTTCCTTTCTTTCTTGTGCTTTAATGTGGATTCACTGACTGTCAATCCACATGTAATGAGTCTCAGCGGCGCTTCTGTTTGCATCGTGACCTTTTTCTTATCTATCAGCCAAAATAAAACAGACTGATTTGCATATGCTTCTTCAAATAATGTCCCACAGTGATGCATGTTTTGACTACACATCTGATTCATTTCAATAAGAGCAACAATAATTGTGTGATTAAATAGTTTAGTCTGGGATTTGATGTGAAATGTCAAGTACACAGGACTGGGTTTGAAAAACAGTGGACAACAGCAGTGTAACAGAGGCACATACCTAAATTGCAGTTTAAAAAGCTACTTTTACCACAAGATGGCAATATGGTCTAATTTTTTTTCCTTCCCAAGCAGTGCATTTGATAATTTTCCTTGAATTATCAATTTTATTTTATTTTGTTTTTAATTCAAATGCATTAATTCATTTACATAGCTGCATCCTTCATTAAATTAAATTACAACAAAATTAAATGTGCGAAATTTGATGCACCATTACTAATCTCAGCATACATGTAATCGTGCATTTATGTAATAATAATAATAATAATAACATTAAATATCTACTCACTGTATTTTTGACAGGAAAAACTGTTTTGGTCATTGAATCATATCATATGCTGAATATTAGAAGAATACAATAAGAAATAAAAAATCTTAAAATAGTGCTTATAAATACAGGCTATAGAGTCCTAATAAATCCTGATGGAATTATATGGAAAATAGGATATTTTTGCTTTACCCACAATAAACATATAATGTTATATAATTAATTAAGGGCAATTTCTGTCTAACAAAATCAATGGTTTAATACCAGGTTCCCATTGTGACAACTTGCCCCATATGTGTCCGGGTTCACAGACAAGGTTTAAGCCTAGTCCCAAACCAATGTTTGAGCTCTCTTAACTGAAAACTACTTGCACTGACACAACTTAAAATAAGCCATTGTCTCAAGATGGACACCAGTAATCATTTTTTTTTGAGGCATGTTTATAAAAGCTACTTAAATGTCATAGTTTAACTAAGACGTACTGTGTCTGTGAAACCAGGCGATGGTGTTATAATATGCTCTTTTAGGTCAATAAAGTAATGAAGGATTTTTTTTTTTTTTTTTTTTTTTTTTTTTAAGACAAGACTTTAATAAAAGTTGTGGTTAGAGAGTCGGACCCAATCGCTCCCCAGGCGCCGCAAGAAAAATGGCTGCCCTCTGCTCCGGGTGTGTGTTTTCATTCTCCCTCGGTGGGGAACCCCTGGAGGTCCCCCATGGTTCTGGAGACCCACCTTTACCCCATCCCATGCATTCTTGCTTGTTTAAGAGGAGATGAAACTGATATTCACATATAGACATTAATCTCATTAATACAGCAGTGAAAGGATGGTGTTAAACTATTATTCTATCTTAAAGAGGTGAGGCAGTTTCAAGAGCAAGTTTTAATCTTGGTATTATAATCAATCATGCGTGGCTAAATTAAATTGCAAACTGAGAGGGAAAGTAATTGAAGTTTTCCTTTGATACTTATGATTTTTTTTTCAGATTCCATTAAACACCAACGTCTAACCTTAAATGACCTCCACAGTATCCTAATAAATGATCTTAAAGATTAGGACATGGCAGGGTTATTTGACAGTTTGATATTCTTTTTATATATAAATGCCAATCCAACTGCTGAATTTGAATTTAGATATCAAATTGAATAGACTTGCAATTCTAATTTGAAATTAAGTTAAATTAATAAAGGTGAAAATCCAATACATTTATATAAAGTAATTGCTGTTTTTAATTTTACATTTGTTTTATTACAGTTCATATAACATATGAAAATCTCTATAATCAATATTTGAAACGCCTCCTATACTAATAATTTAGCTGAATTTATGTTGCATGTACATGCATATTTAATAGATTAACTTTTATTCAGATGAAAGACCATTGACATCAACTATCCCGTGCTTCTGTTTTCTGTACTTGTATAGTGTAAAATGCAGTTCTTATGTAAATTATTTTAAAAAGAAAAGGGTAAAACGTTGTTGTAGGGCACTCAGGGACCCTAATATTCAAGTGGCATTTGTTTTTCCAAATCTTTAAATATATCTTAAGAATGTCATTCTACAGAATAAACTGTTTTAGTCCAAATTCCTAAATAAATGCGACATCAATAAGAACATGTACATTTGCTTAAAGATAAATTAGTGCTAACAACTTAATGTTAGTGTTAATAACTTAATAGAGACAAAGTGAACATGGTTCTGTTCATAGTGGTTTTATTATAGCCTATAAGAATAATGTCCAATCAATCTCTAAGTTCATGGGCATATTTTACTGAAAATGATGCTGTTCACAGTTAATTCCAATGGGATGTTCTGCAAGCTTGTTTAATTCAGCAGCCGTAACCGAGAAGAGCAATTCAAGTGATGAAGGGTCAGTTAATGATAGATCCATTTATTCAAATTCCTCTTCCTGTCATTCCATTTCAGCTTTAAATGAAATAGACAATTCTGTTACTTGGATGAATTAGAGTATCTATGAATGAACAATATTTCAATGACCTTTATTAATCTATAAAAAGTTGTATGTTTAACATTAATGCACTCTGAACTTACATGAACATATGAAATATTTTGTTCGTGTTATGTTAGTTAATGTATTAACTAAGGTTAAGAAATGACACCTTGTTGTGAAGTGTAACCATTTGTTTATTTAGGAGGCTCTTAAAAATATGAAATGGTGAAATTAAAGTCCATAGTGATTGGTCAAATTTATTAAATCTATGGCTCAATTTTATTTTAAATCCCTTTGAACCAGATTATCTTGAGCATTCCTGGTCTCATTTCCTGCAGGTCTCATTTTTTCCCCGACTCATTTTCATCAAAAAGCATACAGCATATAAATGTGAGCAGTCAGCACAAAAAAAAAAAAAAAAAAAGTAATGAAAGAAGATTTGTGTCAATTCCATTATCCGGCCAGTAAAACAGGGACAGTCGAGGGTGAAATACTAATTACATCTTGACCTACAATTGTTTTTGGTACGCATAAATATTTAAGGCCAGTTCCGGGTCTCCGAATGTATGTAGAATTTTAAAAGATACCTGCGTCAGCTGAGAGCCAAATAAATGTCTGAAAAAACATCTGAAATTAGCCTAAGGGTTGCACATGAGCACTCCATTTGAATAAAGCGAATGAATACTGAGATCCACAGTGGAGGTAATATGGCTATTGTAAGGTTTAATCAAAAGTGCATTTATCATTTCTGTATGTCATTTATTTATTCAGTGATTGGTTTACTTATTCTTTGCTAGCTTTTGCTTTTTAGAAAGAGCTTCATAATTTCAAATTGATTTCAATGTTCCTGCCTAAACTCAGAGTTATGTTGAGGTTAATATGTTTAGTGTGTGTGTGTGTGTGTGTGTGTGTGAGAGAGAGAGAGAGAGAGAGAGAGAGAGAGAGAGAGAGAGAGAGAGAGAGAGAGAGAGAGAGAGAGAGAGAGAGAGAGAGAGAGAGAGAGAGAGAGAAAACGTGTCATTATCTTATCAAACTGCTTTATAGAGTGATGAATGCTGCAGTTTATGACCTAAAAACCTGCTGTTGCCTGCAGAAAGAGTCTGTATATCTGCAGTGCCAGTCACAATCTTCCCGTAGCAAGAGTGATTCACCAGGATCAACACTGCGGCGTGAGAATACTCAATGGGGACAATAGGCAGTCCTCGTCTTTTGACTGGCCACAAAATCCCATAAAAAAGTGCTGACTTTGAGACTGTGACAGAGCTGATCATCATAAGTGCAGTTTTTATTTCATTGTTTCCAAATTCAGGTTCAGACCAGTCAAAGGAAAGTCTAATGTTGGGTATCTGGGCAGCATGGGCTCCGTTCTCGTATTTAACTGAACTCAGAGTTAAATCTCACACGACGCTGTAAGTGACAATACGGGAATTAGTGAGGTAAGCTTACTATAAAAGAGTGTTGGGCACAATGCACAATAAACAGATTTTTTAAAAGATGTTTAAAAATAACTTTAATTTGCCCTTCCATGGTCAATATAGGCCTAATTAAAAATAAGGAAATTTGAAGGACGTCTCCTATGCTCATCAAAGCTGCATTTAAGTAAAAACAGTAATATTTTAAAATATTAATACAGTTTAAATAACTGCAATTTATATATTTTAAAATCAGCATATTATAATGATTTCTGAAGGATCATGTGACACTGAAAACGTAATGATGTGACACTGAGTAAGTGTTTGATTAAAGGAATACGTTTCTATTCATTAAAAATCCAATTCATTAAACGATATTGTATACATTTAGAAGACCAATATCTCTACTTTGCTTTTTAATATTATATGAAAAATCATTATTGCAATGGTCTTACACACACACACACACACACACACACACACACACACACACACACACATATATATATATATATATATATATATATATATATATATATATATATATATATATATGAAGTAATACAATTTCCATCTTTACAAATTGTAAAATGAATATTTTGTCATAAAATAGCAGAAAAAACACTGTAGCTTCTTGTCTATAAATGCAATTAACATTTAGGGGGGAGGGGGGAAAACACTTTCTATTGTAATAGTGTCTGAATGTATTTTTTAAAGCAGAAGAGAAAAATGATGTTTGAAGTTTGTCAATGTACAGAAGCAAGAAACATCAAACAAGAAACATCAAACACGGTAGCAAGACCACATCAAACATCAACTTTTTGTACTGAGATTCAATGTCAGATTCCAGTTATTTGCAAAGTGTAAACAACATTATACAATATAAACTGACATTCTGTGTGTTTAATTAAAATAACTCCTGTGCATTTCAAACAGGAAAAAAAAATGTATGTTTTACATGAACACAACCCAGCTGTTGAAAGCTGCCTTTAAATCTGCAGAAAGAAACAGGAAGCTTTTATACAAACATGCATCACCAGCATAATTGGGCTTTAAGCAACTTGCAGCATTCAGTGTGATTAAAGGCACAGGCCAATTTGCTCTTAGAGCATATTGATCCCTCGAAACAAGATTAATATCAAACCAAATGTCTGCTGGACTGTGATGAAAAGTCCTTGCCAATATTTTTTTTTTCCATGAGACAGGCAAAAATCTGTGTGATGATCATTTTACTACCATTTATTGGCATCTGAATCTAAATGCTTTCAGCAGGATGTGCGCCCTCAGCAGTCGATTGATTTCAAATGTAAATTCCCCATATTTAAGGAATGCATGTAACTTCTCTTGTTATCAAGCCTGCGTATAAATGTTGGTTTTTGTCAGTTACACACTTGTGCTCTATGTTCAGTAAAGGAAACGTGCATTTAACTTTGGCGACTCTAATATAATGATTTTTTTTTTTTTTTTTACTCAAACCATTTTCAACTTTTATATAAATAAGAAATGTTTCTGAGCACCATATAGGGAAAAATAAAATGTGAAATATAATGAATTGGAAAATATATTTGATCAAATAATGCTTTGGTGAACATATACACTCACCTAAAGGATTATTAGGAACACCTGTTCAATTTAGAGGTGTGGTCCTGGTCAAGACAATCTCCTGAACTCCAAACTGAATGTCAGAATGGGAAAGAAAGGTGATTTAAGCAATTTTGAGTGTGGCATGGTTGTTGTTGCCAGACGGGCCAGTCTGAGTATTTCACAATCTGCTCACTTACTGGGATTTTCACGCACAACCATTTCTAGGGTTTACAAAGAATGGTGTGAAAAGGGAAAAACATCCAGTATCCGGGAGTCCTGTGGGCAAAAATGCCTTGTTGATGCTTGAGGTCAGAGGAGAATGGGCCGACTGAATCAAGCTGATAGAAGAGCAACTTTGACTGAAATAACCACTCGTTACAACCGAGGTCTGCAGCAAAGCATTTGTGAAGCCACAACACGCACAACCTTGAGGCGGATGGGCTACAACAGCAGAAGACCCCACCGGGTACCCCTCATCTCCACTACAAATAGGAAAAAGAGGCTACAATTTGGAAGAGCTCACCAAAATTGGACAGTTGAAGGCTGGAAAAACGTTGCCTGGTCTGAGGAGTCTCGATTTCTGTTGAGACATTCAGATGGTAGAGTCTGAATTTGGCGTAAGCAGAATGAGAACATGGATCCATCATGCAGGATAATGCACCAGGTCACAAAGTTCGAATCATTTCAAATTGGTTTCTTGAACATGACAATCAGTTCACTACTAAAATGGCCCCCACCGTCACCAGATCTCAACCCAATAGAGCATCTTTGGGATGTGGTGGAACGGGAGATTCGTGCCCTGGATGTGCATCCCACAAATCTCCATCAACTGCAAGATGCTATCCTATCAATATGGGCCAACATTTCTAAAAAATGCTTTCAGCACCTTGTTGAATCAATGCCACGTAGAATTAAGGCAGTTCTGAAGGCGAAAGGGGGTCAAACACAGTATTAGTATGGTGTTCCTAATAATCCTTTAGGTGAGTGTATAAATATACTGATTGAAGACATTTTATATATAAAGATTTTGCACGTCTTTACATGTTGAATGGTCTTCATCCCACTGTCCTGCTTCATGGATTTGTTTGACCTCTGAATAATTCAAAAGCAAAGCAGTTTTTTAAAGTTCATAGTTATCTTCTGTCCGCCCTTGTAACTCTCCAGAGACACCCAAGGTCATCACAATTGTAGTAAAAGCCACTGAAACGTTGCTGAATTGCAATTGGATTTTAAACTTTGCTCAGGGCCGTAATGATTCAGGACTCACATTCTCAACCCATGTATGCAGTAAGACTGAATGTGTATCGTTCTACCTTGTTATGAGAGTCATGTCCAAGAATCCTCTGGAGACTATGCCCATGGGTTATGAGTTAAATGTCAAAACCAGTCAAGTGGCACGTGTATAGGAGAATTCAACAACTGTGTGTCAGCATGACTGACTCATGAGCATCTCTGAGGCTTGATAGTTATTTCTATAATAATATATATTCCTGTAATAGTTATCCATTAAGAGGCATTGGATTGCATATATTAGACTAGCATAATAGAGGGCAAGACACACACCTCACGTATGTTAAAGGTGATCTGTGTAATGTTTTAGGTTAAGGTTTAAGTTTGTGATGTGGCTCTATGTGGAAAACATGTTTGTTTGGGTGTACCGACAACCCCAATACAGGAACATCGGCTCAACCAAGAGTGTGAGTTTGTCCAACCATTGACGGATGCATATTGTAACCCATTTGTTATATGGCATATATGGTTATATATTGTTATTGTGCCTGCTATTTAATTCCATAGTGTTGTTAAAAATAAATGTTGCTTTGTACAGTCTTCTGCAAAGAGAAAATTGCTGTCCTGCAGCAAAACCACAACTGCATTTAGACCGTACATGGAATAGCAATGTTGAGTGCAACCGGTAAGTGGTGAGAGATTTTGCTAATAAAATTATTGTACCAGAAGAATAGCATGACATATTTATTATGTCTGGTCTCTCTGTATTATCTCAAGCCTTTATCATGTTTTACACATACGCAGAAAGATGATTTGAGTGTTTTCCGACATGTCAGTGTGGATGAGAAACTTTTTGAAAACACTATTGTGAGCCGAAAGCGTGAAAATGCTGTTTTCAAATGTATCAGATTAATGTAGATACAGCCATGCTTGTGTTAGGAGCAACCTGCAATTTTGATATTTAGAGTCAGCGAGTTCAGATTCATGAAGGGGTCTGACTCAAAAGACCAAGTCCTTCACAAATCTGCCATTGCCGCATCTGACATGAGAGTTAGGGCAGATTTTTCGAAGAATAGCAACTGTGTGACAACAGAGGGCATGCTTTTTTTTTCTAACAATAACAAATCCCACAAACAGGTGTCAGAATTATGGGTAATATTTGACATCTGTCCATGCTATAAAAAATAAAAAAAAAGAGTTATACTCATGCTATAAATATCCAGTTGTGCAGTGTTGTAACAATGAGTCAAGGACGAAACGGAGAGAGAATCCACATGCAAGCACTACTTTAATGAAACAAACCTGTAATCCAGGGCAAACAACAGAACATGGAACTCAGGACAGGAACAAGGAACTGGAAACAGCTCCCAGCAACAACGACAGACAAACAACAACTGAAGCACAGAGGTTTAAATACACAGGCAAACAAGCTAAACAGGATAACAAGGGGGCGGGGCTTATTAGAAACACCTGGAGAGACTGATAAACAAGAAAAACTACAAAGGACTACAAAACACGGCACAGAACAGGAAATAACAAAAGTCCACTCAAGACAAGGAGAACACTAGACAGGAATCATGACAAGTGTATAAAATCGTGTCCTAGAGATGTTACAGTGACCTACATCACAATATGATAATGTATCCCATTGTTAGGATGCAAAAGAATACATGTTTTAGGTTAAAGAGATGCTGCAGCAAAAAAGCAAATGAGTATGAATAAAGGAATAACACTGTGTAAGTCAGATCTGGGTATTTTGTGTGGTATTTGACTTCACACTGTGCCAGATGATGTTGTAGAGCTGACTCTGACAAGGCATTTCATCATTCTGAAATATAGTGTAAATCAAGCAAATCAAGTTTTCTTACAGACCCATCTCTCGGCAAAGACCCAATATGATCCCAGAGGCATAACTCACAGTCTGATATCATTAGATTGGTGTCACATGCGGCTGACATTTGACGACTGACTGCTGTTCCTAAAGGTAATGCAGGATTTTAAATAGACTATTTTAAAAGTATTTTATCAAGACGCTTATGCCTTATACTGTAGCTTAGGCTCATGGAAAAATGTGCTGTTGTATTATATACTTAGTTTTTTTAAAGATATAATTGCACTTTATTTTACAGTATGTGCACTTACATGCACTTAGAGTGTACTGTAAGCCTAAAGCTACATGGGTTGAGGCTAGGTTTAAGAATAGGATCAGGGTTAGTAGTTATTACCCACTTATTGTAATAACTATAATAAGTACATAGTATGTTCATGGGGAACAGGACTGTAAAATAAAGTACTACCATACAAAACTGAAAATTGCCATCGTTTACTCAACCCCTCGTGTTGTTAACTAAGATCTTCTTTCTTAAAGGCCCCCTGAAATATTTTTCTAGCTTTTAGTATGAATATGTTAGCCTTAAGGTTATGAATAAGCTGGTGTGATCCAAAACAATGATAAAATTTGCATTTAGGAGATTTTTATGACATCACCTTGGACTTCAGCTTCTCATCACATTCTGTCCAATCAAATGCTCTCTAGAATCGAATGCTCCGCCTCCTATGCTATAAACACCACCTGGCCAAAGCGACCGTTGACACGTCACAGAGCACTATGGGCAGGAGAAGTGTGTTCGGTTGCTCAAACGCTCAAGTTTTATTCCATTTTCCAACTGTGCGTTGGTTAAGAATGAAATGGCTAGAATTTATTCACACCTCTACTATTGAATCCAATGTATCATCAGCGCTTGGATATGCTTCCATGGTGCCGTCAAGCACGACGTGTGTGAGTTAAACTAAACATTATTGGCTATTTGAAAAGGGGAGGAGCCATTCAATATGCCCCGCCTAGCTTCCTGTTTCAGTGGAAATTACGTCAACGCATCAAACAAAGCTTTGCGTTCAAAGGCACTTCAGTGGGCCTTTAAACGGAACACACAAAACAATATATATTTGAGGAATGTTGTATCTGTTTTTGTCTATAGTCAATGGGGCCAAACATTTTCATGCTCAAAAACTAACATAAAAGTATATGGCTTAAACATAATCCATACAAAAACAGTGGTTTATGTACAGAAGCAGTTTGATCACTTTGTTTGATGGATAGACCAATTTTATATGTTTGCCTTGTTGACCAACAGCTGCTTGGTTTGAAAGTAACTTCTTTGCGAGCTCTGCTTTATGTCATTACACAACTGACAATAGACCAGTGTTTCAGAACCCTGTTTCTCGTGGCACATTAACAGTACTGATTTTGGATGTCTCCCTTCTCTGACCCTTCCATTTCAGGTCTTGGAGTCTCTACTGATGAGCTGATGATTTGATTCAGGTGTGTTTGAATAAGGAGTACTGACTTCATACCTCCACTAAAAACCTCATTGATACCAGTTACTAAAACATTCTTAATTAGGTAGTTCTGAGGTCTACCAATATTTGTTAACAGATGGGAGTTTGTTTGCTGTTTCAGCAAAACTGAAATACTTTATTACTCAGCAGCATATAACGATTTCTTCAAAACCACAAGTTAATTGTCTACAGTCATTATTAAACATTTCATTTGCCCTTCCTTGTTAAAACAAAATAAACTATTCATGGATATGTTCATTAAATGTCATCTAAGCAATCACACTCACTCCTGTTATATGAAAAAACTAAGCTGTCTCTATGCCAGACTGGATTAGAAAGCTTGGATCACCCTTTATGCCCTGGACAGCGTGACAAGGATGAGATGCGGACAGGATGCTGAGCCTTGAGACCTTGAAAACGAACCGTCTATGTGTATGTCAGCATTATGTTGGGTCCCTTGCCAATTATGCTCCAGCTCCATGGACAGCAGCATGACACGGTCTCAAGGAGACGCTGAACGCCCATTAGCGTGAGCACAAAAGGAGCACTGACATCCTATTTGGGAGATTAATGAACAAGAAAAAACTTGAATGTAAATGCCCGTTTCTTTTTTAAATTAACTCTTTTGCAACCCTGAAAAAAGGTCACAAACCCTGTGTATAGAAACATCACCTTGGTTGTATTCTTCAGAGAACAACAACTTGATCAAAGAAATTTCCATATACACAACAGTTACTAACACCGTCCTCTCCACCTCTTTAAAACTAGACTCCCCTTGGGGTGATAAATAGTGTGTAGAATTCTGGCATAAAAGCACCGCCCCCTGTTGTGCCATTACAACTCAATGTGCCTAAATCAGGGATGGGGAAAGTCAGTACTGGAGAGCCGCTGTCCTTCAGTTTAGCTCCAACCCTGAGGAGAGAGAAGAAAAGAAGAAAAACACCTGCCTGCTCTTGACAATTTAAAATACATTAATGACATTTTTATGTCAGTTTGCTTATTGTTTATAAGGTTTTATTGAGTCCTCATGTCATGCAAACAAGAAACTCTGCTTCTGACCACAGGTTGAGAGCTGTCGTTCCAATCACAGAACTTTGCAATGCTGTTTACGAATGTTCGTTAGAACTATGCTGATAACGACAGAATTTGCGAACATAGTTGGTAAACTATGATTTCGGGAAACACTCCTGGCTAGTGACTAAATGCAAGACAGGAGAAAAAGGGATCCTTTCCGTATGACCAACCACTTAATATACTCCCCCGCCAACCTCTGACAGGGCAATCAATGAGACAACTCAACAACCAAATGCAGGCATGAAGAACCCATCACTACCCCCGTCACACAGGGATGTCCAGTCCTTTACCTGTAGGGCCACTGTCCTGCAAAGTTTAGCTCCAACACCAATGAAACACACCTGAACCAGCTAATTGAGGTCATAATAGGCACACTAGAAACTTCCAGGCAGGTGTGTTTAGGCAAGTAGAGATAAAAGTTAGTTCATGCATTCATGACCTCTAGAATAGATTACTGTAATGCATTACTAGCTGGTTGTCCTGCAAATAAACAACCTACAAATGAGGAGTTCTTTTCCAAAACGCTATAAATCCATTTCAATAGTTTTCAGGAAATTAACTTTTTTACCTAGACCCACACATTTTGTGAATATTCAATTAATCCTGTTAAAATGTTTTTTTGGCTCAGTCTGAACATGTTGAACAACAATTATTAAATCAAACAACAATATTGTTTATGATAAATTCAGTTAATTTTATTTTTTCCCAAAACGCTATAAATCCATTATGTTTTTTTCAAAAATGTATGGTTTGTCTGAAAAAAAAAACAAAAAAACAACATGCAACATATAATCAGGGACTCGTATAAATTAATATAAATTAAATTTAGTAACACATTTAGGCTAATAGTCATTCGGTGAAAAAAGTAATGTCATGCTAATGTGACATGAAAAGTACTGAATAGTTCTACGCACTAGCCTACAGATAGATAAACAGATAAACTGGCCTTTATATTGACCATGATAAGGTGCTATGGTAGATTGTGTTTTTATCAGATCGTCCGGCGACAGCCTCTCGGCCTGACAGAAACCTTTTGCGGCAACTTTATGTTGACTTCCCACTGTTGGTATTATCGCGCCACCCGAGTGACGAGCCTTCTTTTTTTTGTTCTTTTTGATGATTTTCTTTGTCCAGTCGGCGCTTTCTTCCCCCAGGAAAAGGTCTCACTGGCTCATCAAGGCCATCAAAAGTGTTATCACTCATTTTGATGAATGAATGAACATAAACAAACCTCTGTTCAGAGCGCCACCGTGTTGGATTGCTTAGAACGCTCACTGAATTCTGATTGGTCGAGAGAGGATTTATCGTGTTTAGGCTAAAAATAGGTTTGGCGCTTATCCCGTTTTGGAAAATAACTGGATCTTGCAGTACATTTTAAACAAGGAAATATAGCGATTTGGCATGAAACGTTGATGGAGCAGTGAATAGGTTCAGAACACAGCAAAATGACATGACAAACTCATTTTTTACAAAAATGGCATTTATCGCGCTTTGGAAAAGAGTTCTTCAATTAGTCCAAAATGCAGCTGCTAGAGTTCTTACTAGGCCAAGACAATATGAAAATATGAATATATTTACACTGACTACCGATTAAGTTCCATATCAATTATAAAGTACTGCTACTGACCTATAAGGCCCTAAATGTTTCAGATCCTGTGTATTTAACTGATCTTCTATCGCCTTACAATCCATCTCTTAAAAGTCCCCCTGAAATAAAAATTGTAAAAGTTTTTTTTTAGCTTTTATGAATATGTTGTCACTTCCGCTAAAATAGATCAGGGATTTTTATGACATCACCGCGTACTTCTCATCACATCTTCGGTCCAATCAAAAGCTCGTTAGAATCTAAAGCTTCTCCTCCTATGCTATAAACACCACCTGGCCAAAGCGACCGTTGACACGTCACAGAGCAATATGGGCAGAAGTGTGTTCGGTTGCTCAAACGCTCAAGTTTTATTCTGTTTTCCAACTGTATGTTGGTTAAGAATTAAATTGCTAGAATGTATTCACACTTCTACTATTAAATCCAACGTATCATCAGCGCTCGGATTGCATGGTACTGTCAAGTACGACTTGCAGTCTGTGAGGTAAACTAAACACTATTGGCTATTTGAAAAGGGAGAGGACCCATTCATGTCCTGCCTTAGCTGGTAATATCTAGGATATCTAAGTTGACTAAAGGAGGGAGAGCATTTTCGCATTTGGCTCCTAAACTCTGGAATAGCCTTCCTGATAATGTTCGGAACTCAAAATCACTCTCCCAGTGTAAATCTAGATTAAAGACGCATCTCTTTAGCCAAGCATTCACAGCTAACTGCGTGATTTGAATATGTACATTTCTGAAATACATAACTTAGACACAGTCACATCTGATAACAGATCATTCTAAATTGTAATGTAGACACACATTTTCTGTAAAGCTGCTTTGAAGTATTGTGAAAAGCGCTATACAAATAAATGTGAATTGAATTGAATTGAATTGACTATGCAGGAAAGTGGCCATCCAGGACCAAATTTGGACACCGCTGAACTAATGTAAAAGATCACCCAAGCCAACCTATAATAACCACCAAATGCAGCAAAGAAATGTAGAAACTTGAGTCAGAAACTACAGTCTGCATTAGCCAGCACACCACATAAAAACTTACTGACCAGGACTGTATAGAGATAATCCTAAGTTATCAAGCAATAGTGGGCTTGCAGACCAGTGGTATTCCTTTTTTTTCTATTACTCTGTGTCCTCATTCCCATCTTTAAATCAGAGATGTTGGTCCAATTGGGCCTTCCCTGGCATGTGCAGCCTAGAAGTTTCAGAAATAGACATATGACTTGTGGAAACCTGTGCAGGTCCAAGTTTCACAGCTGTCCTGGATTGTGCAATAATGGCTCCTCCCTAGGCAGCCTACCAGCATCCAAGTAGTGATTGACAAAGTTGCTTCCTGGTTTGCCAGGAAAACGTCTCGGGTTATGACTATAACCCTTGTTCCCTGAGAAGGGAACGAGACACTGCGTCGAAATCGACACTTTGGGGACGCTCCCTAAGCGTGCGCCTCTGAAGTATGAATAAAACTAATCCAATCCTGATTGGTGTTGCGTCGTGACGTAACATGTGACGGCATACCCGGAAGTATAAAAGTGACGCTGTCACAACACACACTAGCCTCGCGATGAAGCAAGACGCTCAAAGGCCTCGAGGGGCGTGGCAGAACGACGCAGTGTCTCGTTCCCTTCTCAGGGAACAAGGGTTATAGTCATAACCCGAGACGTTCCCTTTCGAGGGAACTCAACACTGCGTCGAAATCGACACTTTGGGGAACGAGTGCCCACTAGGCCACGCACCGAATAGGCCTGTCCCGGAGTGAAACTGTCTAGGCACTCAGCAAGGACTGAGCACGTGTGCGCCAGGCGTACTTGGAAGGTGGAGACTGTAGAACCTGATAAAAGTATGCGGAGTAGCCCAACCGGCTGCCTCGCAGATCTCCTGTAGAGGTACTCCCGAAAGAAGGGCCCTAGAAGAAGCCATGCTTCTAGTTGAATGGGCCCTGACGGCTAAAGGTGAAGGCAAACCGCGCACCTTGTAAGCCGCAGTAATAGCCTGGACTATCCAATTACTAATAGTCTGCTTGGATGCCGGGAGCCCCTTCTTAGGTGACCCAAAACATACTAATAACTGGTCCGACCTTCTCCAAGAAGAGGACCTCTCAAGGTACACGCTCAAAGCTCTGACGGGGCAGAGCAAATGAAGCTTCTCTTCTTCTGCCGACACATGAGGTGGAGGATGGAATGCCTGAAGGACTAAAGACCGAGCCGTGTTCGAAGGAACCTTAGGCACGTAGCCCGGACTCGGGTGCAAAAAGGCCTTTACTCTGCCAGGGGCAAACTCCAAGCAAGCTGGTGTTACTGCCAGGGCTTGGAGATCTCCCACACTCTTAAGTGAGGTAATGGCCAAGAGAAAAAACATTTTCTGCGTTAAATCCTTAGGCGAAGCCGACTCTAGAGGTTCGAAAGGGGCCAGGGATAACCCTTCCAGAACTATAGCCAGGTCCCAAGCAGGAACCCTAGACCTGGTTGCCGGCCTCATCCTCCAAGTACCGCGGAGAAACCGAATGACCAACTGGTGCCTCCCCAGGGGCCCATCACTTAACGGAGCGTGGAAAGCCGCAATGGCTGCCACGTACACCTTAAGCGTGGAAGGGGAGAGACCCGCAGAGAACCGATCTTGAAGAAATTCCAGAACTGAAGCCACCGGGCAGTTTACTGGATCTAACTCATGTTCTCTACACCAAGTGGCAAAAACATTCCACTTGAGGCCATATAATCTCCTAGTAGACGGAGCTCTGGAGCTAAGTATAGTTTCAACCACTCCAGCTGATAGACCAGCATTCAGGTACTGAACCCCCTCAGAGGCCAGACCCACAATTTCCACAGCTCTGGCTGAGGGTGGAGAATTGTGCCCCCCGCCTGAGACAACAGATCCCTCCTCAGAGGAATCTGCCATGGCGGAGCTATCAGGAGTGATACTATGTTTGAAAACCATACTCGGGTCGGCCACATTGGGGCAACCAGAAGAAGACTGATGCCCTCCTGACGGACCCTCTCCAGGACTCCCGGGAGCAGAGCGATCGGGGAAAACACGTACAGGCGAAGCCTCGGCCAGGCCTGTACCATGGCATCCAACCCCAGAGGGGCTGGAAGTGAGAGGGAGAACCAAAGTGGACAGTGGGACGTCTCTCGAGACGCAAACAGATCCACTTCCATTGGTCCAAACCTCTCCCATATCAACTTCACCACATCTGGATGAAGGCTTCACATTTCCCGGGCCTCAGCCCCTGCCTCGACAGGATGTCTGCTCCCTGATTCTGAACCCCCGGAATATACATTGCCTTGATAGGCAGTATTTTCCCCTGGGACCAAAGAATAATCAGATGCACCAGTCTGCACAGAGGGCGCGATCTGAGTCCCCCTTGTCGGTTCAGATAGACTACCAGCGACGTATTGTCGGATCGTACTAAGACATGGTAACCCTTGATGTCTGGGAGGAAGCTCCTCAAAGCCCTGAACACAGCCATCATCTCTAGGCAGTTTACATGCCAAGAACGATGATGGTCCTGCCACAGACCCCTGGCAAAGCGGCCGTCCATGACCGCGCCCTAGCCAGTGAGGGAAGCGTCTGTCGAAACGGATTTCCGGCGACACGACACTCCCAGTACTGGCCCTTGGGATAGGAACCAAGGTTTCTTCCATATGTTCAGAAAACGAAGGCATCTGCGCGTTACTCTGATTATACGAAAACGGATTCTCCTTGGGAGAAAACCCCTTGGTTTTTAACCACCACTGAATGGGCCTCATGTGCAGAAGGCCCAAAGGAATGATGTTGGATGCCGCTGCCATGAGGCCCAGCATTCTTTGAAATTGCTTCACAGTGATGGCCTGGTCCAGCCTTAACCCAGATACCATCGCCAGAATTGACTCGATACGTGCGGGAGACATTCGTGCCTGCATCGTAATCGAGCTCCACACGATTCCAAAAAATATCGTGCACTGGGATGGTTCTAGCACACTCTTGAGTCTCAATCCCAATTTCTGAATGTGGCCAAGGACGACATCTCGATGCCGAACTGCCATTTCTCGAGACTGGGCCAGAATGGGCCAGTCGTCGAGATAATTCAATATATGAATGCCTTGAAGTCTCAGTGGAGCAAGGGCTACATTCATACATTTGGTGAATGTGCGGGGAGAGAGTGCTAGGCCGAACGGAAGAACCCAATATTGGTAAGCTTCGTCCCCGAAAGCAAACCTCAGGTATCTCCTGTGACATGGAAGGATGGAGATGAGAAAATAGGCGTGCTTTAGATCTATCGTGACAAAACCAGTCCTCGGATCTGATCTGACTCACGACTGCAGGAATGGTTAACATTTTGAACCCGAACCTCCTTAGAGATCGGGTCAAAACCCTGAGATCTAGAATTGGCCTTAACCCCCCATCCTTCTTTGGAACTATAAAGTACCGGCTGTAAAACCCGGACCCCCTGTCTAAAGGATGAACACGTTCCATGGCTTCCTTTAGTAGCAGAGTCTGTACTTCTTGTTCCATCACCTGAGCCTGCTCTGGAACCACTGTAGTTTGCACCACCCCAATTTAAAACCTGGGGGGGCGGTGCGCAAACTGCAGCTCCATTATATGCAGGACCCACGCAGATATGTGGGCAGATGATACCATGCCTCTACAAAATCTACTAGGGGTACCAGCCTCTCGAGACTGGCCTCTGGTGTTTTTCGAGCATCTTTCTCGACTTCCTGAAGCGGAATACCGGCAGGCTGTAGTCGATACGGTTCTTTTAACCATAACTGATGCTTTTTCTTTATTAGAATACTTTTGCTGGAAAGAGATGCGGCCCGAAACGTCGTTGACGGCGGGCAATCTACATCGTTTCCCAGAGGGCTCCGCTGCGAAAACAACCTCGGTTGCCCTGCAGTGGAGGGAACAGCCCTCAGAGGTCCTACCACTTCGGTCAGGACCTCTTCCCGAAGCCCTCCTAGCCTGAAAGACTTCCCTCAGGTCGCCTCTCTGGCTGGAGAACTTCGATTTCTGAGAGCGCTTCCTCTGTTGCCAAGCTCCAGGAGGAGGGGCTCTAGAGGAAACACTCTCTCTATGCTCAGCTCGGTGTGAGAAGCTGGCTGATGGCTGGGGCTGATCACTCGGCCCCACCCTACTCGATTTGGATTTGCCTTACGGGGGAGGTACTGCTGGAACACCACAGATTGCTTCTTCGCCTCCTGAACCCTGTCGATGACCGATGTAACGGCGTCACTAAACAGGCCAGAAGGCGAGAGCGGTGCATCCAGCAGAAAAGATCTATCTCCATCTTTGATACCAGATAGGCTCAGCCACAGATGTCTCTCCGTAGCTACCATAGCTGCCATAGAGCGGCCAATGGCACGGGCCGTCTCTCTTGTGGCCCGGAGAGACAAATCTGTGGCTCTCCTTAACTCTAAAATATCTTCAGGAGTTAGCCCCTCCCCCTCATCCAAATCTTTCAGGAGATCGGCCTGGTATGCCTGCAAGATAGCCATAGAGTGCAGACATGAACCAGCCCGACCTGCCGCCATGTAAGCCCTGCCTATTAAAGCAGATGTATCTCTACAGGGCTTACTAGGCAGCGCCGGGGTTTCCAGGGAAGATGCCGAATCAGGGGAAAGATAACCTGCTAAAGCCTTTTCTAGCTTAGGCATCTTCCCATAACCCCTGTCCCGTACACCCACAACATTGCTATAAACACTGGGACTGGAAACACGGGACGAGTGCGGTTTATCCCACGATCTCGAGATCTCAAAATGGAGATCGGGGAAAAACGACAAACCCCCGCGCTGAGGTTGTGCTCTATGCTGCAGGAAACGCTCATCAAGCTTACTTTTTGCTTGCGTTCCCTGCTCATCATGTGGCCAGCTAAAACTAAGTCTAACCACTGCACGAGTCACAACCTCTATCAGCTCCTCATACGCTTGGCCGTGAACTGGCGCGCCAAAATCACGGTCATCCGCATCAATACTGAGCACATCTACTTCCTCAGAAGCAGAGAGCTCAAGCATTGGGACCTGATCGTGGGCAGGAGAAGCCGCGATGCGGGCTCCTGGACCACTCTCATGGGCTACGGGATCCTCAGACGAAGAATGAGAAGGTGCCTCAGCAGCCTCATTCTCATCTAAAAGATCCCGCTGCGAGCCCCACGATCTCAATCGCCGCGCTGCCTCAACAGACGCGGGACTAGAACCGCGGGGAGCGCGAGCCTGACCGTGCTCATCAAAGCACGCCAGCCGGGAGCGCAGCACTCTAATGGGAAGTGCTTCACAGTTAACACAAGCAGCTCCCTCGAGAGCTGCCCGTGCGTGCTGCGCTCCCAAACAATTCACACACAAAGAATGTGTATCCCCACTCGTAATATAACAAGGGCAAGGATGCACACACTTCTTGAACTGCTCGCTGGCCATAATATATATAGATATATAGATATAGGGACAAACAACACCAAATAAGACTGACAGTTTCATACACAGAGCGCTTGCTGAAGAGCGAAAGCTAGTGTGTGTTGTGACAGCGTCACTTTTATACTTCCGGGTATGCCGTCACATGTTACGTCACGACGCAACACCAATCAGGATTGGATTAGTTTTATTCATACTTCAGAGGCGCACGCTTAGGGAGCGTCCCCAAAGTGTCGATTTCGACGCAGTGTTGAGTTCCCTCGAAAGGGAACATGCCGTCAGTGTAAAAATCATTCAACTGCAGCCCAATTGGTTTAAAAGGCGGAACTATCAGAAACTACCCAGAAAGTCTCAAGGGATTGTCTGAAACTGTGATTAAAACATTTAACATAATTTGTGATCAAAAATAAAAAAATAAAATGAGTGATCTTCAGCATATAAATGTATGGGTGGCATTTTACTTAATTCACCCGAATCAGATTGTATTCATGCCCACAGCAGAACTTATTGCAGCTCCAAGAGACCCATTTCTGTTTGTTTAAAGGACAGCTTGTTGATTATGAGTGGCTTTAGAGCATTGGGTGATTGTTGTGCCTAGCATAGTTGGTAGGCACGACTTCTGCTTCTAGAAATAAGTAGTAATATTTTATTTCTACAACATTGTACACTCCCAAAATGGCTGTCCAATTGGTCAATTAAATAAAATCCCAAGAATTATTCCTTGCATATGTAAATATGTGGCAGGATAGGTGATTTGTCATTTTATTGGCCCTGTTGGGGGTATGGTTGTGGCAGACGCATTAGGTGAAAGCGGCCGTACTACTTAAGGACCCTTATTATGGTGAGTGTGTACGTGTCCAGGTGATTCTGGGCTCTCCCTGGTATTTCTGTTCCCGTTCCTATCCAGGTATGTTGAGACTTTGCTGACGGTGTAATGATCTGAACCGCTTGAGGCTAATATGCTGTATTTATAATTTAATTAGAGAGGAGCTGGTGGCGTCGGCGTTGTGGCAAGTTTGTGGCGGAGTTCGCTCTCAGGTACGTTTGGTATTCGCATTAAATCTCTGGATCGCTTGCGGAGGGGGTATTTATGGTGTTATGTTTACAGTAACAGCGACGTTAGCAGGTGTGTAAATGCTGGCTGGTATACTGAGCCATGGCACCTGTTGTGAGTGACCATCCAGCTTTGCGTCTGGTGTTTGTTTAAATCAAATCGTAAGTAAGCCTCTCCCTCTTTCACATTTGGGGCTCGTGGATTTAGTTTAACTCTCAGATCTTTTTGTTAAAGGTAAAGGGGGAATGGAACATCAAGATCTTTAAGCCCTATTCCTAGCCAAAGACGCTACATGTGACGCCGCTGCTGTTTTGCTTGTTCGCTTGCAGCTTTACGGGTTGCTTGGTCTGCTAGATGAAGAGGATTGCGTCCATGGGGCTGCTTACCAGTTTCATTTTGATTGTTTACAAGTATAGTTTTGTGTGTTTTCTTTTTTTTGCGCTTGGTCTTTTCTCTTTTTGTGGCTTGGTTTCTTTTGCTGACAGTGATTTATTGTCAACATGGTTTCATGAGAGAATTTTATTAATGCTGGTGATTTTAAAATAAAGTATTTATTTATTTATTTATTTATGTATATATATTTAGATTTTTTTTTGTATTGATACTCACGTCTCACATTATCTCTTTGCCTTCAATTAGTAAAACTTACCTGTGTGTCATTATTGGGAGTATTTCCCTGGTGCTCCACCAGGGGGGTATAGTCGGATTACAGGGTAGTCGAATTAGTCGGTTTTCTTCCACTTGGTAATGCCACATAAAGTTCCAATATTTATTTTAAAGGTGTAGAAAATTACATTAAAGGATGGCCTACTGTAGTCCCATTTTACATTACATGGCTTTAACTACCACATACACATTAAAATCAGATGGTAGGTATAATTACTTGCAGGTATAAATGTACTTCAAGACAACTAATATAATGACATCCACAGATATCCAAAGACTCTTGAACCTCTGAAAGTGTCTGACTAATATGCCTCTTGAAAACCTGACTTGAGAAGTATTCTCACTCCAAATATCCCCCATCAACAGATCATATCCTACTGTACATTAATATTATGGAAAAAAAATCCACTTAATCTCTGTAGCAAGGAGTACCACATGAAGTTGGGTATTTGTCCTATGCTTGGAAAGCCACTTCAATGTTTTTTTCTGTCGCAGTCATTATTTGCATATCTCTTGGAACCAGCCCAGTCTCACCCAGTAGAAATGGCAGCAGGAGCAGTCAAATAACCCCAATGTTTACTTACTATTCTCCGAATGGCAGATGTTCAAAGAGACTGTAAAAAGTTGACTGGCCTCCTGATGTGCACAGAGTGCCAAGAGCAGGTGAGGTGGGTGGGTTAATGGGTCAAGTCAAGTCAAGTGTATTTATATAGCGCTTTTCACAATATAAATTGCATCAAAGCAGCTTCACAATATCAATCAAATAACATAATGTTTGTTTCTTAGTGAAAAAACATCCATGTTTGATAGGGCTGATCAATGGTATTAATGCTTGGTTAATTATTTTGAATATCCCCAACTGAGCAAGCCAAAGGCAACAGTGGCAAGGAACCGAAAAACTCCATCAAGTGACCTACTGGTGTCCTAAAACTCCATCAGGTGACCTACTGGAGAAAAAAAAAACCTTGGGAGAACCCAGGCTCAGTCGGGGGCCAGTTCTCCTCTGGCGTTTATGAACTAGAGGCCGGATTTACAGTAACTGTAATTTGATACAGAATTTTGTTTTATTTTATCACTTCGGGTTGGGTACGCGAACCGGAATCACAACGTTCTATCTGTTCGAGTGGGAAAGGGATCCTCCATAGGGAGAGGCTCTTCAGCACTGCGTTGTCATCGGGTCCAGGCAAAGCTCCTAGTCAGATCTGGATACGGCCTGGATCCGGTAGGCTGCGGGAAAACCTCGGGATAAACAAAGACACTAAAATTAGCGTAGATGCCATTCTTCTTATGATGATGTAACGAGTACATCAGGATTTAAGGGAAGTGTTCCCAGTTCCGGCTGACCTAATCTATGCAGCCTAACATTGAATTATAGAAGTCTATAATATATTATGTGTATGCTAGGTCAAAGAGATGTGTTTTTAGTCTAGCTTTGAACTGACAGAGTGTGTCTGCTTCCCGGACAATGGTAGGAAGACTGTTCCAAAGTTTTGGTGCTAAATAGGAAAAGGATCTACCACCAGCAGTCGATTTTGATATTCTAGGTATTATCAACTGGCCCGAATTTTGAGATCGCAATAGACGTGAAGGACTATACTGCGTTAAGAGCTCGCTCAAGTACTGCGGAGCTAAACCATTTAGTGCTTTGTAAGTAATCAACAATATTTTAAAATTTATACGATGTTTAATAGGCAGCCAATGCAGTGTTGACAGAACCGGGCTAATATGGTCATATTCCCTGGTTCTAGTAAGAACTCGAGCTGCAGCGTTTTGGACCAGCTGTAGTTTATTTATTAAGCGTGCAGGGCAACCACCCAGTAGAGCATTACAATAATCTAGTCTTGATGTCATGAAAGCATGAACTAATTGTTCGGCATTTGTTAATGAGAGCATATGTCGTAATTTAGATACATTTTTAAGATGGAAAAATGCGGTTTTACAGATACTAGACACGTGACTTTCAAATGAAAGATTGCTATCAAAGAGCACACCCAGGTTCCTAACCGACGACAAAGACTTAACAGAGCAGCCATCAAGTGTTAGACAGTATTCTAGGTTATTACGTGTGGAAGTTTTTTGTCCAATAATTAGAATCTCTGTTTTTTCAGAGTTTAGTAGTAGGAAATTACTAGTCATCCAATTTTTTAAATCAGCTATGCATTCCGTTAATTTTGTGAATTGGTAAGTTTCGTTAGGTTTTGAAGAAATATACAGCTGAGTATCATCGGCATAACAGGGAAAACTAATTCCATGTTTCCTAATGATATGTCCTAATGGTAGCATGTACAGAGTGAACAGCAGCGGTCCTAGTACTGAGCCTTGTGGTACGCCATACTGAACTTGTGATCGATAAGACATCTCTTCATTTACTGCTACAAACTGATAACGGTCAGATAAGTATGATTTAAACCATGCTAGTGCAATTCCACTAATGCCAACATAGTTTTCTAGTCTATTTAAAAGAATGTTGTGGTAAATTTTGTCAAATGCAGCACTAAGATCAAGTAACAGTAATAGAGAGATACAACCGGTGGGAACCGATGATCGGATGATAAAAGTAAATCATTTGTAACTCTAATGAGAGCTGTCTCAGTACTATGGTGCGGTCTAAATCCTGACTGAAAATCCTCACAGATATCATTTCTTTCAAGAAAGGAACACAGTTGTGAGGATACTGCTTTTTCTAATATCTTTGACAGAAAAGGCAGATTTGAGATCGGCCTGTAATTGACTAATTCTGAAGGATCAACTTGTGGTTTTTTAACAAGCGGTTTTATCATAGCCAGCTTAAAAGTTTTTGGTACGTATCCTAGAGACAAAGACGAATTAATGATATTAAGAAGAGGATCTATGATCTCTGGAAGCATCTCTTTCAATAGCTTAGTCGGTATAGGGTCTAACATACAAGTTGTCGATTTAGATGAATTAACGAGTTTGCAGAATTCTTCCTCTCCTATAGCAACAAATGAATAATTTTCCTCAGGGAGACTACAATGCACTCCCTGATGCGATACTGTAGTAGACGGTTGCATAGTTATAATTGTGTCCCTGATATTATCAATCTTATAAGTGAAGAAGTTCATAAAGTCATTACTTCTGTGTTGCTTGGAAACTTCTGTGCTTGAAGCTTTCTTTTTCGTTAGTTTAGCCACTGTTTCAAATAGATACCTAGGATTATGTTTATTTTCTTCTAATAGGGTTGAAAAATAAGCAGATCTAGCAGCTTTTAAAGCCTCTCTGTAAGCATCGGAGTCGGTGATTAAACCGATAAAATTCAGTATGACATCCATACACTTACTTTACAGGCACATGGTTACACAGGGGGGTTCATGTCTTTGCCTTCACTGTCCCAGGTTTGGAACATAACTTGGGAGGACAAATATAGAGATTTTTTCCAAGACAATGTTGACCAAGGCTGGATTATAAAGCAAGCCCCAGGGCTTCACACTGCCAAGCCCCATCAAAGCTTTGCTGTCTGAGATTTCCAAAAGGAACCTTGAACATTAGAATCCAAGCTGAGAACTAGGGGTACTTCAAGAGCCCTAGGGCCTAGGACCATGAACCGTCCCTGATGTTGACCACTTGTTTTTGTAACCTCAGAAAATACTACATCCACCACTGACGCTCTAGGGTACTACAAATGCAAGTTGACTGCAGTCTACTAATACCCTCTTTGCCAGTTGAACAGGGCCTAGTTCTTCAGGGAATAGCTGAACAACTTATGACTTGAGGGAAATCACATCTTTTACGTCTTTGCATTTTTTTTTCAAGAGAATGGAGGGAAACTGCTAAATATAAAAAATATTTACGCATCTTACCATTTATGTCTATTGGTTATATGTTTTTTTTACAATCTTACCATTTATGTCTATTGGTTATATGTTTTTTTTACAATGTCATTCATTACATGGCATGGGTAACTGAGTCATCTAGGAACTGGTGGTCAATGTTAAAAGAAAAAACAGGAACTAACAACAGGTACTTTCTCTAAATGTAAGAAAGAAAATAGAGGCTTGTTTTTGGACTAAAATCTGGACACGGATACAGCTTTTGACACTATTTTATGAGTTATGTTGCGTGTTATTGCCATGATCTATTCATTAATCAAATGTTATGACATTATATGGTAAAGGGAGGAGATATCTAAAATACTTAAATTAAACATATTAAAACTTAAATAAAAAATGCAGTCAACTGAAAATATTTTTTTTTCTAGATTTTTGGGTGAGAATCTTTACACTAATACTAACACCCAATGAGTGAGCAAACTCAAATAATTTGAGGAAACTTTAAATTAACACATATTTTGGAGTTAGCTAGAAATGGCATGGGTACAATGTACAGTAACCTGCAAAGAAACTTTTCTCTGATGTGCACACAGTAATTATTTCTAAAATAAAGCAACATAACTAATATCCACCTTTTTTCTACGCCCCATGACGCTTTACAAAAATGATGGGAGTAACTTCTGTTAAACTGTAAACAATCATGGAAAGGTTTTCAAAAACAGGCGAAATTACATTATTCTACTCTCCCCTTCAATTATTGAAAATCAAAAGGACTTTTAAAAGTGTAAAAGCATTAACAAATTACTACAACAGACAATGAATGACCATAGAGTATTTCCACAGCAAAATTACGAACGTGTTAAATATCACTTTAGTTATATACGTCTGTCTTATGTAACACGTTGCCTCATTGTGATAGACAATAAATATTGTGTTTCCCTGCCCTTAGAAGCATTCCAGTAAACACTGCTAATAGGGCTAAGTGACGAAGGGAGACGATTCAATTTCAAAGCATTCGTGTGAGAACAAACAAGGAAAGAAAGAATTTGGGGAGAAAAATTTGATATTCTTATTACATTCCAGTGAATTATTCATGAGATATACTGTCAATTAAATCTGGAGAACAGATTTGTCTGCTATTTGAAATATGTTGTCCTTTTTCATACTGTTACGGATTACAAAGGAAAAAAGAATAAAATCAGGACGCAGCGACTGAAATGAGCTCTTGCCACAGATATTCTTGTCACACCACATCACATTAATATACCAAGCATTACGTTGAAGTCTGAGCATGAGAACATGAAGGAAATTGTACAGCTCATTCAGTCAAACTGACGGATAAGGATTATTTGTTGTGCAACCTTTATCACTTAAATGTATCCAACTTACTCAACTTCTGTTGTTGTTAAAGATTAAGAATATTGATATGAAAACAGGAATAATTCTAGTTCTTGAAACTGGTCAGTATAAACTCTCCATCTATATTTTTCATAAACATTTAACAAAAATAATATGTATATCTTAAAAAATATAATTTGTTAATCAAATGTTAATTTCTTTAAATGGAATAAACTTAAATTGAAGGTGTACATTATATACAAAATTAAAGTTTGTTTTTTTACTTTTTATTTTACTCAAAGGTTTAGATATTGTTATGACACTGGTTTAGATAATAAATTCTGCAGAGTGCTTTAAAACTTTCAGTTTATAATTCAAGACTGCATACAGTATATTATTAAATACATGTCCCATTTAGGACAAACATCATAAGGCTGGTCATGACAATGAATAAAAAAATCCCTCTGGTTCTCTATCTTTTTGCTTTATTCTGATGCCACCCACTAAGTTGGCATCGAGTTTATACTCTTTTGAACTGTCTGACATGAGATCTGCATATTGTTTTTTAATCACCACCTGCAGAACAAAAAGTCTTTAAAGACTAAAGAAGCATTTCCCCTTATATGCTTGACTTGATGATATCTAATTAGCTTTATAAGCATGTTTTGTATTGAGAACTGGTATACGGCACTGTCATTTATTGTGAGAAAAGTGGATGGAAGAGAAAAGCAATTAGCTTAAAAGCATTTAGCCTCAGAATGTTCCCTTGGTTTTGGAATAGCTCATTGTCGTGACCTCAAAGTAATCACCGATATTTGCGTTCGTTGGGATGTGTCAGTAGAGACATATCAAAGATTTACGATGGCATATGAATGCATGGTAGTAAGCGTAACTCCTCATCTACTTTTGAACTGTGGCAGCAGTCTAAAAGTGTGAAACTCCAAAGTGATATCCAATTAGCTTATGACAAGACATTTTGTTTGACTTTTCAACATGTAATCTGACACAGCCTTTGAAGTGCACTTTCTAACAACCTTCAGTTACACCTAGAGGCTGTGTGCTGAAATAACTCAATTTTCTCAAAAACAAACCTTTGCCTTTTTAAGCAGAGGAAAGTCACCTCAGTGCAAATGGATCAGCTGCTGCTGGGCTGGATGAGTACTTTTAGAGTAAAAGCATTGGATACATCTTTTCAGCTTGCTGCCTTGTGCCTCTATAGCAGCTGATATGTGCCACAGGCCAATGTCTTTATTCTGCTACTTTGCTGATTGCTCATGCACTTCTTTAGAACCCCTATTCTCCACGGCCCATTGATCAGCCCCACTCCAGTGTGGCTCCACAGCAGGGCAGCCTAAAGGCCCACTTTCCAGAGTGTTTCACAATGATGTGCTACAAAAGCACCTCTCTGTTTGCATGCATAGTTTTGCAAATTAATAATTTAACACCTAAACGGGCCGGTATGTGTTATAAATAAAAAGAACGCTGTCTTAACGGAGAGTGACTTCAAAATTGACTTGGAGAGATGAAGGATGTGACAGTTATTGATTTCCATGGTCCTCTTTAGACAAGGGTGGGCAAAATGATGAGTCAGACAAGCGTATATTGAGAAACATCCTCTTCTATTACAAATTTAATACCATTTATTTCCAATTCTTCTCTTCTCCTGGGCTCAGTCTCATGATATTATAAGGTGACTTAAAGGGATCATTCTTAAATAATTATTCTGCCAATACAACCAAAAAAAAAAAAGAAACACAGAAAATGTGCAGAATACTGATAGGCAAGGCAAGGCAAGTTTATTTATATAGCACATTTCATACACAATGGTAATTCAAAGTGCTTTACATAGAAGAAATTAAATAATCAAAAAAATAATCAAAATAAATCAGAATAATTAGAACAGTTTAGAATAAAAGATAAAATACAGAAATAAATGAAATCAGAATAATTAAAACATTAAATAAAATACAGTACAAACAGTCGGATGAGCAGTGGCACAGTGCTCATTCAGTAAATGCACAGGTAAACAGATGTGTTTTGAGTCTGGATTTGAATGTGACTACTGTAGGAGCACATCTGATCTCTTCTGGAAGCTGGTTCCAGCTACGGCTGGCATAGTAGCTAAAAGCAGACTCGCCATGCTTAGAGTGAACCCTTGGTATTTCTAGCTGATGTGATCGTAGTGATCTGAGTGATCTGTTGGGTTTATATTCAGTGAGCATATCTGCAATGTATTGAGGTCCTAGGCCATTGAATGATTTACATACCAGTAATAATACTTTAAAATGAATTATATATGTAACTGGCAGCCAGTTTAAAGACCTGAGGACTGGTGTGATGTGTTCATATCTTCTGGTTCTGTTTAGAATCCTGGCAGCAGCGTTCTGTATGAGCTGCAACTGTCTTATGGTCTTTTTGGTAAGGCCAGTGAGGAGTCCATTACAATAATCCACCCTGCTGGTGATGAAAGCATGAACAAGTTTCTCTAAGTCTTGACTGGAAACAAAGCATCTAATTCTTGGAATATTTTTCAGGTGATAGTATGCTGATTTAGTTATTGCTTTGACATGACTACTGAAACTAAGGTCTGACTCTAGAGACACACCCAGATTCCTGACTTGATTTTTACCTATAGTGAAGGTATGCGTTCACCTTGAGAACTTCATCTTTGTTTCCAAACGCAATGACTTCAGTTTTCTCTTTGTTTAACTGAAGAACGTTTTGGCACATCCAATTGTTTACTTCATCAATGCATTTGAACAGGGAGTCAATGGGGCTGTAATCGTTAGGCGATAGGGCCAAGTAGAGCTGTGTGTCGTCTGCATAGCTGTGGTAAGAGATTTGGTTCTTTCTCATTATTTGGCTCATTGGGAGCATGTACAGGTTGAATAGGAGTGGCACAAGAATTGAGCCTCGAGGGACTCCGCATGTCATGGATGTCCACTCAGACTTATGCTCTCCTATAGTCACATAATAACCTCTCCCTACTAAGTATGACCTGAACCATTTTAGGACTATCCCAGAAAGCCCGACCCAGTTTTCCAGCCTGTCAAGAAGTATGTTGTGATCGACAGTGTCAAATGCAGCACTGAGGTCGAGTAGTACTAGAACTGATAATTTGCCTTTATCAGTATTTAAGTGAATATCGTTTATTGTCTTTATGAACGCTGTGATGCGGTTGGAAACCAGATTGAAAGTTGTCAAGTATCCATTAGAGCTTAAGAATTTGTTCAGCTGATTGAAGACAACTTTTTCATTGATCTTGCCTATGAAAGGAAGATTTGAGATCGGTCTATAGTTGTTTAATATGGTCTTATCCAGATTGGTCTTTTTCAGGAGGGGCTTGACAACTGCAGTTTTCAGGGAGTTCGGAAAACTCCCAGAGAGAAGTGAAGCATTTACCACTTGTAGGAGATCTGCTTTAAAGCTGTGTAACACAGTTTTGAAAAAAGATGTGGGAAGTGCGTCAACGGCGCAGGTTGATGTTTTCAGGTGCTGTACGATTTCTTCCAAAATTTTGCCATCAATTTCTTTGAAATCAGACATAGTGACTACTTTCTCAGGCTGTGGTCTGATCTGTCTCACCCCAGCGCAACTCAAGGATGTGCTGATAACCTTTCTGATATTATTGATTTTCTCAGAGAAGAAAGAAGCAAACTCACTGCACTTGCTCTCTGAGAGCATTTCACTTGGAATCTGGCTTGGGGGGTTTGTCAGTCTCTCTACGGTAGCAAAAAGAGTATGTGTGTTGTTTATATTGCTGTTTATAATATTTGAGAAGAAAGTCTGTCTAGCGTTGTCTTGTTCCTTATTGAAAGCATGGATGCTGTCTTTGTAGATGTTATAATGCTTCATATTTTGCACAGCTGTTGAGTTTCTCCAAGGTGCTTTTTGTCTGCCATTCTTCTTCCTGACTTTCACAGGAGCAATATCATCAATTAATTAACTTTTGAGTTGAAAGAATCAAGGAGAAAATCAACAGAGTCAGCAGATATGCTTGGTGTTAAAGATATAGCCTTCATAAATAGTACACTAGTGTTCTCATTTAAGCATCTCTTCTTGACAGACACAGATCTAGCTTCAATGGCAGGAGAGATCAATATATCAAAGAAAACACTAAAATGATCAGACAGTGCTACGTCCTTAATAACAATCGATGAAATGTTTAGACCCTTACTGATAAGTAAATCTAGAGTGTGTCCACGATTATGTATGGGTCCATGTACATGCTGAGTCACATCAAAAGTTTTTAAAACAGTTTTGATTTCTTTTGCCATATTGGTTTCTGCATTATCTATGTGAATGTTAAAATCTCCAGCAATGGCAAAGCAGTCAAACTCTGATGAAATTGTTGATAACAGTTCTGTAAAGTCTTCAGCAAAGGCTGGAGAGTATTTTGGAGGCCTGTAAACAATGATAATTAAAATGCGTGGAGCACCTTTTAACACAATACTCAGATATTCGTAAGACGGGTAATTCCCAAATGATATTTGCTTACATTGATAGACATCTTTAAAAAGAGCAGCTAAACCTCCACCTCTCTTCTGACAGCTCTGCAGACACTCATAAAAGTAAAGTTAGGAGGGGATGTTTCATTGAGGACTGTTGCACTGCAGCTTTCTTCTAGCCAAGTTTCATTTAGCGACATAAAATCCAGGTTGTATGTGGTTATTAAGTTATTGACTAGAAGTGATTTATTTTTAAGTGAGCGGATGTTTAAAAGTGCTAACTTCACAGTCTTACTTTTTGTCCCCACAGCAATCTTAGTTTGGCATGTAATAGGCACCAAATTAAATGGGTTTGCTGTACGGCTTTTGAAGGCCTTAGAATTTCTATCATGTAATCGAACAGCAATAGAGAAAGATTGTTCTGTAAACATTTGATAAAGTTATTGTTATCATAGCGGTGACCCGACACATATCACTGAGAGCTGGTATCAGTTGTTTTTGGTTCACCTCGAGCCGCTGGAGGAGGGTGTGTGCCTTGGCACTGTGGCAGAGGCCGAATAGCTCTCACGGGACGAGGGGGAGGGCGAGCTGGGCCCGCAGGCTTTGGTGATTGTGGGGCCTGCCGTTTTTTTGGTTGGTATCTGGGGGCTTGATCAAGATCAAGGGAATAACATCTAACGAAAGTGTGCGGTGAGACCAGCCTGCCGCATCACAAACGTCCTGAATAGAAACTCCTGAAATAAGAGCTGTAGAGGCACCCATACTCCTGGTGGAATGAGCCCTTACAGCCAAAGGTGAAGGCTGATGGGCCGAACCGTAAGCAAGCGAGATGGCCTCGACCACCCACTTACTCATCCTTTGCTTAGATGCAGGACACCCTTTCCTAGGTGACCCAAAACAGACAAACAGTTGTTCCGATCTCCTCCACAGGGCAGCTCTGTGGACATAAGCATCTAAAGCCCTAACTGGGCACAGCAAATTAAGTTTCTTCTGGTCTGACGTCAGAAAAGGCGGAGGACAGAAAGCCTGCAGAACTATAGGTCTAACAGAAGTAGTTGGAACCTTAGGAACATAACCTGGTCTCGGACAGAGAAAAGCCTTAACCATACCAGGAGCAAATTCCAGGCACGAGGGAGCCACCGAAAGTGCTTGAATATCTCCTATTCTTTTTAAAGATGAGATAGCGAGAAGGTAGGATAGTCTTTAGTGTAAGAAACTTTTCTGAAACGTCCTCCATGGGCTCGAAAGGAGCTAGGGAGAGACCTTCTAAGACGATGGCCAGATCCCAAGCTGGTACCCCTCGTGCGAACTGCAGGCCTCAGCCTCAAGGCGCCACGAAGGAAGCGAGATATAAGTGGGTGTCTCCCGAGGGAACCTCCTCTTGAAGGGGTGTGGTAAGCAGCTAAGGCCGCCACATACACCTTCAGTGTGGAGTGGGATAACCCTGTGGAGAGACGGTCCTGCAGGAAATCCAGCACTGCACCAACCGGGCAGTTAACTGGGTCCTGCTGGCGCTCTCCACACCAAGAGGTGAAAAGTTTCCACCTCGCGGCATATAACTTCCTCGTGGAGGATGGTCTCAACGACCTCAGTCGAGAGACCAGAATCTATGAGCTGGGCCCCCTCAGAGGCCAAGCCCACAGCCTCCATAGTTCTGGACGGGGTTGAAAGATCGACCCGTTCACCTGAGAGAGTAGGCAAACCATACTCGAGTGGGCCAGAACGGGGCTACTAGTAGAAGACTGAGCCCGTCCCGGCGAACCCTCTCCAGAACTCCCGGGAGCAGAGCGATCGGGGGAAATGCGTACAAACGTGACCTCGGCCACGGATCTACCATCGCATCCAACCCCAGCGAGGCTGGATGGCTGAGAGAGAACCACAGTGGACAGTGTGATGTCTCTCGGGACGCAAATAGGTCTACCTCGGCACGACCGAAATGATCCCATAGGAGCTCCACCACCTCGGGGTGAAGACTCCATTCCCCGGGCCTCGCCCCCTGCCTCGACAGGATGTCCGCCCCCTGATTTAAATACCCCGGGAGATAAATAGCTTTAAGAGAAAGAATTTTCCCCTGGGACCATAGAAGGATCTGATGTGCCAGCTTGTAAAGTGGGCGAGAACGCAGACCCCCTTGATGGTTGATATAAGAGACCACCGATGTGTTGTCTGTCCGGACAAGAACATGGTGGCCCCTTAGGTCTGGGAGGAAATGCTTTAGGGCCTGAAACACTGCCAACATCTCTAGACAATTTATGTCCCATAGACGATGATGGTCCTCCCACAGACCCTGAACTGGGCGACCACTCATGATCGCCCCCCAACCCGTGAGAGAGGCATCTGTCATTAGCATAACGCGACGACAAGGAGCTCCTAACACAGGGCCTTGGGACAGAAACCAAGGATCTTTCCACATAACCAGGGCGCGATGACATCGTCGCAAACTCATGATCATGCGAAGCGGATTTCCCCTCGGGGAGAATCCCTTGGTTCTGAGCCACCACTGTAACGGTCTCATGTGCAGGAGGCCAAAAGGTATCACGATGGACACAGCTGCCATGAGACCTAACAGTCTCTAACAGTTTTACAGTGAATGACCGGCCTAGCTTGACTTGATCTACTGCGGCGAGCAGGTGACAATTGTGCCTGCATCGTCGTCTAATCCCACACTAAAAAGAACACTCTTCTTGCCGTTGAGCCTCAATCCCAACCTCTTGATGTGAGCAAGAACGACATCTCGATGCCGAACCGCCTGTTGTTCCGATTGAGCTAGAATTAACCAATCGTCTATATAGTTCAGAATACGGATGCCCTGCAGCCTCAGCGGGGCTATAGCTGCATCCATACACTTCGTGAACATGCGGGGTGACAATGCTAGGCCGAACGGAAGAACCCGATATTGGTACGCTTCGCCCCCGGAAGCGAACCTCAGGAACTTCCTGTGTTGAGGGAGGATGGATACATGGAAGTAAGCGTTCTTTAGATCTATCGTGACAAACCAGTCTACGGATCTGATTTGTGACACAATCTGCTTGAGAGTGAGCATCTTGAACTTGAGCCTCCCAACAGTGCGATTTAAGAGACGCAGATCTAGAATGGGATGCAGCCCTCCATCTTTTTTCGGAACGATGAAGTACCGGCTGTAGTATCCTAACTCCCTGCTGGGTGGAGGAACCCGTTCTATAGCCCCTTTTTGCTTTTTACCTCCTGTTCTAATACCAGAGCCTGCTCGGGGCCCACCACAGTGGGCAGAACCCCTCTGAACCGAGGTGGACGCGTTCTGACCTGAATATTGTACCCGTTCTTTATAATATTCAGGACCCACTGAGAAACATTGGGAAGCATTTCCCATTCCGCCAGGAACTCTACTAAGGGAACCAGCCTCTCGAGGCTGGCCTCTGGATGAACATCCCGAGTGACAGACACAGCGCCCTGTAACATACTGGCACTGAGCACTCCACATGGTCTGAGCACTCCACAACCTTCCTCAGAGGGGGCGAGCGTCCCTCGGGAAATCGCTCGCCGAGTCTCTCTACGCCCTGTATAGGCACGGTTAGTAGAACAGACCCCTGAGGGCATCGAGAAAGACAGGGCACCGTGTTCTTGTGCGGTGAACTCAAGTCTTTCCTGATGGGACCACCCTCAGAGTCCTGATGTTCAGCCCGTCAGGACTTTTTCGACGCGGCCTGATAAGCCTGCATAATAGCCATCGTATGCAAACATGCAGCCCTCTGCCCAGCCACCGAGTAAGCCTTCCCCACCAGCACAGAGGTATTTTTTTGTGGTCTATATGGAAGAGCCAGTGCTTTAAGTGAAGACGACGAAGCGGGAGAGAGATAGCCCGCAAACGTTTCCTCTACCTTTGGCATCGTCACATAAACAGCAGATTTAGCACCAAAAATGTTACCATAAGCATTGGACTGATTTGTGTAAATTCTGCTTGAAACCGGTCTAACCCAGGTCTTAGAAACTTCAGCATGGAGATCTGGGAAGAACGGTAAGCACCGGCGAGAAGGTTGAGGTCGTGCAGACAGAAATCTATCATCTAGTTTACTTTTATTTTTAGACTCCTGTCTATCAGCTAGCCACTCGATACTGAGCTTTTCAACAGCCCGAGATTACACATCCATCAAACCTTCTTCATTTGCAGTATAACGTGACAAACTAGTTTCCTCTGATGCAACACTTTCGACGTCCAGCTCCTCAGAACTGGATAATCTCAATTCAACATCATCATGTGCCTCCACCTGGGCTGAAGTAACCGCCGCAGCGCGTGCTTCCAGAGCCGGGTGAGAGGCACTGGATCCCGCCGGATAAAGCTGAGAAAGGGCGGGGCCCGTCTCAACGTCGCCGGTGAGATCCATCTGCGAACCCCAAGACAAGCGCCGCCACTCTGCCTCAACAGAAGTGGGACCCGAGCCTTGGGGAGCTCGCAGCAAACCGCTCTCCTTAAAGAGCGATCGCCGCGAGCGCAGAGTTCTCAGAGACTGCATGCTGCACTCCCAGACAAGCCACACATAGCTCATGTGAATCCCCACCCGTGATGTATCGTGTACAGGGGGGAACACACTTCCTATACTGCTCGCTCATATTGGTTTTTTAATATATATATATATATATATATATATAGTGATAAACTCCTGACAGAACAGACAAACACAATCGAAAGATTTCAGACACACAGAGCGCTTGCTGAAGAAACAAAAGCTGTCGGCTTGTGTATTCAGGGGATATTTATAGCTTCCTGGTCGATGACGTCACTTGCTGTGACGCTCCATCTCTCCATTGACTGATTTCATTCATGCTTCAGACGCGTTACGCTGGGGGCGTTCCCACTGCGATTACACGCAGCGGTAGTCCCTGAAGCGGAACTATATTCACTCACTACTCCTATGTGATGAACAACAGTTAAGATGACATTCCAGGGGGGACCAGTTTATGTCAATGCAGGGCCTTAAATTAATATAAACTGCAACACATCCACTTCATCTAAACGCAAAACACAGTTTATGTTAGTTGTTATTGATTGTTAACACAGCAGTTCACGGGACAGACCAACAACAGATAAATGAATGCATGGATTTCTGGATGAATGCAACCGTTTATTATTGTGTTTGGATTCTATGTGTTGCAGACTGCCTTTAATAATTTGAAAAATGTTTGGTAAAAGAATAATTCTTTGGTAAAATATGAAAGACACTGTTTTTGCACTGTACTTCATGCAAATGAGTTCCACAATATGGTGGGCTACTACATTTTCAAGTATGTTAGTGTAATATTTAATGTGGAATATGCGGATTTTGTGATTGTAAGCTATAAGCTGAGGACTGTGTGTATTAATTTGTTTAATGGTTTGTTGACTGTTTTTTGAATAATTGTGATGATAACTACTGTGATGGGAGAAAGAAATTCAATAAATTATATTGAATCATATTCTTTTAAACATTGAAGTAGGTCATCCTACACCTTGAAGGTCCATTTTCATATTTTACCCATGAATTTACCTATGAATTTTTGTATCTGAAGGTGTTGACCTAAATTGAGTGATAGGTAAGGAATAAACATTAAAAGTTGTTAGATATACCAACTTTTTTCATTTAAATTCTTTCTTTCCATTCAGTTACTTGCTTTCTCCATGTCTCAAAGTAAAATAATAGAAACCTTACAACTGTTATTAGACTGATGTGAACAGTTAATGAGAGAATCACAATACTGTAATAATCTATTATGTCAGTATGTAAGTAATGCTAAAACCAAAATAATCCAGCACCAAATGCTTCTGGTGTGCTGAGATATTGCACCAATGTGGCAGCGGTTTAGATGTCAATTATGAAAGGTGGGACTCTGAGAAAGACAGGATCGTTTTTCAGGCATAGTTCATTAATTTTATAGCGGCCCGAACGAGTGAGTGACTTACCCTCAATCTATCTGATTTCATCACTCACCAGATAACACACAACAATCTGTGGATTCCTAACATCCAATACAAACAGACGAATAAAATTTAATACAATTGAAGTCTTTCGGGAAATAACCCCAGAAACAGCAGAGGTAAGTAGAGGGATGAAATGAATGGGCTGGGGGATTGTCATAAAGACCGCTGTCAAAGAAGGTCGATATAAGGAAGTCGGTCTGTCCTCAAAACACAATTCAAATGCAAATACTGCCTGTCTGAAAAGAGTTTGTCATGTGAAAATCAGAATCATAGGTTTAATGTTTCCTCTGTTTTCCACAAAATAGGGCCATTCACACAGAATGCGTTTGTCCATTCCACTGCTCTACTTTTCCATTGTTTTTTGATGTAAACTCAATAGACAGACGTCTTTAACCATTGCGCTCATGTCTTTTGCAGATTCTTGTGCTAAACACAGCATTCTAAAAACACACCCTACATGTACATATGATGGAGCTGAGAGCTTGTGAAGAGCTTATAAACTGTGTAAAAGAATGTCAAAACTGTGGCAGGAATTCCTCCGTTACACACACAAACGAAGATCTGCTGTGAGGAGATGCGGTTCTGATGCCTGTATCGAACTGTGATGGGCAACATCTAGACTATCACGAGAAAAAAACAGGTATGCTTTAGCATTCTGTCCTTTTTAGGGTCGCATATTGTGATATTGTGTTCTGTTTTTGTTTTCTTTACATGTATTTGGACATCATTGTGCATTACTTTTTAACGCATTTAATACTGTTGATTTCAGTATATTGAAATCTAGACTCAAATGAATAGGATTCTCTTATAGCACTATATGTATTACGGAACGTGGACAAGAGAGGTGAGAAACAGTGAGCAGGATAGTAGAGTCCAAAGGGTGATTTTGGCAGAGACACAGAGGGAAGGAAGACTCTGGAGACAAATGGGAAGAGTTCACATACATCAAACGAGGTCGGACAATGAACTGCGGTGAGGAGTGTGCGTTTTTAGTGGCAGTGATGAGGGTGATGATGACGTGCAGGTGGGGACCAGGAGGGATGCTGGGAAGTTTAGTGCAGAGGATGGTGGATAGGTGGAAATGTCACAATATCCTGGTTTTAATATTATTTAGAGGACAGGAAAAATGTTTGCGAAGGTCACTCATCGGCACCCTTACAGATTAAGAAGGGTGTTCCTCAGGGGTCTGTTGTAGGGCCTCTACTTATTATTATTTAACATTAGGAATGCTAGTTTTCAGTTTTTTCTCTTTTTACTGACACTGATTTATTGCAGTGCAGCCAAATTACATCAAGTTGTGACTTTACAGCAGTCTGCTTTCAATGTTGTGCAACGAGGGCATTGTTGCTGGAATTTGACTTTGAATACTAATAAAACTAAAGTCGTGTTATTTTTAATTTTGGGTTTTATATTATCTACAGTAGAATATTTAGAATTTATACACTAAATCTTGTGAAAATCAGTTACAATAGACTGTTGCTGCCTGCATCTGTCAATTGACTTCCATGTGTTTACAGGCATACTCTTATCTTACCAATATGGCAGACACCAACCAAAGACACATATACTATATATATACCTGCCATATACAGGTCCTTCTCAAAAAATTAGCACATTGTGATAAAGTTCATTATTTTCCATAATGTAATGATAAAATTAAACTTTTATATATTTTAGATTCATTGCACACCGACTGAAATATTTCAGGTCTTTTATTGTTTTAATACTGATGATTTTGGCATACAGCTCATGAAAACCCAAAATTCCTATCTAAAAAAATTAGCATATTTCATCCGACCAATAAAAGAAGTGTTTTTAATACAAAAAGTCAACCTTCAAATAATTATGTTCAGTTATGCACTCAATACTTGGTCGGGAATCCTTTTGCAGAAATTACTGCTTCAATGTGGCGTGGCATGGAGGCAATCAGCCTGTGGCACTGCTGAGGTGTTATTGAGGCCTGGATGCTTCAATAGCGGCCTTAAGCTCATCCAGAGTGTTGGGTCTTGCGTCTCTCAACTTTCTCTTCACAATATCCCACAGATTCTCTATGGGGTTCAGGTCAGGAGAGTTGGCAGGCCAATTGAGCACAGTAATACCATGGTCAGTAAACCATTTACCAGTGGTTTTGGCACTGTGAGCAGGTGCCAGGTCGTGCTGAAAAATGAAATCTTCATCTCCATAAAGCTTTTCTGCAGGTGGAAGCATGAAGTGCTCCAAAATCTCCTGATAGCTAGCTGCATTGACCCTGCCCTTGATAAAACACAGTGGACCAACACCAGCAGCTGACACGGCACCCCAGACCATCACTGACTGTGGGTACTTGACACTGGACTTCAGGCATTTTGGCATTTCCTTCTCCCCAGTCTTCCTCCAGACTCTGGCACCTTGATTTCCGAATGACATGCAAAAATATGCTTTCATCCGAAAAAAGTACTTTGGACCACTGAGCAACAGTCCAGTGCTGCTTCTCTGTAGCCCAGGTCAGGCGCTTCTGCCGCTGTTTCTGGTTCAAAAGTCCCAAGGTCTGGAATCGGTCCTTCTCCACAATCTTCCTCAGGGTCCGGTCACCTCTTCTCGTTGTGCAGCGTTTTTTGCCACACTTTTTCCTTCCCACAGACTTCCCACTGAGGTGGCTTGATACAGCACTTTGGGAACAGCCTATTTGTTCAGAAATGTCTTTCTGTGTCTTACCCTTTTGCTTGAGGGTGTCAATGATGGCCTTCTGGACAGCAGTCAGGTCGGCAGTCCTACCCATGATTGCGGTTTTGAGTAATGAAACAGGCTGGGAGTTTTTAAAAGCCTCAGGAATCTTTTGCAGGTGTTTAGAGTTAATTAGTTGATTCAGATGATTAGGTTAATAGCTCGTTTAGAGAACCTTTTCATGATATGCTAATTTTTTGAGATAGGAATTTTTAGTTTTCATGAGCTGTATGCCAAAATCATCAAGACATGACAAATTTTCAGACCAAGACCTGAAATATTTCAGTTGGTGTGCAATGAATCTAAAATATATGAAAGTTTAATTTGTATCATTACATTATGGAAAATAATGAACTTTATCACAATATGCTAATTTTTTTAGAAGGACCTATATATATATACAAGTGTACAGTGCTAAATACAATATATCTGTCTGGAACATTTTGTGATCCAATCACTCAAGCAGAGAAATTGATGTGTCCTGGTGCATTCACATTTCTGGCTTTGGCAGACTGACATTACATTCAAGATGCTATATTTTATCATTTGTATTCCCTAGGAATTGAACCCATGACCTTGGCTTTGCTAGTGCTATGCTCTACTGTTTGAGCTGCACTACTTATCTCTTGTGGTGATCACAAGCGCTCAACAGAGATGCATGTAATACTAGGTCTAATACAAAAACTGAACTTGTTTGGGTCTTTAAAGAATACACCAAGTAAAATTGTGCTATTAATTCGCTGACATTTAATTGTGCAGAGAAACACGCAAGCTAAGGATATTACCCACACTCCATTTTCAGTCAGGGTCAAATATGTGCAAGGCTGATTGCTCGCTTTAACAAGATTCTACTTGACACATGTGACAACAAACATCTTAAATGGATTTTTAGCTCAAAGATTAAATTGTATAAAGCTGAGTGAAGAGAGCTTTCTCAGTCCTTTCAATGCTAATGCCTAAACCAGAACATTATTAAGCTTGATCCTCAAGCTGGTAACAAAAAAAAGTCCAGACATTTGATACAGGGTATCTATCTGTCACAAGCTGAAAGATAAAAATGTCTAGGCTGTTCCAAACCTGATAAGGCTGCTGTGTCTTATTTTTAGAGAAAAGCTGTATACCTGCCTCTGAGCTCTTTTAGACTGCAGTTTCAGAGATTCAAGGACCTTATTTTCACTTTGATGAAGTCAGTCAAAATAAATCATATGCTTTTGTTTATGTGAGAGCTAGACGCAATATCTTGGAGAGGGCACTTTATGCCATAATATATCAACTAATTCTGTTTGTATTAAGTGCTGCGTTTGAAAGCTTTCGTTTAAGGGCTTTGTTGTCACTGTTACTACAATTAATATTTCTCAGGGCAGGTTTATTTTTGTACCTTAAAGACCTGGCTGCAAAATAAAGTGACTGAACATTTCAAACTCAACACTTAAACACATCTCTCAGGTTTTTATTGAGCCAGGACGTTGTTTATTAACCTCCTCCTCATTCATTTTTTAAAGTTAGACATCAACTTTCTTAGTATTCCTCAATCTATTAAGTATAACAAGTCTGCTTACTAATTATTTTCTGTAAAAAGTATATAGGGTGGCTATCGACCCGAGTTATGTAATAGTGCATGTTTATCTTTTCTGCGCAACAATAATTGGATCCTCTGGAGACTCAAAGTGCAATTCACCTTTATTCCTCAAGGTGGAAATGTCTGACAATGATGACGTGATGTTTGACTTAAAATTACTGTAGGAACTAAACAAAAGAAGACAAGTATCATCAGCAAAACTTTAAATGGCTCAGTGATTTACTGAAGAGCTGGTACTGTACGCAATCAAATATTAGTGTCACTGTGTTTTGATGGTGGATCTGGTGAAGAAGCTGTCAGCGATCAAAATATTGATTTTAAAAGATTTTGAAATAGATTGTGAATATAATAAGCCAGATGCTGAATATACTGGGGAAATGAGCTCTGATGATGACAGTGATGATGCTCAAATTCAAGTTCCAAAAGGTACCAAATATGATTTATTTTATTCTTTTGTAATTGTTATTAAAATACCAGGAGCGTTTTTTTTATACTATTGCGGCAGTTAGAAATCCATCCATGTTAGATATACAGGTCCTTCTAAAAAAATAGGGTTTCACTTCATTTGGATGGTCCCTTTAACACATTCTGTTGACTATAACGTTGCACCTACATGTCTGTCTACAAACTCTCATTAGAGTGTTAGTAGGGTATTAGTAGACTGGTAGGGTTAGGGTTAGAATAAGTTGACATGTAGTTGCATAGTTACTTATAGTCAGTAGACTGTCTGTTGGAGGACCATCACAATAAAGAGTTATCAGATATTAAGCAGACAGTGCACTAATTCGCTCGGTGCAAGACTCTACTTCCGTTCTACTTCCGCATCCCCGAGTGTGTGGGTCAATACTTCCGGTAAGATGGCGATGTTTTACACCAGATGTCTCCAAGATCTGCCCAAGCTAACCATATCAGATGTCCACAGACTCGTCCGAAATGAATGCTCTGCCCCCCGGAGTAAACGGGAAAAAGGGTACAAGATGTACCTTTCAAGTTTTATTGACAACTATGAAGGTAAGCTTGAAATTGACAGCAAAACACATTCACATTGTGGTATCGTTAACTAGCTAGCAGGAGCTATGTAGCTAACATTTAGGTCAGTTTTCCTGATTAGATTTTGTAGAATTAACAATTGTTTTTTTAACGTTTTTTAGTTAAAAACAAAAACTCAGCACCCTGAAAAAGCGGGCATGTTACTGAGAGAACGAGCAGAGAGAAAGAGAGCCCGGCCTGCGCGCACTCTCATCGTCTTCAAACTGTCTTGCTCTCTCTTGATCCCTCGCGCATATTAACCAAAATCAATTGAGAATTACACGATTCTGTGTTGCACCTCGTGCCGTAGTCCGCTAATTACACGTCCGATTGGCAAACTAATGACTTAATGCACTTTGAAGTAACATGGAAACACAATGAACAGCTGTATTTTTAGGAACTAAGATTAATAAAGATAAATACACAGTAACAAATGTATCGCTAATGGTTCATGTTAGTTAGCCTAATACGTTAACTAATGTAAACAAATCAAACCACATTTACCTAAAATAAGAATGTAAGTGTGCTTACCCCCATTTTTTTAGGAAAAGTAGTTAGCTATATTTAACCTTAATAAACTACAGTATTTTCTGATTATTTATTTGACAATGTGTAGAAAAATTACTGCTGAGGCTGGCTTATTTTGTTCTGGTTTATGTTTTTTTTTTTTTTAATAGTTGTTATCTAATGACTTTTTGTATTACTAAATTTATTCATAGATTGTGTTTGAGGACAGCTCACCAATTCAAATAGTTTTGGCTGAGTGCTCCTGTGTGGCTGGAACCACTCTCTGCAACCACAGTGTTGCACTACTGTATCAGACAACTAAATACTCTACGTTGCAACTGAAAGCAGCACCGCCTGTCCTCAGCTGCACAGAAACTGAGCAGCGATGGCATAAACCACGAAGACTGGTAAGTTTAATACTAAACTTAATCACACATTGTTGATGTTTCATTTATTTCTTAAATTGGATATAAACTCTATCAACCTTGTTTAAAACGCACAATGAAGACAAAACAAGCACATGATTACCACATCTATTACAGTTAGCTATGGTAGCTCTGCTAATCGCATTAAGAGGGGATTGGAGAAAGTTGTGAAGTCTGTCTGGTGTATCGGTGTAGTTAATTTGTGATGGTATGTTATGGTGGCTAACCAACTTCTGTCCTTAAGTTTAGTTTGTTTGCAAAACACAAGTCAAGACAGTACACAGCTGCTGTTGGTGTAAGGTAATATTCACTGTCAAGTTGGACTGGGCGATATGACGCTATTATCGTATATCGACGTTGTCTCAACAGTATCGCAATGTAAATTATAACAATCTGTTTCCAGACCTTAATCGTCAAAATTGAAATGACATATAAAATTAGAATATTTTTTACATATCACCCAGCACTACTGTTAAGTAATAATGTATTCTGCAGTCATTGTCAGATTCTTTTTATTTTTTAAATTTTTTTTAGAGTTATTTTTTTCTTTTTATTCTAATTATGATTTAACTGTTTTCAAAGGAGCAAGCGCTACAAAGCAGTGCGGGGGGACTTGCCAGACCCAGATGTCCTGAAGGTCGACGAGGCATACCAGGACTTCACAGCAGACCTTGCTCCGCTAATTACCACACTCTCCATAAGTGGTGATGTTCCCCTCGTCGATTCAGCCTTTGGGACTGTTCAAGAAGGCAGCCCTATTTCATACCAGCACCCAGTGCCAGTGAGTAGGGTAGTCATCCAGCACCCAGGCGCACCACCTCCACCACCCCTGCCGTTAGATGGTCACAGGCTGGACCCAACCACATGTTCCTGTGTGTGCACTTACCAACAACACCTAAATGTAATGTCGCTTAACATCACTTTCGACATGGCAAGATCCATCGAGATGTCCACGAGGGAACAGAGTGGCAGCGCAGAGTGGGACAGCCTAAGGAAGATGAGGCTCACCTCCTCCAGGTTCCGGGAGGTGTGTCATGTCCGAGGTCACAGCTCTGCAGAGAACCTTGCAGAACGCATCTGAAAAGGTGGGGTTCAGACAGCCTTGATGAAGAGGGGACTGGCACTGGAGCCAGTAGCTATTCAGGAATATTCCCACATTAAAAAATGTCAACTACTGGCCATCAGGATTTGTCATCCATCCAGATGCTCCCTGGCTCGGATCCTCTCCAGATGGTGTTGTTTTTGATCCGACGGAGGCACCACCATTCGGGCTGGTGGAGGTGAAGTGCCCCAACGTGAAGAGCTATGTGGACTGCGGGTACTTGCACATGCAGAGTGGCGCCTTGCGCCTGAAGCCAGGTCACAGCTACTATTGGCAGGTGCAGGGCCAACTGCTTATCACCGGAATGCAGTGGTGTGATTTTGTGGTTTTTGCAGAGGACCTTCTTGTACAAAGAATTTACAAGGATGCGGAGGTCGCTAGGGTTATAAGTGAGAGGGGGGATTATTTCTTTTTTTATCATTACTTGATCTTTTAAAAATCAATGGTTCATTCAATCAGTTCTTTTTTTAATCGGTTGATAAATGTTTCTTAAATGTTTTCTTGTTCTGGTTTTCAGGCATCTTTACAATGATGTTCATCTTTTCAAATCTGTACAAAGCCTGAACTAAATATTAGGTATTTATTGTTCATCTTTTCAAATTTGTACAAAGCCTGAACTAAATATTAGGCATTTATTGTTCATCTTTTCAAATCTGTACAAAGACTGAACTAAATATTAGGTATTATTGTTCATCTTTTCAAATCTGTACAATGCCTGAACTAAATATTAGGTATTATTGTTCATCTCAACTTGAAATCTCAACGCCGATTGAACATTTAACAAATCTCTATAAAACTAAAGCTAATGTCACTAATGCAGGCCTACAATTGACCTGAGACCATACCTTTTTTACTGATTGCAATGAGAGCCCGATTGTAAAATGTGGATTGTTGATATTGTATGATTGAATAAGTGTTGTCCGGTATTTCCTTATTAAATTCTACATGTTCTAATGACATCTCTGGTGCGTTTTTATTTTAATATCAAGTCAGTACAAACAAAGCTAATGTAATGAGGACAATGACACAAAGAATGTTTTTAAGAAGCAAGATCTTTAATTCATTGCTGAGTTGCCCATGCCTTCACTAATGGCCCATTCTGATAATTGACCAGGAAGCAGGCCACACTGAACAATTCATTCAATCAGTTTGCTTAAAATGCCGACTACAGACCCGGGTGTTTTTGATCGGATTGAAGTCATCTCTCCGGATCTTCTGCATCCACTCAGCCCGTAACCCAGCGTCAACGGGGAATGCATGAAAACTGACTTCTTTGTTGTAACTCGACGAAACAGTACATAATTGCACACAACAATGAAGTGTTGAGGCTGTCACCCTCTGAAAGGCAAGTCGCCTCTTTTGAAAACTAAAAACACTCATTCTGAAAAATCTCTGTGCAATGGAACTCGGTCGCTGTTGTCTCCCGCTCTCAGTCAGAAAACCGGAAGTATCACCGGAAGTACTGGCCCACACACTCAAGTTTCGAACGTCAACGGTCGCCATATTGTGCACGGAGCGAATACTCTAATGAGAGTTAGTTGAGATGTAGTTGCAAAGTTACTTATAGTCACCAGAATGTTCAAAAGAGACTGTGTTACCAATATTGTGCATATTGTGATAAAGTTCATTATTTTCCATAATGTAATGATAAAAATTAAACTTCATATGTTTTAGATTCATTGCACACCAACTGAAATATTTCAGGTGTTTTATTGTTTTAATACTGATGATTTTGGCATACAGCTCATGAAAACCCCAAATTCCTGTCTCAAAAAATTAGCATATCATGAAAAGGTGCTCTAAACGAGCTATTAACCTAATCATCTGAATCAACTAATTAACTCTAAACACCTGCAAAAGATTCCTGAGGCTTTTAAAAACTCCCAGCCTGTTTCATTACTCAAAACCGCAATCATGGGTAAGACTGCTGACCTGACTGCTGTCCAGAAGGCCATCATTGACACCCTAAAGCAAGAGGGTAAGACACAGAAATAAATTTCTGAACAAATAGGCTGTTCCCAGAGTGCTGTATCAAGCCACCTCAGTGGGAAGTCTGTGGGAAGGAAAAAGTGTGGCCAAAAACGCTGCACAACGAGAAGAGGTGACCGGACCCTGAGGAAGATTGTGGAGAAGGACCGATTCCAGACCTTGGGGGACCTGCGGAAGCAGTGGACTGAGTCTGGAGTAGAAACATCCAGAGCCACCGTGCACAGGCGTGTGTAGGAAATGGGCTACAGGTGCCGCATTCCGCAGGTCAGGCCACTTTTGAACTAGAAACAGCAGCAGAAGCACCTGACCTGGGCTACAGAGAAGCAGCACTGGACAACAAAGTACTTTTTTCGGATGAAAGCAAATTTTGCATGTCATTCGGAAATCAAGGTGCCAGAGTCTGGAGGAAGACTGGGGAGAAGGAAATGCCAAAAAGCCTGAAGTCCAGTGTCAAGCACCCACAGTCAGTGATGGTGTGGGGTGCCATGTCAGCTGCTGGTGTTGGTCCACTGTGTTTTATCAAGGGCAGGGTCAATGCAGCTAGCTATCAGGAGATTTTGGAGCACTTCATGCTTCCACCTGCTGAAAAGCTTTATGGAGATGACGATTTCATTTTTCAGCACGACCTGGCACCTGCTCACAGTGCCAAAACCACTGGTAAATGGTTTACTGACCATGGTATTACTGTGCTCAATTGGCCTGCCAACTCTCCTGACCTGAACCCCATAGAGAATCTGTGGGATATTGTGAAGAGAAAGTTGAGGCCGCTATCGAAGCATCCTGGGCCTCCATAACAACTCAGCAGTGCCACAGGCTGATTGCCTCCATGCCACGCCGCATTTCTGCAGTCATTTCTGCAAAAGGATTCCCGACCAAGTATTGAGTGCATAACTGAACATAATTATTTGAAGGTTGGCTTTTTTTGTAATAAAAACACTTCTTTTATTGGTCGGATGAAATATGCTAATTTTTTGAGACAGGAATTTTGGGTTTTCATGAGCTGTATGCCAAAATCATCAGTATTAAAACAATAAAACACCTGAAATATTTCAGTTGGTGTGCAATGAATGTAAAATATTTGAAAGTTTAATTTTTATCATTACATTATGGAAAATAATGAACTTTATCACAATATGCTAATTTTTGGAGAAGGACCTGTATTATATAATAACGTATTGTTCTATTCATTTGTAAGTCGCTTTGGATAAAAGCATCCACTAAATGATTAAATGTAAATGTATTCTGGGTCGCTAAAGACCCGAATATGTTGATTGGCGAAACATTTATTTAAGAGTTAATTACCTAGCTACCAAAAATTGAAGTTCATTTAATAGCAGAGCATGGTATCAGAGGATAATCTGTCATTTAGAGGCATATTATATAAACAAATCAACTCAAGAAACAACAATATACAGGCCAAATTCTCAAATGCCAAATTTCCATTCCCTTAATCATCTACCACAATGGTTAAAGAAAAACCAAAGAATATAGTTATGATGTGCAGGAAAAGATTCATGAGCTTCACAAAATGGAAAGTCCACCATTTCTACCATCAGGATGTTCCAATCAACAATTTACGAATCTGCCTGGAAGAGGATGTGTGTTTACATTGTCTTAATGCACGATGTGAAGGATCATTTGATTAGCCAAAGACTCTCCAAGGATAAGAGTTGGAGAATTGGGGTCAGAAAGCCTAAAAATAATAATAAATAAAAAACAAACAGCACCTGCATCTTTGTTGTAGGTACACACAGGGATAAAAAGTACCCAATGCCCCATTGAAATATACTGCTGGATTTTTAATGTTGTGGGCCTTTTTTTTCCCCCTGCCAGAGGTCCTGGACATCTTGTTCAGATACATGGTATCATGGACTCTATCAATATATCAACAGGTACAAAATCTAAAACTGACTTCCTCTGATAGAAATATTATAAAGGGCCGTGGTTAGATCTTCCATCAGGATAATGATCCAAAACAAACATCAAAAGGCCAGTCATATATTTTCTCATAAAATACACGACAATGTTTTATTCAGATTTTAACGACTTACATTATTTAAAACATTTTGGGAGCACATGGGCTTATGTTCAATGAAATCTTTTCAGGTCTTTTACAAAATATTTTTTTTATGTGAAATGATTGCTTAATTGGCACATCATGTAATTCATTTTTTTTTTCCATATGGAAAGGTCCAGTGTCTTGCATACCATGTTGCAAGTATAATCTGTACAACAGATATCAAAGAATCATCTAAAGTGTCTCCAAGCGCTAGATATAAATGAGAAAAGGAAAAGTCTAGTGCTGTAGCATTGCAGTCATTCTCTCAGTCAGGAACAATTCACATCTCACACTGTGACTGCCAGGATGTTTATCACAAAGCCGGACAACTCCGATCTCTATCCTTCAGAGAAGCCCTCTACTGCCATGCTCTTCGTGTCAGATTCCGACCGCTATCTCTGTTTCAACACCCCTGGGGACGCACTTTCATTGGCAGCTGTCCCATAGGTCTGCCTAGTAAAATGACATCCAACCTCTCTTTAATCAGAGCTGCTTACAAGTAGCTCAACACACCCGCGGCTCTCACACACGGGCTCTGTTCCAAAACCTTAGTAAGCTTCCCTGCTGTCAGCAGCTGCCTTCTACAGCAATATATGAATTGGAATAGAACCTCATGAGTGACTGACTTGGAATGTTCCACATCAGGATTTTGAGATAATCAGAAGTTAATTAAGAATACCTTTTTAATTCTAATGCAGTTACTGATTTGGATAGCATTTGAATTGAGGGAAACAAAACTGCATTTTGGATTTGGATTTAAGGAAACTCAATTTTTATCATCATTCCTTGAGTTATAAAATATTTTTTACAATATTGAAAAAAACATCCCAGGTTATATAACCCGGTGTAGAAGGGAACAAGACGTAGTGAGAACGTTCCACATTGATGCTATGGGAACGCCTCCTGTAGAACCAGTGTCTGAAACGTGTGCAATTGACCTATCAGTAAGCCCCTCCCATCAAATGCAGATGAGCCAATGGCTTTTTTTTTTCACTGTAGGATAGTTAGCAACTCTGTTTGTTTGTCCGAGATAGCGACAGTAACTAATCCGGGCGGGGCTTTCCGATAGGTCAATTCTATTGGCCAACGTGAGGTCTGGTGACGTAGTGTGAGAACGGAAGACAAGTTATTTTTATGAAAGATTACAAGGCATGAGAATTTTTAAAAAAATGAATAAAAAAAGGAATGATGTGCATGGATAAATACTGTAATATTCCATAAAAACATGTCAATTTTAATTTCTTTGAAAGTGTAAGATTCCACCATCTTCAAAGTCACGCCTCCTTCAAAACACATGAACGCACACAGCAGAGTCTGCAAAGCGTCACGAGATGAGTAGGGCTGAGAATTGATGTCAATACTTTTTAGGCAACGACCGAATTGCCAAGTCACAAATGAACCAAAACTCAGCCTATAGGCTACTTGCCTCACAGACATGATAAATAGGCATATAGAAAGCTTGAAATGTTTACTTTTAAATGAACCAATTCAAATTGAAAAGAAATTCTCTCTGATTATGTAATCCAACTGAAAGGTGCGTTTTCAGTTGACGAGTCAGCAATGTCAACTTCATCTTTGCAGCCAACACAGACTCAGAAAACACTAGTTCATTAATAAACAATTAAATCCTTGTTATTTTTTCCAGACACATTCATAATCATGAGCTTACTTTTGCATGTGCTTGAGCGCAAGGCATATATTCCGCCCCCCAGTGGCCTATATGAGTCTGTGCGTCTGTAAAAAAAAAAAAAAGTAATGCAATCTTTTAACAGACATGAACATTTGTTGCATTTCCCTCGATCTCTGTGGTCTGCATTACACGAGTGGGGGAAGGGAACCCTTGTGCGTGTAACCTTTCCATGCTCACCCTGCTGGAGTCTTTCGGTACTGCATCATAACATACTACAGGAGGCAGTGACATTAACTATGAAATGATACAAATTAACAATAACACATTTTCTCTTGTTAGTTATACCTGTTACACTGACAAGGACTTTGAACCGTTGCCTAGGAATGAGGGCAATGATTTGACAAAGATTTATGATCCTACACCATCCACAAACAATATATAAACATATAAATACATTTAGACCACTTAACTTAGTTATTTATATCCGGATGTGAAGAGACTTTCAACCAGCATAACACAAATATTTCTGGGACAAATCACCTACCCTGAACAGGACTTGTAGTTTATGGCTTATTTGTATATTGTGTGTCGTGATGATTTAAACAGTCTGGATTAGCACATTGAATTCGTATCTGTCCCTCACAGGTACCATTGATGACACACACTTAGAACACATCAGGGTTCACAACAAGTGGAGTTTTACATGGGCATCAGATGGACCTGGATTATTTCCGGTACATCGTGAACCAGGACGTTTTTATTTTTACATCTTTTGCGGTGCCAAATGACATTTCTGAGACCCTTCTGACTTTACAAATAAAAATTCATGCAGGAACAGACTCGGACAGCATAACAGAAGAAGCTAAAAGAGTCCCTGAAATTCAGTGCCCACTGGAAACTGTGAAAATCAACTATCCTCTTGCACCACACGACTCTTGTGGAAAATATATTTATACAAGGTTCAGTACATTGAAAGCCTGTTGACAAGAAAATACAGAGTCATTTAACAGACTAAATTAATTAAACAATTAAAATGATTGAATATTTAAAGGAATGTTGATTGTACAATGAAATGCAAGCAGCTAAATGATATGTGAAATACCACCTGAAATACACCTTAAAATTAAAAACCTCATGAAATATGAAATAAAATACACCTTGAAATAAAATGGCACAGACAATATAAAACAAATCAACATATCATGAAATAATTGAAAAAACAAATAAAATAAATATAAAAGCCTAATGAAAAGTAGAAATAAATGAATTGAGTGTGAAATGCATTTAAAAAGTGACCTGAAATTTGACATGTATGGCTTGAAATGAAAAATGACATGAAATATGCCTTGAAATGAAAACGCCTATAGGTTATGTATACATGGATCAGGTGTGAATTACAATGACAGCTAATGGAAGATTGGACAATTTAAAAGTCATTTTGTTCCATGAGAAAAATATTTTCAATTTGGTTGCTCATTGTCATGGAAAGGTAGTGAGGTAATCGAGTGCCTCCTCGAATCATGACTTAGTGTCAGGTCAAGGATGAAATTAATTTTATAATATTTAGTTTGCTCCCAAAACTCCCATGACTCATTTATTTCAAATGAAACATAGCACTCTTTGTTAATGTCACTATCCCTGATGATATCCCATTTTAACTGTACACCTGAAGTCATATAGAGATAAATCAATTTAAATCATAAACAACAAGATATGCATATTTTGGCACTCATTTCAACGTTACAGCATGTAGACTGTAGGCATGCAGTGAGGTGTAGATAGCAGGAGATAACTGAAAGTAAATTGCACTATGAATAGTTTTAAAATGTCTTAATATAAATAGTCTTCATAAACAGCTGTTGAGATAGAATTCTCATATGAAACGAGTCGAGGCTTGACCCATAAATAGCATTCCTTATGTCACGAATTAACAAGCGGATTAATCAATTCTGATTGAATTCATGTGCTACAACGGCCAATTTCTGTTTTATAAGCTGTTATCATAGGACATTGTCAATGCGATAACTCAGAAATCACTATATTTTCTGTATAGACCTACTATAGAAAATCAGAAGTTGAGAAAACTCACAAACTTGAGGCAACCAGCTTCAGTACCAACTTAACAATTACAGTTGGTCTGTGCTTTCATCAAATGCAATATTATAAGTTATATTTTCTCAAAATTACTGATGTTGTATACTTGGATTCACATTCAATCAGCTTGAATTTTACGTTGAACAAACTGAAAAATATAATCGCTTACACTACACTAAAACCAGCTGTGTATATTTGCTGAGATGGAAGAAATCTCACATTACAGAACACCATCACTCTAATAGTGACTCAACATACAACATTTACAACAAAATCTAATCAAAAACACTTCACAGAGCTAAGACATCTGAAATACAAAAATTATATCATAAAATCTCCCCATGCTTTGACCAAAAATATAAATTATTCAAGTGCACCATCAGTGATCAAACTGAACACGCTGTTTTAGAACAGTTTTGAACACTCTAAAATAAGAAATTAAATTGTGAAGCGTATATTCATTTTTATGATAATCTGCCAGTAAGTGACTGTGAGGTGCGTCTGCCAAGATGCTGCTTTACTTATTTTTTTTCAAAAGAGGAATAAAATGATGCTTAAAAAGATGTGCATTATCTGTACTTATAACTATATATCCAAGATTGCAAAAATTCTTGGAGACTTGTTTAAATGGAAATATGTTTGCTGGAAGAGATCTGGATGTGGCATGGGACAACATGTAATGCACCTGAAAAGCAACTGAAATGGTCTAAAATATGTAAGGTTTGGGAAGGGAACTGGGTCATGATTGAATATTATCCGATTTTAGGGTATTTCTCATTCCTTTCCTGTTCTAATAATGCATGTTGCCCTATGACCAATGCAGAAAGAAATTGTAATGGGTTCAAAGACTACAGTAAATAAACGAGAAGACTGAAGACAAAAGATCTGAGATGCAAATCTTTTAAACCCAAGCCTTTTTACAGAGAAAAAATACTCCCACACAGAGGTGTCACACCAATTCAACTTGCACATGCCCCCTCATATTTCTGAGCCAAGTGGATGTTTTAAATGCGGAAAATAAGGTGATTTGTGCAGGTTTGTCTAAGGGTGCGTTTACACGACAACGAAGGAACAAAAATGGACAAGTTGCATTTTTCGCATACAGACGACAGCATTGTCAAAACGATCCCCGTTCACACGGATCCATGAAGACGACTAAAAACGCTGTATTATTCATGCCAGGCCAGTAGTTGGCGATGTCACTTTGTAAAGAAACCCTACGTGCCTGTAGACTGAACGTGTAATACACATGCGCATGATGTCACCGGTTTCACCGTTTTTGTAGTTTACACAGAGACTATAACGGTGCCGTTTTCAAAAGCTTGTACTCCGAAACCCGTTTTCAAAAGTTTGTATTTTTAGGTCCCTAAAACACTGTTGTTGTGTAAATGAACAGCCAAAAAGTATAAAAGGTTTCCATTTTTAGTTGAAAACGTGTTGTATAAACTGCCCAGCCAAAATACAAATAAAGTTTTATTCATTGAATAAAATGTGTGTCATTATGTCAGGATTTGGTTCCCTTGGTCCCTAATCAAAAACTGTATATAAAATTATAAATCAAGTCAAAATCATGGGTCAAGTTAAGGTTTATAAGCTTTGAATTCCTGAGATAATTGTAATTACGGAAGGTCTCTCATGAGAGTGATCTCATTAGCAGAAATGCCTGATAAACCCTGAAGATGTGGCCGTCCCAGACGCAGGGCATCTTTCATGTGCTTCAACCAATTATGGACTTTAATGTGATTTATCATGTGGATCAAAGACAATTTTAAAGACACATTTGAAAAGAGGCATGAAAACCACTCTTGAGCTGTGTGGCGTAAACGCAATAAACCAATACGGCAAAAATGCAACTCTGCAATATATAGGAAATGCATCTGTGTGTAGCATTTTCCACAGGGTTGTAAAATAGACGATTCATGTGTGAAGAAATGGACTTTCTTAAAGTAGGCTAATTCAACTTAAGAATCAAATATTTAACAAAATGTATTAATTAAGACAAAAAGAAAAGGATAATGGTGATTTAATCCAAGAGGTTACTCCAACACAGTCTCATGGCAATTCCTAAAGTCACTATTAAATAAAAAATCAACTCTTGAATTTCGTCAATACTTGTTGCTTTTTGTTTTTTATTTAATAGAATAGTACCGTATTTATTATAAAGGATTTATCCATGCAGATTTTTTTTTAATTCACGTGTCTATTGTATATTGTATATTTGTATATCTAACAGTTATGTTGATGGGTGAAACTTTTTCTTAAAATCATTATAGATTCATATGAAATCACTATGTCAGTTACAATCTCCGGTAACACTTTAGAATACTGTTCCTTCATTAATGAATAACTACACAGGAACAAATGAGTAATGCACTATTAACATTCTAGTAACTACTATTGACTAACAGGAAAATCTGATTAACAAATTAGTAAGTAATAATGCTTAGTTGAATGTGGAAGTTCACTAGCTAATCAGTAACTATTTTTTCATACCTCCCAGAGAACTACTACAGGTTCATAATTAACATGAATCCATAATTTATAATAAAATGTAATAGTAACCCAGTAGTAATGACTCAAGTGTTACTACATCCTTATAAAGGAACTAATACTTATTTGGATCAGTATCTAAAGTGAAAAACATGATAACCTAATATGACTGAAGTCATTGTAAGCGTTTGAGGTTTTTGTAAGATTTTGAATAGTTATTCCTTCCGATGGATTTGGTAAAACGTTAGTCATTACTAGTGTGTTTCCATGATCTTCACTTTAGAATACTGATCCGAATTATTAGTTCCTTTAGAAGGATGTAGTAACACTTTTTGCATTACTAATGGGTTACCATTACCTTATATTATACATTATGCATTATTAATATTAATTATAAACCTTTATATAGTAGTTCTTCGTAGTCTTCAGTGAGGTATGAAAAATAGTAATTACTGATTAGCTAATAGTGAACTACCACATTCGACTGAGCGCTATTATCGTTCATCAAAGTTTCTTGTTGGTTAATAGAATGTTAATAGTGCGTTACTCATTTGTTCCTGTGTAGTTATTCATTAATGAGGAAATAGTATTCTAAAGTGTTACCCAATCTCCCATGAGACCAGGTTGGTTACTCTGTCTCTCGGGGTGCGCAGTGTTTGCTTTATCTTTGACCTTACAGTTTCATAAATGTATTAAAGCCAGAAGTTACCAATTGGGATTTGTTTCATCTGGACTGCAAATCATTTTCTCATAAATTAATAACTGTAAAAAGTGTACACAGTAGACAGACATTTCACTCAGAAATGTTTAAATGTGTTTTATGTTGACTAAGTCAGTACCACTGCTGGGGAGACACGACTAGAATTATTTCAAGAAAAAAGAATGTCCTCCTAAACTGACAACTGTTTGCTTTATTGATTCTGCGTCACTAGGGAAGGTTTTCCAACACTTGCTGTTTTCCGTCCTCTTGCTGTTGTTTCTCCTCGGCTAGCTCATTAGTCACACTAACTGCTCTGCAGTCGCTCAGACTGACGTTTGGACACTTTGAAGTCCCTGCACATGGCCAGTGGTTTTATGATAATTAATGTGGTATCTGAGCCACATGGCTGGGTGGGCTGACTCACAGATCAGGAGAGATATAGAGTCAACAGGGACAACCTCCTTCTCCATGGCCGATTTATTGATATTAAGCAACTGCAAGAGGTTCAGTCGGGCAGACTGATTCCTCATCTTATGCACTCCTAATCTGTAAAAAAAGGGTGTGATTATATCTTAATGGAACAGTTTGTAAACTATGCCTCATCTATCTTGCTTTATTTCTGTTGTGTGGTAAAGTATTTTATGTTATGACTTCAATAATTTGTTAATGGAATGGGTTTTAAAGATTGAAAGAAACCCAAAGCTGTTTTTATTAGTATGTACAGTTTCATCACTGCACTTTCATAGGGACATTATGCATAAGCATCATATGACATTGAAGTAAAGATTGTGTAAATACTTTATTTTGATGGTCCCTAAAATTGATTTTGTAACTACATGTCAACTAAATAATAGTAGAGTATAAGTAGACAGTCTGCTTGATATCTGCTAACACTTTATTTTGATGGTTCTCAACAGACAGTATAATGAGTATAAGTAACTTTGCAAGTACGTCAACTTATTCTTACGCTAACTCTACCAATCTACTAATACAATAAGAGTTACCGCAACTTTACTTATAATCAACAGAATATGTTACAGGAACCATCAAAAGAAAGTGAAACCAAGATTGGATAAAAAAAAAATATATATATATATATATATATATATATTCTGCATTAGTTATATTTTTATAACACTTTACAATAAGGCCCCCTTAGTTAACGTTAGTTAAAACATGAGCTATAGTCCGTAGTCGAAGGGGTGGAGGGCAGTAGAGCTGCGGATGGCCCACAAGTCCACAGTGCAGGTGTGGCGAGGTCTGACTCAGGTGGAGCCGACAGACCGAGTGAGCTCGGCAAGGCCGGATGGCCAATGATCCACGCTGGAATCTTAGACAGGAGATTAGACATAGGAGTTAATGCGATAGGTGGAGGGGGAGCGAAGTCTGCCGAGGTTGTAGACGGAGTCATGGGCTCCTCTTGTCCAGGCAGAGCCGTGCCACTGAGAAGAGGAGTGGATACAGAGGGAATGGTGGAAGACGGTGATGAGTGGGTGGTAGGAGTGGCTGAGGGCTAAAGACGAGGCTGGAGAAAAAGAAACAGTCCAATGATAAGGGCTAAGTACTCTAAGGTGGTTGGAAGAGGTGGTGGGGAAGGGAGGCTGGGCGGGACTGACGGGACAGATGAAGTCTCGCTCTCAGTGGCGGGAGGGTGGATGAGGCTCTCCTCCTTGCCCACCGATTCCACCGATGGGGAGCAACAGTAAACCATTAAGGGCTTTGTAAGATGCTAGATTTCCTGGTGACGTCATCAACGATAAAGGATGATCCACAGGATACCAGCACTCATTCACCAAAGGTGGCGAAGCTCCCTCGAGGAGCCTTACCGGACAACTGCGCTCGAATGGCGGTGTTGAGTCCCACACTAATGATGCGGATCGGGTTGGGGCGGGGAAAGAAATTGTCACTTTATTTGCGGGGCAGGTTGGGGCGGGTCATTAAAAAGACAATAAATTTAAAAAAAAATCCATGTATGTTGTGTGCAATTTCCAGCCTATATTAAATATTTTGGATTATCTATTTTCATATTTTATTAGGTTCTTTGATAAGAGTACAATACGAAGGCCGTAGCAACGTAACTTGCGTGATATCCCCAAACCTTTGGCGTCACATGACACATTACGAAAGCGGGGCACCACGTAGCTCTCGCCGCCAGCCAGAGATGAGTTTAGTCAAGTTAAGTCAAGTGGATTTACATAGCGCTTTTCACAATATAAATTGCATCAAAGCAGCTTCACAGTATAAATAAAATAACAATGTTTGTTTCTTAGTGGAAAAAAAACATCCACGTTTGGTAGGGCTGATCAATGGTATTAATGCTTGGTTAATTAATTTGAATATCCCCAACTGAGCAAGCCAAAGGCAACAGTGGCAAGGAACCGAAAAACTCCACGTGACCTACTGGTGTCCTAAAACTCCATCAGGTGACTTAATGGGGAGAAAAAAAAAAACTTTGGGAGAAGCCAGGCTCAGTCGGGGCCAGTTCTCCTCTGGCGTTTATGAACTAGAGGCCGGATTTACAGTAACTGTAATTTGATACAGAATTTTGTTTTATTTTATTACTTCGGGGTGGGTACGCGAACCGGAATCACAACGTTTTATCTGTAGAGTGGGAAAGGGATCCTCCATCGGGAGAGGCTAGTTGGCACTTCAGCACTGCGTTGTCATCGGGTCCAGGCAAAGCTCCTAGTCAGATCTGGATACGGCCTGGATCCGGTAGGCTGCGGGAAAACCTCGGGATAAACAAAGACACTAAAATTAGCGTGGATGCCATTCTTCTTATGATGTAACGAGTACATCAGGATTTAAGGGAAGTGTTCCCAATTCCAGCTGACCTAATCTATGCAGCCTAACATTGAATTATAGAAGTCTATAATATATTATGTGTATGCTAGGTTAAAGAGATGTGTTTTTAGTCTAGCTTTGAACTGACAGAGTGTGTCTGCTTCCCGGAGAATGGTAGGAAGACTGTTCCAAAGTTTTGGTGCTAAATAGGAAAAGGATCTACCACCAGCAGTCGATTTTGATATTCTAGGTATTATCAACTGGCCCGAATTTTGAGATCGCAAAAGACGTGAAAGACTATAATGCGTTAAGAGCTCGCTCAAGCACTGCAGAGCTAAACCATTTAGTACTTTGTAAGTAATCAACAATATTTTAAAATGTATACGATGTTTAATAGGCAGCCAATGCAGTGTTGACAGAACCGGGCTAATATAGTCACATTTCCTGGTTTTAGTAAGAACTCAAGCTGCAGCGTTTTGGACCAGCTGTAGTTTATTTATTAAGCGTGCAGGGCAACCACTCAGTAGAGCATTACAATAATCTAGTCTTGATGTCATGAAAGTATGAACTAATTGTTCCGCATTTGTTAATGAGAGCATATGTCGTAATTTAGATATATTTTTAAGATGGAAAAATGCGGTTTTACAGATACTGGACACGTGACTCTCAAATGAAATTGCTATCAAAGAGCACACCCAGGTTCCTAACCGACGACGAAGACTTAACAGAGCAGCCATCAAGTGTTAGACAGTATTCTAGGTTATTACGTGTGGAAGTTTTTTGTTCAATAAATAGAATCCCTGTTTTTTTCAGAGTTTAGTAGTAGGAAATTACTAGTCATCCAATTTTTTATATCAGCTATGCATTCCATTAATTTTGTGAATTGGTAAGTTTCGTTAGGTTTTGAAGAAATATACAGCTGAGTATCATCGGCATAACAGTGAAAGCTAATTCCATGTTTCCTAATGATATCTCCTAATGGTAGCATGTACAGAGTGAACAGCAGCGGTCCTAGTACTGAGCCTTGTGGTACGCCATACTGAACTTGTGATCGATAAGACATCTCTTCATTTACTGCTACAAACTGATAACGGTCAGATAAGTATGATTTAAACCATGCTAGTGCAATTCCACTAATGCCAACATAGTTTTCTAGTCTATTTAAAAGAATGTTGTGGTCAATTGTGTGAAATGCAGCACTAAGATCAAGTAACACTAATAGAGAGCTACAACCACGATCGCATGATAAAAGTAAATCATTTGTAACTCTAATGAGAGCTGTCTCAGTACTATGGTGCGGTCTAAATCCTGACTGAAAATCCTCGCAGATATCATTTCTTTCAAGAAAGGAACACAGTTGTGAGGATACTGCTTTTTCTAACATCTTTGACAGAAAAGGCAGATTTGAGATCGGCCTGTAATTGACTAATTCTGAAGGATCAAGTTGCGTTTTTTTAACAAGCGGTTTTATCATAGCCAGCTTAAAGGTTTTTGGTACGTATCCTAGAGACAAAGACGAATTAATGATATTAAGAAGAGGATCTATGATCTCTGGAAGCATCTCTTTCAATAGCTTAGTTGGTATAGGGTCGAACATACAAGTTGTCGATTTCGATGAATTAACGAGTTTGCAGAATTCTTCCTCTCCTATAGCAACAAATGAATAAAATTTTTCCTCAGGGAGACTACAATGCACTCCCTGATGCGATACTGTAGTAGACGGTTGTATAGTTATAATTTTGTCCCTGATATTATCAATCTTATAAGTGAAGAAGTTCATAAAGTCATTACTGTGTTGCCCGGAAAATTCTGTGCTTGAAGCTTTCTTTTTTGTTAGTTTAGCCACTGTTTCAAATAAATACCTAGGATTATGTTTATTTTCTTCTAATAGGGTTGAAAAATAAGCAGATCTAGCAGCTTTTAAAGCCTCTCTGTAAGCAATCGAGCTCTCTTTCCATGAAATCCGAAATACATCTAGTTTTGTTCTCTTCCAGTTGCGCTCCATTTTAGTAGGAACTAGTAGTGCCTAGTAAGTGGGAGGATGATAGTGAAGAGGTTGCCGAGAGAGACGAGGTTCAGCGCTATATTGAGGGCCAGTTCTTCTGGGACGGAGAGGATATTCTAAGCTTCTGGCAGTCGCAGTAAGTCGCCTTTCCTGTGCTTTCTAAGTTGTCAAAAATGATTCTCTGTATGGGTGCTGGAGTCTAGCCGAAATAGATTAAACTCTGGTACAGTGGATGCCATTCTTTTTTTGCACAGCGAACGTAAAAATGCTAAATGAACATTTCCGTGTGTAACATAAAACAAAGGTTCAGTGGTTATGTAGTGTAGGCTGTAAACTGTTGTCCTATGCAAATCTGAAATAAAATTAAAAAAATTGTTTAGCCTATTCGATGAATACAAACGCTGCTTTTTAAATGTTGAAAATGTTTATCATTATCTTACTAATATGACCTGATTTATGGTTCATATTCATAATCGTCTGTTGTTGCCAGTTTACAGGGCGATGTTTCCAAGCACATTCAGGCTGAAATAAAGGCTGTTTTCATTTACATTACAATGCCTAGTATGTCTATTTAATGGTTGCGGGTGCGGGGCGGGTTGTAAAAGTAGATACAGTGGTGCGGGACAGGCTGGGGCGGGCCAAATAATTTCATAAAAGCGGGACCCGTGGGTTGGAAAAAAAGGCTACCCGCGCATCCCTATCCCACACAAAGAGACAGTCTGGGAAGGTGGTCTGATCCGCCAGATCTAGGAACTCTTCCAAGTGTTCCTCGAGGGAGCAGTCTCCCTGCTCAAGGCATTGCAGATTGACAGCGGGGATGTCCATGATAAACTAAAAAAAACCTACAACCACGAACTGGAGACGAAAAATCAAACACAAACAATCTGCCGCTTTCTTTCCACTTCTTTAGGTCTAGAATTCTGTCAGAGTCTGGTGGTGCAGATAAAAACAATGAAGGCAAAGGAAGTTCAAACTCAGTCTTTACTGATAATCCAAAAGATATATGATAAAGGTGGCAGGAGAATGCACACCACAACACACTTATACACTTACGATACCCGACAAAGGGCCCGATTTACTAAATGGGGTAAATTAGCCTGAGAGCACAAATCCACAAATGCGCATATGGGAGTGCAAGTTTTCCACGTGATCTATTTTTGACATGCAAATTAAAGAAAATAGAGGCAGTCAAATCATTTACATAATTACCAACTCAATCTACCAAGATCATCGCAAATTAGCGTTGGGTCGCAAATAAGCAGAGCTGATGCTCATCAGGTGTGGGTCGACACAGGCACAACTTGTTTCATGTAATCTGACAAGCTTGCATATGCTTTTCTCAGGAAAAAGCATGGCAACACAGACCAAGGAGAGGCAGTGGAAAGAAAAGTTTTCTGCCGAAGAATTGGAAGTGTTAGTAGATAAATGTAATATAGTAAAATACTTCAAAATCGCAATGTCCAAAAAGGCGTGTTCCACAAATGACATTAAAGAAAGGTAGAATGACCAAAGAAGACTGAAGGTGGTCCTGTTGAGGAAATGTCCTTGACTCCTTTAGAGGAAACTATCCAGCAGTCGCTCACTGGAGAGCAAGTAACGTATCGACAGACTTGATTCGCTGGATCGCATGATTAAGGAGAGTTCTTCACAAGGTAAATGATTAGGCTATATGAGTCAAATAAATAATAAAACTTCATAAACAATGCACTTAGGATACTAATTTAATATTGTTTAATATCATATAAACAGGGATGACATCGTCAGCTGTCCACAGTTTGGATCCAGACCTGGTGATGCTGAATGTGGAACCAGCGGAGACTTCAACTGCTTCGCACGGGTCTTTATCTGGTCCTGAATCTAATTCCTCAACTCAATTACCCCTCATTGATATTTACTTGCAGTTACTCCAACAACAGCATATGCAGACCATTGCATTAAACAGACCTTGCCAAACTTGGTGAATGGCCTTGAGGTACTTTCTGCATCCATGCAGAAAATTGGGGGACACAAAGAAGTGCTTGTGATCCACATTCGGCAGCTGGTCGGAGCGATTTCAGGGCTGGCCATGTCCGTGGGGTAGTCTAGTCCAGGCCACACAGGCCACAAATGAATCCCTGGTGCGCGTTCTAGATTGCATGAATCCAGATGGCAACAGAAACCCCACAAGATCCAAAGGGCAAATACAGCCTGGGCGACCGGGATTGCAGTGTCAAAACATAAAACCTATTGAAGGCCAAGGTGACGTGAAGATTAAGCGCAAGAAATAGCTAATTTTCATTAGCATATTTTCACGCTTCAATTGCAACCTCACAGTGGCAATTATTGCGAATCTATTATGTTGGGGTATTGAGAGTATTTGTTGATAACTTAAATTTTATAAGATCAATAAATTGAGCAACATGTCAAGCTACTCTTCACAAATGTATTTTTTTCAAGTTAAGTTAAACACATTTCATATTGTGTGTTTAGATAATGATCGTTTAATTCTAGCAAATTCTAGAGCTTCTGAAATGTCCTGGCCATTTCAACATCCTCATTTAGGTTAAATAAACTATTCTGAGATTAGTACAAATGAGCCGCACCATTTTTAGGATACCATATAGCACACGATTGAATTATCCCTTCCAAAACACTGTTTTTCTGGCCAACCATGACCAGTAGCCCACGTTTATTCTACGGTTTGTGTGTTTAAAACGCAATTGGGGGAAATCTGAACATTATTATTTTTTGTGCGTGTAAAGGATGACGTGCCATGACACTTCTGTGAATTTAAGAGTTTATTAAATGAAGTAGGCTAGTTTTTGTTTTATATTTATTTTAATCTGAACCTAAATTAATAAACCAGCTCAAATTTTCAAAAAGTGAACACGAACATCACAGAGAAAACAACAATTCTAAAAGAATATACAGTAAGAAAAAAAAAAATTTCTAACATCCTATTTAGGAAAAATAGGTTCTTATTAAGACATCCCGAGTCTGTTGTCCATCAGTCTGCATGTGTACAGGGTTTGGTTCAATATCTGCATCCCTCGGCTCCTCAACTGCCTTGACTGCCATACCAGTGCGCACTGCAATGTTGTGAAGCAAGCCACAACAATTTGCCATACCTTTTCTGGGCTGTAAGTGCTCCTCCGGTTCTATCTAGGACACGTAAACAACATTAGGGGGATGCATTTCCCTCTGACGACCATTAAAAAGAGCATATAAACCCTTGATTTCATTATAAAAATAGTAGATATTGTAAAGCTGTAAGTGACTAGGTACTGTGTGCCTCCTCGGGTACCGTCAGGATGTCATTTAGTCCAGCCTTCAAATCGGGTACTTCCAGGGCTGAATGTGCCAGTCGAGAAATGGGAATAATGAATAGCCCTTTCCTGGTATTGTAGGCCTTGTTCAGACATTTAGCAAAAAAATTATTTTTACAAGCATGATTGTTTATGTCGTCAGGTGTTGCATCAACAAGACATACTGCAGAGATGTTGCTTTCACAGACGTAAGGGAACACAATAATGACACCCACGTTGCAGGATTGTTTCAAACAGAACTCATTCAGACTTCACTTTTTATTTTACAGCCCTACACCTTTCAGAATCTCTTACAATCAAATGTATAGTCTTTGATATTGGGATACAGTCCTTGTGAAAATCCCGACCAATAGCTAAACATGCTAAAGTGCATCGCATTATGAATGTATGAGAGTTTGCATTGTTATAACAACCACTGTGAACTTGCTTAATGGAAAAAAAGGTATGGCCACATTGTAATGTCTGAGTTTTCAAAGAAGATTGTTTACATCCCCTTTAGATCTGTTCTATGTTCTCTTATGTTGTAGGAGGTGTTTGTATGTATTCTGTCCTGGAAGAAGACCGGATTGGTTCCTAAAGTCTGCTTGGTCAGCTGACTCCAGGGTTGCGTCTCCCAGCATCGCCAGCCAACTATTGTTGCAAGTTCCGTCGTTATTAGCATAGTTCAACGAGCCGGTGTTTCCCGAAAACATAATTCTAATGAACATTCGCAAACAGCATTACACAGTTGTTTGGTTGGAACGACAGCTTTCGACCTGTGGTTAGAAGCAGAGTTTCTTGTTTGCATGACATGTGGACTCAAATCATTATCTTGAACCAAATAAGCCGGCAGACATGTTTGCAAATGTCTCTTTTTTTTTTCCTTCTTTCCATTCTTACACACTGATGACGTTTTTTTGTAACACACACATTTATTTATTTATTTATTTGTAATGTTTTTAATTAACTAGTGTTGGTTTACACAAGTGGTTTGCTTAACATCTGTAAAAGTTTTTTTTTTTCATGTTTGGAAGTGTTTATATAATGTTAATATTAAAATGATAAAACTCTAGGTCTTATTGTGAACAATGCATTGGTGCATAAAATAAAATGAAAGAATGAAAAAAAAATCTATTCAACAAACTGTCTAAATTTTGAGTTGACAAAACCAAACTAAACCAATCCAATTAGGCTTTACATACCAGCTTTAGGCTTTACTTGTACCATGAAACTGATCATCAACTTTCTCTATGTATCAACAAGGCATTCAGGCAGGAAAAGAAATAGGCAAAGAAGTGGATCCACGTGCAGTGAGATTAAATATAATAACCCACAAGGTAGCTGGAACAAACAAGATAAACCAAGACAAACAAACTAGAGACAAGCAGGGCTATACATGCTGAACAAAACCAATGAACTACTGAATTACTATGGAAACTGACAAGGACATGGGTGTGGTCAAATGAGTGTCCATGGCAACAAACAAGGGAAGAGAGAAGCAGGGAAACAATAGCAACAATGAAGACAACACTGAACTTAACTTCAAAATAAAATCCCAATTCACACCGCACAGACAAACACCAACAAACAAGTTGGCCGTCGGATTTATAATTTTATGAAAAATTATTTATGTTCACACTGCCCCAACAGACACTAACAAACGCTTGATAATTGTTCAGTCGGGTGAAAACAAAGTGGTTTGTAAACATGTTAGTTGGTGTTTGTCTGTGCGGTGTGTGAACATGCTCTCGATAGAAGTAGTGTCCATTGTTAGTTCAAGTTAACTAGTTAATGTTAACAAATGAAACCTTGTGTAAAATGTGAACAAAACTTTTTCCTATGTGGTGATCTTTAATTTGGATTATAAACAGTGAATTTATTGTATCAGAGATGTGTTATTTTTGCTCCTGATGTAATCAAATCAAATGCAGTAATTTTCCCTGGAAATGATTTCTTTTCAAATAACAGTAGGTCCCTTGTGTGTTATACTGCAATAGTGTGGTCTGGTGTTACTGGTTCTGGTGTTACTGGTTCTTTAATCACCTCATTAAAGTAGCTTCAGTATGCTAACTGTTTATTCCATATAAATGAATGTTTGAAAAATACAGAAATTGCTTCATTTCTCTCAAGAAATGAGATATGTGTGCAATAAAGGCCAACATAAGGAACCTGGCTTGAAAAAAAAAAAAAAAAAAAAAAAAAAAAAAAAAAAAAAAACATTGTTTGAACATTTTGTTCCTCAAGACCCTTTTCAGTAAAGACCGTCATTAAAATAATGCCTAATGATGTGGAACCTAAAACATAGTCAGTCAAAGATGAATGTTGGACTTCGTTAAGAGATATTTTGTGACATTTTGCTCTTTTCTTTCTATTTATCAGTAGTATTTATCTACTAAGTGTATGGACAAGAGACAAGAGAAGGCTAGCAAGGCAAGTTTATTATTTATATAGCACATTTCATACACTATGGCAATTCATGTGCTTTACAGAAAGGAATTAAAATAATAAGGGAAATTAAAACATAAAATAAATTAAAAGAGATATCCGATCCAATCAGGCTTGCATGGGAATTCTTTAACAGCATATATCATTTTATTTATTAGTGTTTATTGTGGTGATTTATTCTGTTGTGCAAGAGTGTGGTCGTGTTGATATTGTGGCCAGGTGATGCAGATGGGCTGGTAAAAAAAGAGATATTCTCATAAAATGGAGTTATATCTTTTGCACCATATTAATCATTCCGCAATTGTCTGGCAGCTGGGGGGAAAAAAAACACGTTAATTGGCTTTATGCACAGCTTCACTACTTCCTGAACTTCAGCCAGCCCTTTGTTTCCTGTCTGCCATTATTGGACAAACTGATTAATCCAGGTGTGCCTGGACTCAGTAACAATAATCAGGCACACCTGGATTAATCAGTTTGTCCAATAATGGCAGACAGGAAACAAAGGGCTGGCTGAAGTTCAGGAAGTAGTGAAGCTGTGCATAAAGCCAATTTACCATAAACACATGGCAAGTCATTTTAGCACATCTGCTAATATTGTTAGTTTCTTTCAGACATTGTATTTAAGTGAGAATGGTTTGAAGGAATTAAATATAAATTCAGCAAAGTTGTAAAGTTTGAATGGACAAAGACATCAGTGAGTCTGCAAAAAAAAACAGATCAGCAATAACACGCCACAGATGGAATGAGACCGTGTCCTGTGAACCTGCAAAATAAAATATAGACCAATGACAGACATATATTCATTGTAATGGTATGGAAATAAAAAATATATCGACTTTGTCATATTTATTCAATGCTTCACTCGTCTGCCACAACAATGTGATGTGTAATGTGATGTTCTTAGCAAATTTTGAGAAATATGATTTAGTTGTTTTGAATTTGATTAATTAACCCGCATAAATAAATAATTGTGCAGTAACATGTCACATGGACAATTCTTCAAAATCATAAGTAATGTCTTTCTGATAAAAATGCAAATATTGTTATGACAGATTCCATATCACTCCACACGTAAAGAAACCTGGCAGGTGTTGCAATGAAATGCAGTACAGAATAAGCAACATCATCTTTTTACATGCAAATGTAGATGTTTGTTCACCCCCTTGTTTGACGTTATTCATGATTGCTACATTGTGAATAATGTTTTGGGTTGGGTTTATGAAAAGGCCACGCTTTTTGTGTTTTTATAATGTAAACATCCCATTAATTCTGGGTATATTCCCTCTTTGTGCCATGACTGTGGGTGTTATAATAGTGAAACCACCTGCTGATTCCCTTTTGAGCAAAGTCCTCACTCGTGGTAAATATGCTATCAGTGCTTTTAAGTGTTTGTCACAAGCATTCTAGAGAGGAAAAAAACGTTTTTCAGGTGGAGTATGAATGTAAATTGCTGCTTGCAAAACAAAAATGTTGAAGAACTGTTGTAACGATGTTAAAAAATGTCTGATGCTGTTCCAAAATTAACCAATTTTCAAAATTTTGACCAACTGATTTTCATCAGTAAACATTTGACAATCATTTGCTATCTAATACAATGACATTCAGACAATAGTGCTTTAAAACAGGGGTTCCCAAACTTTTCCATGACAAGGCCCCCAAAATACCATGCGTAACCGAGACGTTTTCACTTAACCTCCTTTCTGAAACAGGCCCCTGATTATGTGATGGTGTTTGATACCAGCCTATCAGAAAGATTATAGAGATGGACCGATTACAATTTTCTAGGCCGATTACAATTTTTCATTGAGTTTGACCTGCCGATACAGATTTTAGCCGATTCTAGGGTTGCCAACTTCCGTAAAGAAAAATGCGGTGTACAGGGTTTGGCGGTGTAATGTGGTTCTTTACAGGAAAATAAGGGACACTCAAAATAATTGTACTGTCATTTCAGGTTCGTATGTTTAAAAGGTTCTCAGACATAAACACATTTGTGAAACAAAAGTGACAAAGACATTATAATGTTACAAAGGCTTTTTTATTTTGGATAAATCTCATTTGAACCTTCTATTCATATAATCCTGACTTTTTTAAAAACATTAATAATAATCAGACACATGGCGGCTGGTCGGGCTGGTGCATGCGATGGCTATATTGCAGGCGTACCAGGCCGACCTCCTTAAAGATTTGGATGAAGGCGAGGGTCCCACTCCATCAGATATCGCTAGTGTTGGGTCCAAGTCCACCTTTGTCGAGTCCGAGTCCAAAGAGGGCCAAGTCGGACTTGAGTCCGAGTCCTTGATATCCGAGTCCGAGTCCACAAAGATTTAAATGATTTGAAATTGACCTTTCACAAAGACCCGCCCCTCTTAGTTACTGTTGCTACGTCCAACAAGCCGTTCCGCTCTCACTCCACATGTTCTCACACAGTGAAAAATATTTTGTCACGAGGCACGTACAAAAAACAGGAAAAGAACTCAAGTGCAAAAAACGAGGTTTTAATAACAAAACAGTACAAACACAAATCAAAAACCCACGAGGGGGGAAAACATAATAATGAACACGAAACAAACACTGACTCTGAACAAGCACATCAACAAGGAACTGGGAGACGTAAGACAACGAACCAACAAATACTGCATACAAGAGGAGACTTAAAAAGGGAACAAATCAAGAGGGGACAGGTGGAACAACTCAAACACTAATCAGGTAACGAGAGGAAGGGATCAACAATCACAACAGCACATGGCACAACATAACTAACACCCATGTGCAACACAAGACAGGACAGACATGTGACATATATTGTGGAGCAAAGAGGACACTGACTATGCGCCAACATACAAGACAGAGCAGCCTACTTTTGGTATGGAATAAAGTCTCATCTTTTACATTTTTATAATTATTATGAAATTCAAACAATAAATCCTGTTTTGTGGTGCTTTAATGTGTTGGCCTCAGTTCAAGCAGCACATGAACTGATAATCTCTTCTAGTTATAGCACAAATTAAACATGAATGAAAATCAGAACTGCAAAAAGATATTAATACACACCATTTTTCAAGTTCAAGTCCACTGACTAATCTACTAACTGATTTGGTTTGTTTGTCGGACAAAAATGGCGGTATCTGCATTATGATTGGTCAGATCGCCTGTCAATCAAATTCCAGTGAAAGGTCTCAACACTGAGCTCTTAAATTAATATTTTAAACCTTACAACATGATTGCAATGTACAGTCAAAGTCATACGTTTACCTATTGTACATCTTTCAGAATCTGCAAGGTAATGCTCAAGAATGCAACACGATGCATTAAGAGCCAATCTGGAGGATTTTTCCTCATGAACAACCATTACAAAAAAAAAAAAAAAAGTTGTGGATACAAACACAAAATACAAGATAAATTACTTGATTGTAATATTGTGTGTCAGGTTATGATATTTACAATCAAGTAATCTGTCTTGTATTTTGTCTTTGTATTTTGTCTTGTGGACTAGGCTATTAAACATCTGTTATGTGAAAAAGCTTTTTCAGTGCAGTACTAAATAGAAACAATGTTTTTATGATCCTTCTTATTAATAAATAAATAAAAATTCAATTTTGGAGATTTTGAAAGGTGTATGTAAACTTATGACTAAAGTGTAAATGTAACAAAAATCATTAAATTATTAGACACCAAAATGTTGCTATGGTTATCACTTTCTCATGTTGCTATGGTTACTATGTCTTGTCAATCATCGCAATTTCAAGACTCACAGGACTAAAATTTAGCGGATTCACTCCCACATTTAAATGCATTTATCACTCTTTATAATTTACAGTGTGAACGTAACCACTGGTCCTCTAGAAGCACGAAAAACAAAACTATTATTTAGATTGTCAGTAGCGCGCTCCCTTTAAGCCATCACTCACCGCGTTCTGCACTCTCCCGAAAACTCTCGTTATAAACACTGAAGAGTCCACACTGCACAGTGAATCTCTCATTTATATCGCGTCAAGACTTTGTTTATGAGGGGATTTGCGAAAGGATAAAGCTTGTGCTGATTCTGAACATACATTTTAAGCGAAATCTCCGCATGTTGACTCTAAAATGCCTCTGATTTGCCACTGTGTTCATGCACTTAATATACATGTCTGTGATTGGCTAATGCTCAACGCGGAAACAACACAAGTAGTTTGGTTTCGTTTTTTGAATAATATTTTGTCCTCTAGTGCCTGGACTCGACTGGACTCGGACATTTTTCCGAGTCTAAAATGTCCGAGTCCGTTTTAAGTCCGAGTACAAATTCATCCGAGTGCGTGACAAGTCTGAGTTCATTCAAAATTGGACTCGAGTCCGGACTCCGAGTACCCCAACTCTAGATATCGCGGAGTTGAGAAGGGCCACAGATTTGTCTCTCCGGGCCACTAGAGAAACGGCCATGGCAGCTATGGTGGATACGGAGAGACATCTGTGGCTCAGGATAGATCTTTTCTGATGGATGCGCCGCTTTCGCCTTCTGGCCTGTTCGGCGACGCAGTTTCCACTGTCATCGACAGGTTTCAGGAGGCGAAGAAACAATCTGCGGCGTTCCATCAGTTTCTTCCTCGCCGATCTAAATCTGTTAGGAGGGCTGGTCCAAGTGGCCAGCCACAGCCGTCAGCCAGCTCCTAATACCGGCAAGAGCAGAAAGAAAGCGTTGCCTCTAGAGCCCCTCCATCTGGAGCTTGGCAACAGAGGAAACGTGCTCAGCCGAAGCCCACCGGCCAGAAAGGCGACCTGAGGGCCGTCATTCAGGCCAAGAGAGCGGGGAAGAGGTCCTAACCAAAGTGTTAGGACCTCAGGGGGCTGTCCTCCCCGCCGTGAAGCAACCGAGGTTGTTTTCACAGCGAAGCCCTCAGAAAAAAGATGTTATCCCGCCATCTCTGATGCTTCGGGCCACATCAATTTCCAGCGAACACCCAATAGGGTGTCCACCACAAGATTTAAAAAAAAAAGAGCAACCACTATGGTCACAAAAAATTTCTCATCTAGTTCCTGCCATTTTATCGCTTCAGGAAGTCGAGAACAGTGGTCAAAAGATACCCGAGACCAGCCTCGAGAGAATAATCACGTTTAAATTCATCAAAACTGATTTGCAGAAATCAAAACCCGGCCGGACAGTGAAAGAGATTAGCCGTTAGCGCGAGACCGGATCAAACCGGGAGTGACCAGACACCAGAGGATCCTGTTCAAAAATCTAATTATTTGTCCCAAAAGAATAATTCATTCTCAATTTATAGTTTATTGGTATGGACTGATGCACGTGATTGGATGATGACCGGTGTCGTGGCCATTCTCAAGTGTTGTGTGTTGCTGTTGTATCAGTCAGATCAGCGTAGCACTCAATAAACGGGACAAGAGGGGTCCCGTACGGGACAAATAAATTAGCCCCAATAATTGGGACGTCCCGGCTAATTTGGGACAGTTGGCAACCTAGCCGATTAAGATTTCATGCAAATTATGTGCATTTTAGGCACTTTTGTGTGAAATCATATTTATTTTGTCCATCAAAAGTGTGCTTTCACTTTAATTGAGCGTGAGCTGCGCAGCAAAAATAGACTCTGGTGCCGAAACCGCTTCACTGCTGCTCCTGCTTGCGGTGTGAATGCACCCATTGATGAACATGCACGCCGAAAAACTACACGCCATGTGCGTTCCGTGTGCACGTGTGATGCTGATGTTGCGTGATGTTAATTAGTGCATTAGACCGGCATAAAATCAGCATATGTCAGATTGACCGGCCGGTCGCCGATCACATGAAAATCGTAAATCCAATGCCGGTCACCAGCCAATCAATCGGTGCATCTCTAAAAGATTAGCACAAGTATAATGTTCAGATAGGCTATGCGACAAATTATTATAATGCTATTTCAGAACAATACTCAAAATATTATAAATATTTTTAATTTAAAAAAAATAAAAAATAAAATTTCTTCCAACTTCCCCCACTTTGAAAACTCCTGGTTTAAAAGACCAAATACTTTTTAGGGCCATGTATGATTTGGTTTAAATAAATAGGGACAACATTCTACAAGCAAGCTATATATTGCAAAAAATAACATTTATTTTAGTATTTAGTATTTAAAAAATAGTCTTTGAATGTGCTGAGTAACAATTCTTCTTCTATGAACTGTTTAAGTGCTTGAATCTAGGCCAACACTGTCTCTTTTTAGTGAGAATTCAATGCTTTAATAATAACCGAAAACCACTGACAGTCAGAGCTCCTTTGAAAATAACCGATAACACAAAGCAACTTTGAAAAGATGGAAGTGGAAAAGTAACAGACTTGTTCTGTGAGAAACTCCTTCAGCCTTTTCATGATGTGTATTGTTACTTTATTCCTGTGTCACTATTTAAATGGCTAATACATGTGAAAAGTTATTTGTGATATTATTTAGTGTGTGTATGTTGTCACGGTATAGCGTTTGATGATATAATCCAAAAGGAAGAGATGTATGACGCAGAAGGATGAGGATTAGGCCTATACTACAAAAACTTTAATAAACACTGCACTTTAAAAAAATAATGTAACAACCCAGCCTGGTCTCATTGTTAATACGTAGGAACTAATACATAACAGGTACAAGAGGCCTGTCCCGATAGTTAAATAACCGCCTGATTGTGATTATTTGATCTAACCGTGATTGTTTCTGACAACTGTGATTATTGCGCTCTTTTATAGGTCTACGGCACAAGGGGGAGTCGTGGACCAAAAGAAATAGACAAGCACTAATTTACTTTTTCAGCAATATATTCAAAGTCATCTGAAGCCATTCCATAGCTTAATGTGAGCGACAGAAGTATATTTACATCGTTTAAATAAAGTTCACGGAAACTCGTTTTCCCTCCTCTGCGGCTGTCAATCATTCTCCGTTAAGTATTCAAACAGCGTGCCTCCCCCGGTTACGACAGGATGCATGGTCAAACTCTCTCCAATATGATATATTCACGTTATAATGCTTGATCTGTAAAGGGCTGTGGATTTGCATAAAATGACTATTTTGCTGGAGTTTATTGCTGTTTCTAAACGACTCGCTACCGTGTGCCTGATCACACACAGCACACGGACTAAGAATCAGCATCAAACGCACAATAACTGGAATTTGAAACCGTGAAGACACAAACGATCAATAAACTGTTGGACAGATAGCCTACACTAGGATTTGTGCGCTCGACATTTCTTCGCTTTGTGCCGTGAACTTTTAAAATGCGCACTTGTGCAGTGCTGCAGACTGTGACTCCTGTTGCTTTAAGCACATCATTGGCAACCATCTTGAATTTGAAGGTCAAAAATAGGTCAAATCAATAAATCTACACAATTTATGTAGATCACATCAGACCACTTATTGGTCAGGTATATCACTTTAGTTTTAATAGCAAATCCTGAGATACTGCAATTTTGATACATGAAAGAGTCATGTTTCTAGCAAAGCAATTTCAGATCCTGAAGGATGCTTTGTAATTGTCAGTCGTGTTCTTTTTGTAAACTCCAGTAGTTTTAATAAACATATATATCCCAAATTAGGATAACCCAACTTTTATGTCCATGCTTTTCTCAAAAATCCCAAATCTTGACACTCATAACCTTATTTTTGGAGGAGACATTAACTGTGTTATCAATAATAATCTTGATAAACCTGTGACTACATTAAATCATCATGTTCTTCCGCTATGTCCAGGTCTCTAATTTCACTGACAAATCAAATAGGCTGTGTAGCCTGGTGCTTTTTCCATCCTTCTGACAAAGTATTTTCTCTAACATGCACCATGTTTACTCTCGTATTGATCACTTCTTCCTTGACAAAGCCCTTCTTTCTTCGGTTATTTTTCTCAGGTTACTCTGCCATTGTTGTTTCCGATCATGCCCCACATACGTTAGATATCTCCTTTTTGCCCGCTTTCAAGAGCCGCCTTCTGTTGAAATTTGATGTAGGGGTTCTCTCCAGAACTGACTTCTGTGGATTTTGATCCAAAAACATTGACTTTTTTATTGAAACTAATAAAATCGAAACAGTTTCTGCTTCTATTTTATGGGAGACATTTAAAGAGTTAATTCGTGGTAGAATCATTTCCTTTAGTGCCCACTTAGTTAAGATTAGAAAATCTTGGCAGCAAGAGCTTATCCGTTAAATTTTAGAGGTGGATAGCCAGTATTCCAGCGATCCCAAACCCGTTCTTAATTTGAAACGTTTGAAATTGCAAACTGAATTTGATTTGCTCTTAACAAATAAAGCAGAATATTTACTCAAAAGAACTAAAGCCACCTACTTTGAACATGGGGTCAGAGCTGACCATCTTCGTGCATCCCAGCTTAAACACAAGTCTGCATCCCCTGTTTTACACAGATTTATAATAACTATTCTAATATGCTCATTACTGACCCACAAAATGTTTTCCTCCTTTTCCTCCAGGTTTTATACCTCTCAACCTCCTTCTGATGCATCCTTAATGGAGTCTTTCTTACATAATTTAAATATATCTACTATCAATACATTAACAGTGGAGACGGAGATTAGATGAACCTCTCAGGTTAGATACAATCACCAATTGCATTGGTCCTCACTGCAGAACACGAAATCCAGGGGGCGGAGTTGGATCTAGATCTAACTCCTCCCACCTTACATTTACCGAAACCTACCAATCTCCACCCCCTGATCCCTAAACCCACCCCTAAACCTTCCCATCTCCACCCCCTGACCCCTAAACCTACCCATCTCCACCCCCTGATCCCTAAACCCAGCCCTAAACCTACCCATCTCCACCCCCTGACCCCTAAACCCAGCCCTAAACCTACCAATCTCCACCCCCTGATCCCTAAACCCAGCCCTAAACCTACCAATCTCCACCCCCTGATCCCTAAACCCACCCCTAAACCTTCCCATCTCCACCCCCTGACCCCTAAACCTACCCATCTCCACCCCCTGATCCCTAAACCCAGCCCTAAACCTACCCATCTCCACCCCTTAGATCTGGATCCAACTCCGCCCCCTGGATCTTGTGTACTGCAATGAGGTGCTACTGCTTGCATTGGTCATTCATTGGTCTTACTTGCATCCAGATGACTTGTATGCTCAGGACCCAGTAGGCTGTGCCAATGAAATTATGCACTTACCTGCCTACATTCTGTGTGGACAGGACAGGACATCTTGCTGTAGCTCGATCATGTGGATATCATGTCGTCAAGACGCTGTGCTCTCAGCTGTGGAAATAAAGTCGGTTTATTTTCACTTCCAAAGGATGAGGCTGTGAAGAATCAGTGGTTAAAATTCATCTTTGCCACGATACCACAGCAGTATAATCCCAAACTTTTGTTGAGTTACCTTCATTTTACTGACGACTGCTACTCAAATCTCTGAGTTCAATCCGGGATTCGCAAAATGCTTGCTCTAGAAAGATGGGTCAGTACCCAGTTTATTTGGACCAACTTGCTCCTCAGAATCACAACCTGCAAGTATGACTAATTATTGATGTATATATTTTCTTCAAAAAACTTAGTTTAGTGTTTTATATCGTTCGTTACTGTCTCTAGTTTACGGTGTACAATCACTGAGCTGTAGGAAGCTTCCGGATGGAGCTGACATTCAGTTATGGCAATGGGCGTTTTTGTTTTCGACACGCGCTGTATGCGGTAGACCAATCACAACACACTGAGCTGTCTGGCCAATCAGAGCAGGGTAGCTCACGGAAAAGAGGAATTTAGAGAGATTGATTCAACCATGGAGTCGTTTGAGAATCATTGAAAAGTAAAATGGGGTCACATTAAACTGTGTGAGGTTGGAAAGTGTTTTAAAAGATAAAAAATAAAGTGAATAAATGAAGTGTATTTACAATTTCTACAAGGAACTTAAAACAACACAATACAACTGGAAGTGGGTAAAATATGTTTCATGTGTGACAGTGTCACAATGTGGTGATGTGAAATGTTTATTATGAGAAAATGAAAGCATGTAAACCTGTTGTAGGAGACCTCCAAAACAAAATTAGGAGACTTTTAAAAAGCATAATGGGGCACTACAAGAATAACTTCACAAATTTGGTTGATCAAATTAAACTTGACTTAAAAGGTTGGGGCAGCCTAGCCTTTTCTCTTGTAGGGAATGGAGACCATTATAATGAATATTTTGCCACAACTTTTACTTCTCTTTCAGTCTCCCCCTCTGTTTCTACCTAAATCTTTTTCACGTTTTTTTTTTTTTTTTTTTTTTAATCTCCTCATCTATTTGGGCAGGTAAGATTCTTAAGGTGAATAAAACTATCCTTCAATGAAATAAACGTGAGGTCTAGCTATGCCAAAAGTTATTTTTTTTATTACTGGTTTGCTGATATTTCTTAGATTTCCTTATGGTGTAATGTGCCGGAGGTCAACTGGTGTACTCCAGAAGCTACTTCTTCCCTCTCTGCACTAGTCTTTGCTCCTTTGTCTCTGTGTCCTTCTAGTTATAATAGAAATCCCATTGTACTATCAACATAAAACATTTTGAAACAATTTCGACAACATGTTCGGTTGGAGTCACTCCCGTCTGAAGTCCTATTTGCGATAATCACTAGTTTCTGCCACCAGTTCTTGATCACACTTTTAAAAGATGGAGAGATAAGGGCATTGTTTGTTTTTCAGATCTTTTTATAGATCACTCTTTTGGTACATTTACCAGTCTTATTTCCAAATTTAACTTGCATACTGCAGGCTTATACAGGTATTTTCAACTTCGTAATTTTGCCAAAACTAATTTCCCCAGTTTCTTGCAATTACCAGAAAAAATCTGGTAACTGAGGGATCGATTTTTAGGATTTGTCAACTCGAACAAACTCTGAGTTTCAGAGTAGATTTAAACTAGCTTCGTGCAACGGGCCTCTGAGTGAGGTGATGGGGTGGTGGAGGAATGCTGTGAAACTGTCATGGGACAGAGGTGAGGGAAGGCTATATTTATACCGGCTTCCTCTTGTGCTGATTGGTTGATTACCTGAACATGCTCCTCCCGAACTTTGTTACATAAAACTTAATTTCACTTTTAAGTTCACACGTACATGAAATCAGATGTAGTGGTTTATGCGTATTTGGCGTGCTGTCCGAGAGAGGGCTCCGAGCTCAAAATTGAGCCCAGAGTACTCCCCCAAAAAGACCAGGTACGTGCAGACAGCAATCGTAAAATGATGTGAAATTGACCCCTTAAAAAATTAAAGGGCACGAGAAGGTATTTGCAAATTTTCAAGTTTAACCGTTTAACCAGGAGGGCTCTCGCAGCATCCGTCGGGAGCTTGGATGCTCGCGGTATCACACGGGTAAGCCCCGCAAGAAGTTGAACTGTAAGCTCGAGTACGACGCGAGATTTATACGAGCGTGATTCGGGAGCGAGTTTAGCCGTTTGACTGGTAGGGCCCTCGCAGCATCCAACGGGAGCATGGATGAAGTGCTCGCGGCAACGGACGGGTAAGCCCCGCCAGCAGTCGAACAGAGGGCGCCTGCTGCTGAACTCGGTCAGGGGGCTCGACTGGCACTTCGAAGGGGGCTTGGACACAGGAATAGACCCTTCGCGGCTCAATGAACGGGGAGCCCACACCGAGACACGAGCGCGGCCGTCCGACGATAACTAACTCAGGCAGGCTCTCACTGCTATTCGAACAGGAGGGTTTGACCAGCGTTTTGGAAGGGGGACTGAGCCCGACCTACGAACGGGGAGCCATCACTGTGTACGAACGGGGGAGCCTGCAATTGTTTATAAAAATAAATTAAATTGTTCATATACTTTTTGTAGCGGCCGTGAATACGGCGAGCCAAAATTGTTTTGGAAAGTGGTTTGGAGAGTGACAATGAATGAAGCGCAGCAGGTAATGGGAATGAACGACTTCATTAGTTAGGGCTTGGTGTGCGTTTCTGATGTGGAAGTGGCTGGATTTGATGTAGGTTTTGAAAGCTTCTGATGACCAGCGACCAAGGATTTGAATTTGTTGTTGGGAAAGACCTTTTTGGGCGGCTGTGGTTGCTGCTCCGATACGAAAGGAATGAGTTTAAAATTACTTTCCTGCGATACCGGACTGGATGAGAACTGCTTTAAGATTTTTTTGGTTTTGGTTTTGTATCAGTTTTACTTTGTTTAATGAAGAAAGATAATGTTTCGTTATCTACGATCTGTAAATCTGAAATTGTAGGGTGGATTTTCGTGTCGAAGTTAGATGTGATTGTTTATTCGGAGCAGCGAAGAAAACCGAAGAAAGCTAGGATGAACATTGCTTCTAGTGTGCGGGCGGTGTTGGTGAAATGGTATCCGAGACGGAGTGTTGAAATATATTTGGTGAGTATTTGAATTTTAATAGGTAGTCTGGTATCCGGGCGAGTGGGATGAGTTCTTTGAATTCCTTTAATGATAAGGGACGTTTGAGAGTTATTTATGGCGGGGGTGGGCTTACCGTAGCCTAATTTATGGAAAAATTGAATGCCGCTTAGATAGCTTTTTATGGACCCGGCTTGGAGACCTTTAACTCTGTTAAGGTGAGATATGCAGGACATAATGGCTAAAAGAGAAAAATCGGGAAACGGCAGGTTGTGAGAGAGGTGAAATGTTTTGATAGATTTCCATGCGGTGTAATATGTTTGGAGGGTTCTAGGTGAAACTGCTTGGAGGATGGAATTGATAGAAGTGTCCAGTAGGGATTTTAGCGGATGATTTATGGGAAGATCAGCTAAGAATAATGAGTGACTGGGGTTGGAATTGTATCCACTTCTGGCGCCAGCATCCTGAATTTCTGAAAAGAGAGAGTCAGCGATTTGATTTTGTGAGCCTGGGACGTGTTTGGCAGTTATTATAAACTGATCACCAGCAGAGATCCAGATGAGGCGTCTGAGGAGTGGCATTAACGCAGGTGAGTGAGAACGGCCTTTGTGCAGTGAACAGTTGTTTCGTTGTCACAGTGGACCAGGATGCTTTTAGTTGACCACTCTCTCCCCCATAGGGAACCTGCGACCACGATCGGATAGAGCTCGAAAGGGGCCGAGGAGGCTGAGGACTGAGGACCAGGGAGACGTGAACCAGCGTCCTTGGTAAAATCCCCCGAAGCCAATCGAGGGGGCTGCGTCTGTGAACAGCTTAATATCTAGGGGGAGAGAGCCATTCCATGTTAAGCCATTCCACTGGTTAAGGAAAGTTAACCATGCATGTTTTTGCACTCACAAGATAAAATAATTTGGTCTTCCAATGCCGTGAACGGATGACGCAGGTGTGTGAGTAGATGCACGATGAAAGGGCGGCCTTGCGGAATTATGCGCATAGCATAGTTTAGGTGGGACTTGGACCCGATCAAAATTTTTCGATAGATTTTTTCCTTAGGCAGTAAAGCCTGGAAATTTAATGAGTCCAATTTGATGCCCAGAAACTCGATGGATGTAGTTGGACCCATTGTTTTCTCCTGAGCTAATGGGTTCCCTAGCTCTGCAAAAACTTTTTGCACCGTGAGGAGGTGTGCCGCTGGGATGGCGTTGTGTGGTGAAATGATTACGAAATCATAGAGTAAATGGAGAAGATAAGGAATTGCGTAATTATTGGCTAGAATCCAACATATGGCTTCGGATAAGGTGTCAAAAATTTTGGGGCTGCTTTTGTAGCTGAATGTTAAACTTTTTCCGCCAGTTCAATATTTCCGCCGAATAAATGCCATGAATCTGGGTGGATTGGCATTAATTTGAAAGCCGAAATGATGTCTACTTTTGCCTGAGAGATCAATTATCATGTGCTTTTTCCATGAACATTTTCTGGTAGCCACGCCTATGGGGCTAATACGAAATGTATCAATATAAGGGTGATTCGAAGGGTCCGATCCGAAAACCTGGTTCGATTTCTTTTTTGATTAGTTCGTCTACTACTTCAGACTCTGCTAGGGAGGATTGAAGATTATCGCAGATGAGGTTTTGAGTGTGCTGACTTTCTACGCCGGGTTTGAAACCTTATTAGAGACCAGACAGCAGATAATTTGTAAAGTTAACGTCGGGGTGATGAGATAATTCGTCGGCTATACTGTGAATAACAGGACTCAAGAGATAGTTTTTTGCACTTTTATTTACAGACTTCTGCAATGGACATACAGCGTGGGCATGTGCACCTCCACAGTAGTTACAGACGTGGAGAAAGCGACAGCGTTGTCTTGGGCATTTTCCGTCGTTGAAATTATTGCATACTTACCTGTTAGATGCAACACATGAGGCTCTGCTTGGAAAATCTCTACCGAAACTGGCGGCTCGTGGAACATAGCTGGTAAATTTAATCGTGTTCTGTTCTGGGCAGGGAGGAATTGAGGGGTTAATTTGAGGGCATGTCGTGGCGGGATGGTTGACGGATCTGCAAATTGCACATGAAGTGTTTCGTCACCTGAGAAAAACTCTGTTATGGAGATCAGAATCCAAAGCTCCTCAATAAGGACACTGATTCCATTGAGAGATACTTACGCCACATTTAGCAGATTACACTTTGTGGTACGTGTAAAAATGGCTACCCCCGTAGGACAGCGCGAGCTCCGATATGATGGAAAGATAACAATTCAGCTCACGCCGTCTATGGGAAAAAGCAGAACATATAATTTCGGTATAGCTGTTGAAGGCAATACAAAATTCAGCCAATGACAATGTGCATGATGAAACCCGCGTGTTGTTTTTCAAGGTAACGGATATATCGCCGCATTCCACCTGGCGATTGGACTCTGATGGGGGAAACAAGGACAATACAGAGTCCAAATCCACGTCCGCACCTGCAAGGTTTTGTGCTCTGGTATTGTTTGTCACTGGAGGAGGTTCTGAGGCGATGGCGTTTGGAGGAGGAGCTGGTTGAGGTGTTGCTGAGAAGAGAGAGAAGGGAGATCGAGCATTGGGAGGGTTAACAGGAGTGAGGGCCGAGGCTGAGACCAATTGCGGAGGCATCCTCACGCAAAAATGGGGAACGGGACGGGAAGGGGAAGGAATGACGTCGGTGCTTGTCCAGTTAGCAGAGGCATCCTCACGCTAGGGTGAGCACCTGGTGAGCACTCCTCTGCATCTTGGCGAGCGTGGAGAGGATCGTGTGAGCCGGCGTCCCCGTAGAGGTGAGGGAAGGCTATATTTATACCAGCTTCCTCTTGTCCTGATTGGTTGATTACCTGAACGTGCTCCTCCCGAACTTTGTTACATAAAACTTAATTTATTAAAACTGCAATAAACTCAAATTATGAATTCAGTTAATAATATTATTTATAATAATAATAATAATTTAATATTTATGTATTATTGTAGATAATAAATTCTAAAATATAATAGGCCTATTGTATGAACCTTAAAGGATTCATTTGTACATCTCTACGAGTTGTAAAAGGGATTATCCATTAATTGATAGTTACATAAAAAAGGTATGTGCTGTAACTATACTTCACCTACAAATACTTATGAATAAGTATTTGTGAGATAACAGATGGACAAGGACAGGATGAGATGATGAGGATGAGATAACAGAAAAAGGTAAATGTAAATTTATATATTCAAAAACTTAAATTCCAAGCATCCAATCTCTGTCTCCATTTGTGCCAACAGAATATTTGGCCTTATACTGTGGGGATAGAGGTGTGCTCTGCTGTAAATGATCAGTCCTGAACTACTTCTGTTTAGGAAGACAGCTCATTCCAAGAGTCCGACCTCCAGCAGCCACCTTTGATGGATAGTTTTCCATGGACAACTGACAGCTGAGTGTTTTTGCATTGTAAACAAACAGAGCGAACTTGTTATACAAGTAAGCCAAGTGGATATTGTGGCAGTACCGGAGAATTTGCAAGTCTGGGATAGCTCCTCTACCCAATCAATTATACTGTCCTGCGTACAGGTCCGATCGTAAGGGCTTGTGGTTCTTTTGCCTTTTATTGTAAACAAATGCAATGTTTTGAGCTAACCTCTTCAGAAAAAATAGGGGCGGTCGGATGACAGTGGTTGACTCAAACAATAAGTTTGACAAGTTTATTTAGATTTTTTTATGTCTAAAAACATATTTTTTTAGTTTTCACTGTTAAAAATATTTTATCAAGCTAACAGGGATGTTTGACTTACAGATACAAAAAGAATTGTGAATTACTTTGAACCTAAAAAGTAAAAGGGAAAAAGACCAGCAGTATTCACCAAAATGTTTTCCCAACTAGCCTAGGAAAGCTGTCTGAACAAAGAGTTTTAAACTGAGCAATGGTGTGTCACTGTTCTATGGTAATATCAACTATTTCACTGCCATCGTTTTCTGAAAAAGTTGCCAGCCAGCATTTATGATCATTTTTATAAAAATGTCAATATATCAATGTGTCAAAAGAAAGAACAGAGCCTCTGCTTTTAAACAACAACAACATCTCTATTTCTTCTAGCTTCATTTATTATTGTTTTTTATAAACACTTGAACATGCGTAAGTTTCATAATAAAAGCAACATTTGAACAATCTTTTTTATCAAAGAATACGTCTGGATCGGATTCAGAACGATGATCAAAACATGGACTGAGCAGATCAAGTCCATCAACACCCCTAAAGTTCGCACAGGCCTGTTCCTCTTCTTTACGCAGGTCTTCTTCGCTTGTTTTTGGACCCGGAGATGCTGTAGTATTTCAGAAGAGGCCTAACAGTGTCCCTTACCGTATAATGGCATCCCTTCCGTGTGTAGATTTGAAAATCATGCTTTCCCCGTCATTGTTGAATCACAGAAGCTACACCAGTTACTTTGCCAAGAGGTCTCTTATTTCTTATTTGTATACATGTTTCAGCAAAGGAGAGAAACTTGAGAAGATGTTATATTCGTGCCGGGTCTATGTGTTCCCGGTGTTTCTCCTCCCTCACCCCTCATGCCTCTGTTTCTCCTTCCTCTCACCCCATCATGCCTTTATGTTTCTCTGTCACTACAGTAAGGATTGAGCTTATATACACCAGTGAGGGACTTAGTTACAACTTCCTTGTAAGGTAGTGTGGTGGGACGTACTGTTGCGTCTCTAATCAAACTAATGCGCTTGGGTCATCGAGGGTCCGATTATGAACTGTGCTTTACCGTATAAAAGGGGATTTCTAGTCACTACTTGCATGTGATTACCGTCTGTGTTGTGCGTCATTGCCCAGGGACCGCCCCTTCTGGTTTTCTCATCCGTTTCTGCTTTGAGCTGTGAGGATAGTTCGCTGCTGTGGGCTGTCGGCCGCTTCTACTTCCCCTTTACATGCCTCTCCCGCAGTCCCATGCTTTGTGACTTTCTGTGTGTGCGTGACGTGGATGTGCGCCTGGTTATGAAATGAAGGAGGAGTAGACTCTTCTGTGAGGCCTGCGGGGGAACGCTGTTTGACGCTGCTGTTTTGTATATCCGGATTCTCACCTGTGACAAACTTTCTCGTCAACACGTGCGGGGTCGATCTCTGTGTGTTGTGTGACGCCTGCTCTCCAGCATTTGTTCTTGTGATCGACTTTTTTTTTTCTTCTTCAACTAGTCCTTCAATTTGTTTGTTATTTGCTTTATTTGCTTTTGGTATATTTATTTTACTTTTTTTTTCCAGTTCATTCCTTTATGAAGGTTGTTTTGCTTAACTGTATTCTTTATTTGGGCTTGTTTTGTGAAGTTCTCTTGTAGTGTTTTTTTTTTTTCTTTTGCTTTATTTTTAAGACTTTTTGTCTTTTTAAGATTGTCTCTGCTTTTAAGAACATCTCTGCTCAGTGAACATTGCATTGCACACATACCTCTAAGCAAAATATATAACTCTCCCAGCTACCCTCCCTGTGTCTAAAATATGATCCTTAAACACGTGTCCATGCAATCTGTAGTCTAACTCATGCATTTTAACCTCCATAAGATAATACAACTGATTATGAATACTAATAAAGAATAATAATACAGATAAATAATATTAAATACTGAAATTATATTAAAAGATGAAGACATTTTAGTCGGCACATTTTATGCCGGCATCGGCATAAAAACTTGTCAGCGGCAGGGAAGCATTGTGGCATAAATGACGGAAAATGTCATCAATGACAGGGAAAGAGTTAAGAGCTCATCATCAAATAAATATTTCAATGTTTCTGTATAAACATGTCAACCTTAACACACAAACCTCGAACATTATCAACTAAAAAGGAGAGCACACGACAAATAAATAAATTACAACAGCAATACCAAGTCTGTAGACAACAAAACATAAGCTTATAGCATATAAATGCATAATTAATTCATGCTGTGTATATTCCAAGCTTGGAGCTCACAGATCAGAGATCCCTGTCCTTATATTCATTTAAAATCATTATTGATTTAAGTCTTTTACATTGAAAATTAGATTGTAGGCATATGTTTCTTGCATCAAAATATGGCTTGTATTCTGAGCTATGATTGAAAATAAAAACAATGTTACAATTGTCCTTGTCCTTTTTCATTACAACAGTGTATATTCTAAATCTCAACTCATGCATCAAAGGCTAATACATTAATGTTGCACAAATTGTTTTCTAAAACCCAATTGGGTTGTCTATTTAATGTAATGGATGACACGTACATGAATATTCAATCAGATAAGCTATTCCATCCAATTCAAAAAAGGAATTCTCAACCATCAGGTAGCATGCCTCATCACTATACATGAACATTTGTATCAAAATAGAAGGAATATTCCTGGCCGCCAGCCAAGATTCCCATCTGCCTTTGAAAGCAGCCTTCCCCATCTACTGAGATTAGCCTGTCAGAATATACGGCTGACATACGTTGTGAAAGAGAAAGAATCTCTCACGCACCGGTTCAGATAATACCTGCTGGATGCTGTTATTGTGCTTCTATCGTTCCCAGTTGCTGCAAATCGTCAGTGAGACCTGAACGGGTGGTTGAGATAATGACTTTACTCCCAACCCCCCTCTCATGTCCAGGTCAATCTCACACCAACTGCCCATATTTCCCTCCTGGAATTTGCCAATCAAGCCATTGGATAGCCTTGGACCTGGCGCTGAAAAAATAAGAGGGCAAAGCTTCTCACAGGTAAAATTATGGACATGGCATCGTCTAAAGTAGTGTAGACTTTTTTTAGAGCTACTCAAAATATCATCTGTTATCAGACATGTCTTGTGGCATGGTTCACATTGCACCACAGTCTGGGTCCCCGGAGAAAGATGTCTGTTAGCATTCCCATTTATTCAGCCTGCATGCTGCTGTCTTTCCTCGTGGATACATTTTCTGGGCACAAAGATTTTGACCCAATTACTTGAGTCAAAAAAGCCATGTGACTAATTACTCTGAAGTTATTACCAGCAGGGGCTGACTGTCCATCCTAACCAGCCAAATCTTGACCCCATGATTCTGGCCAAAAACACATGTAGAGAGGAAGAAATTTCTGTTATGGTGCTGTTAGATTTACGGTCGTTCAGCCAAAGTCCTTTTAATTGGAATTTGTGCGAGGATGGAAAAGTTCCCCACGCAGATTTCGCTCATGTATAAGTTGGTCATGGGAATTCGCAGCATTTACCAACAGAAAACTGATTCCTTAGAAAGTGACTTCGAAAGTGAGTCATGATTGTTGCAATATGGTTTCCTTTCCAAAGGGAATGAGACGCTGTGTCCCCTAAGGGTCGCTATGGGGAATGCCTCGGCATGGCTGGTATCTGAATCATGAGTCTAAACACAACAATGAACTTGAAATTGGCAATCAGCAGCCTATATGACGTAACTACTGGTGCCACCGTGCGTACGAAATGGTACCTGTCGAATACGTCATCCTCTTTCTTGTCTTCAGAAGACTGTTTGTTTGTACACGAGTGAGGAGCACACGCATCTCGCTTTTGAAGGAACTAAAGGATTTCTCTATGAAAAGCTCTGTTTTATTCTGAGGAAATGATCTTTTCAGAACTATAGAATCTGACATTTGAACTAGTGCGCTTGACTTACAAAGGGTTACCAAAAGTAAAGATTTCTGAAAAAAAGGCGAGTTTCTGCTAGACAGGCAGATATTTTTAAATTATATTCATTTTTTAGCACAAGGTGGCGCTATAGCAAATCTTCAAGGCATTTTGTCGAAGACATATATCAAGTTTTGTAGCAATAGCCTATGCCAATGTTCTCGTAAAATATAGCATTTTATGACAAAATCCAAAATGGTTGACGCCCAAATTGGGTGATATTGGAAAATTGGGTATTTTTGACCTGTGATTTTTGGTCAATCTACTCAGAAGTTGTAATCAAAAATTGTTTGATTAGTAGGTGATGCTGTGCCAAAAATGTGCAAGTACTCTTAGATCATTTTCCCTAGTTTGGTCTTAATATGTTAAATATAGCCTCACATCCATTTTGGTTTGCTCTTTGTCAAATTGTCTTGGAGTTCGAAAAAGTTTTTTTTTTTTTTCTGGAAATTTCAAAATGATTTAATCATTTTGATGACAAAATCATACGGTGCAGTCTACTAGGTCCTTTCTACTTTTTAAAATGTATTAGCATAAACATGAGTTAAAATGTGGGCAGTTGACTCAAAATTTGCTGTGGTTAATGATCAGACTATGCCTATGTGCAAAATGTAATTTCTTTCCTGCAAACAATTGTATTAATTGTATAGAACCATAGACTCAAGAGCAGAAAAAGAAGAACAACACTTAAGAATACAACAGGTGTAAACAATAAAACATGATTCTAGGCACAAACACATTTATGCTATTCCCCTTTTCAGAGGGCAGTTGAAAAAAATGATTATTATCATGATATTTAGGTTCATTTAGAGTAATTATTTTATTTTTAACCATTGCAATGTCATCTTATATGCATCATGCTTGGAGTGTTATGAAAATTGAGACTACATTGTGCAGTATAGGGTTAACAAAAACAGAATGTGGCCCCATGCTGTAGAACAAATGATTACACATAACCCAGCCACGACAACAAGAAACCTGTTGCTCAGCTTTGCCCAAGAGAATTACTGCAAGAAATTACTTTTCTGGATTTCACATTTTGCTGATCACATACACTACTCTCGCCCCCCAAAAATGCCTTTCTGTGCTTAAAACACTCAATACCCTTCTAATGAGCTTCTACTTGTATGTTAATGATCAAGCTGCAGTAAACATTTGTTCTTGGGGATAAAAGCTCATTTGTTAGGCTGATATTCTGAATGTGTTGGCAAAACAGCTGAAAGGCCGAACCATCCGTTATGAATTAAATCCTTATTTAAATCTTGGACATGGCACCTTGAAAAGTGCCATCTATAGATAATATTAAAAATACATATTTTATCTAAAATAAAACAAACTATTTACTCATCCTTTTTTAAATGTGTGGTAGAGCCAGTCCTTGGTTCTGATTGGTCAACATCCACTTTATTACGCAGCTCTCTGAAATGCTTGATTCTGATTGGTCAGTCGCAAAGCTGCTTGCTATGAACAGTCTTTCCACACTGAAGCTTTGCATTTAGTGAGCTAATTAATTATTTAACTCAAATAAATATTTTGTGTCCAGATATTTACTCATGTGGCAAGCAGCCATGTAATTCGGATAATGGACATTCAGCCGGTTGTTATTGCAATCTAAACCCCTTGTGGGAAATGTTGAAATTTGTATTGATCATTTACCGTATAATCTAATTGGAATTTGTTTTAAAAAATGTGATTAGATTAAAACATTTCAAATCATCTTGTTTCCTTTTTTTCTGAACTATTACTTTTTACAGTGCACAATCAAAACTGATTTTTAAACCCGAGTAAAACCTGACATGATGGCATGAATGGGGAAAAAAAAGTGTTCTACAACAAGGCAATGAATAACTAATCAATGTTTTTAAATTATGTTTTGTTCAGGTTGCTATTTGCATATGCTATGTACTTACTGGAGACACTAAGAATTGCTGAATCATTTAGAGGTAAATAGAAAACATTCTATGTGTGTTGCTATGTTTTTTTTATTTTTTTTTAAAGTCTAATCTTGCGCTGTTGTGAGACACGTGAAAGTGTCTGTATTTATATTGAATTAAGGTTTCAATGGCCACGACCCTGAAAATTCTCGCTGCAGCAGCCCAGCCTTTTTAATTTGTTTTGACTGTCATTTTGACGGGGGGGGGGGGGGGGGGGGGGGGGGGGGGGGGGGTTGGGTAGGCTGTGATTTATGATGATGTAAATTATGCCAAAGCCCTTTCCATTGATTAGGGTGTTTGCTTATGCATTTTGTTTTGTCGACGTCAAACTAAGATGTACAGCACATTTTTTCCCATCTAAATGCAGGGTGAGGTGAAACTGACTTGACTTATTTTTGTCCGGGTAATTAAGCCACACAAAAGCTTTGCAAAGGGAAAATAATTCCTTGTTTGGCAAGATTTAAAATGAAAGAGGTGCGGAAACCAACAAACCTAAAACTATGAAAATTATTCAGTTAAGGGTTAGTTTGAGAGACAATTGAAGACAACACAAAATACAAATAAATTTGTCATAAACAAAGCAAGGTATATGAAACTAATATAACTAATAATAGTGGTAACTCTTTACATTAAGCTTCCATTTGTTAACAATAGGGGTTCTTTTGGGGTCGATCACTGGAAGCAGCATTGGCTGATACTAATCACCAAAACAAATAATACTACATGATAAACAAGGAGACCCCATGGATCTGTGGTAGAAAAAAATACATACCACAATACTTATCAAAATAGATACAAATAGATCACGTTTTTAAAAACATCGGTTAGAGTTTGGCTTTGGATACAAAGCGTAAAAAAATCTTTACATATGAGCTACTTAACCCTCTATGGTATGGGTTCATTAAGATATCAATATGATATCATTAAGAAAATTATTTGTGGTGTTTTTCCTGCTTAAAATTGGACACTATAACAATATCAATAAACAATTGAATTAATTTTTAAAAGTTTGTTTTTACATTGTACCACAATGGACAAATTGAAACATTTGACATTTTCACGTAGAAAAAATTAATATATTTATTGAAAACATCAATTTCTTTAACCAGACAATTGAACAAACACATGTATCCAGATTTGAGTGTATTACAAATTTCCTATTTAATAAAAAGTAACATTTAACATCCAGCTGTTGCTCTCAGGCAACATTGTACCATAGTGGAACACAAGCATTACCAAACCATCATATCATCAAGTTCTACCAGAAAGACTCGGGAGAATTACACTGTAACAATTAACCATTTATTAACAGTCAAGCCAGCAATATAAAGTTCTTTGGCGTAGGCCCCATCCGTAGCTCGCAATCTGAGAGTACGGACTCTGCATTTCCTGCCTGAAGACGAAGGCAGGGGCGCAGCCGACCCCCAAAGAAGGTGGAATTATTATAGGTGGAATATAAGGTGGTAAATAAAAGTATACCCACCAGTCATGTATACTGTAGAGCCTAAAGCATAGGAAGAGAAGAGAGTTAATAATGAGCATGAACATGGAAAGCCTAGTAGGCCAATAGCTAATTAGTAAGGGGTGACTTCATCATAGTGAGAACAGTGAGCCTGAAAGGTACTATGAGAAGACATGAAAAATGCATTTATGCATTTAAAATTCTGCTGCTGTATATACCTTAAGCATTATCCATTGCTGACGCTTTCATGCAAAGCAACTTGTGTTACGTTTTGAGACGCACTTACGTCTGATCAAAACCACTTTCCCTGTAACAAGTTGAAGGGGAGCAAGCGTTGTGGAATAGTGACATGAACTGTGAATGAGCTAACATAGTATATGGAAAGGTCACTGAGAAAAGGCCACCTTGGGCCACTCAGAACAAGGCCGCAACAGACCAGAAAGAGACAAGGCCGCGAAGGACTACAGAGCCAGGCCACCTTGGGCCACTGTCTCATTGGCCACTGTCTACAATGACTCATCGGCCATTTGTAGAATGCAAGCTAGAACAATTGCAGAATATGAGAAATGGTATAACACCACCACCAGTAGTTGCAGAGGTATTTACCTTATTATTAAGCTCATCTGCATGCTCGTCGTCCTCATCAGGGTCTCGACCTGACTGCAGTTCGTCGTCGTAACCGACTTGAGTGGGTAAATGCTCACATTCGATGGTGTCTGGCAGTTTGGAGAGGTGTTCTCTTCATGGATGAATAGCGGCTTTCGCTGTACATGGCAGATGGCAGAGAGCGTGTATGGCCCATTGTTGTGCCATTCATCCACGACGATCACCTCATGTTGCAGCATGATAATGCACGGCCCCATGTTGCAAGGATCTGTCCACAATTCCTGGAAGCTGAAAATATCCCAATTCTTGCATTGCCAGCATACTTACCGGACATGTCACCCAGTGAGCATGTTTGGGATGCTCTGGATCAGCTTATACGACAGCGTGTTCCAGATCCTGCAAATATCCAATAACTTTTTTTTTTTTTTACTGCAGTTTTAAAGTGCCCCTATTATGCTATTTTAAAGTTTCCTAATGTTGTTTTGGAGTCTCCTACAAAAGGTTTACATGTATCAAAGGTAAAAAAAACTGTTTCATTTTCTCATAATATACATTTGCACATCACCACATTTTCAATGATCCTCAAACAATTCGTCAGATGAATCAATCTCTCTAAATCCCTCCTTTCCGCAAGCTACTCTACTCTGATTGGCCAGACAGTTCAGTCTGTTGTGATTGCGTACATCGCTTGTGTCAAAAACAAAAACGTCAGCTGTCCTGAGCTGTCCAAGCTGTCTACACCGTAAACTAAAATTAGTAACAAAAAATGATGTTGATTTTACCATACCAATCCGAGTGCGAGTCTGATGATGAAACATTGGAAGAATGTCTTGGTTGTGTATGCATGGAGGGAACGGAGGAGGTACGGAGGTATCCTGAAGGAGGGAACAAAGGACGTAGTCGACGTCGACTGAAATGGGATCACGCTAGGGAGCCAATCGTCTTCGAGTATCTTTTAGAACGTTTGAAAAACGATTAATTTCATTGACTCAGAGTCAACTCTTACTTTTGAAAGACAATAATTTTATATACAGTGCATTTTCAGATTAAAAATTTTGTAGGATGTTTTCATTCACTTAGAGCTATGTTACACACTATGTGAAAGGTCATTTTCAAAAATCCATAATAGGGGCACTTTAAAGAGAAAATACTCAGCAATGGTGTTTGCACGTTTGTCTTAAAGCATATTAAAAACACCACATAGTCATTTAAACAACATTAAAAACTTGATTTTCACCACAGGGGGACTTTAAAAGTGTTATTTGAGACTCAAGAGGGGGAACAGAGGAAATAAATAATGATTTATGGGAGTGTGTGTGTGAAACGAAGGGAAATGTCAGGAACAGAGCCAAGGGAAAATCCATCAGCATCTCTGTCAAACGGGGCCAGTGACCTCTTTGATAACCTCATCACTAGAGCCCCAGCTCCAGTCCACTAACTATCACAAGCCTCAACATCTCAAACGACTCACTGTAGGGGCCACGTCGTTTACAGCAACCATCAATCCAAATGGATGATACACCTTTATGGGACAGGTGACAAATATATACAAGTGGCACTTCAATTCATATTTATTGGCCATAAATAAATCACAACGGATTTTTAAATACTAAAACTGGTGTAGCGTTTGTACGCACGTATAAATATGACTAATTATTATTCATAACGGATTATGATCAATAATTAATAATTTAATTATTTTCAGAATTTACTGTAGCAGAATCAATAGTATGTTCATTTTATCAGTTCATCCAATGAACGGAAAGCATAAGCAATTATTAATTCTAGGAAATATAATATCTTCCTGGCCAAGAAAGACTAATTCCCAGCTAACAGCTAAATTAAGAAATAATTCAAGGGTAAAAGCATAAGTAGCTTAGGTCGTAGTTCAAGACAATATATTCGTAAGCACATAACACAAGTAATGCTTCTCTTTTCAAATACAAACAATACTTTATTGATTATAAGACTAACACATAAAACTAATATCTAACACAAACACGCATTCATACAAGTTGCAGAAAGAAAAAGAGTAAGGAAGAATAAGTTTAAGAGTGAGGTGAAATCCCGAGATTCTATGCACTTATAAGACACAACCTGAACGAACCATCAATAATTAATTTTACCCTTCTATTGTTTCTTAGGCGGGTAATTCAATTTTATATCAATGTACCAGTTCATTTAAGAGTCTGGAGGCTACTTGCTTGTCCTTGCGTTGCTTTGGGGATCCCCTTTTGTCGGTGTAAAGGGGGTTTCCCGGGTCCGTTGCTTGGCTGGCGGTCTCCTCGTGCCTGCTAGATCTTGGGCAGCCAATCACGTGGTGTGTTGGCGGATGGATGAAAGTCTTTGAAGTTGGAAGCGCGTTGCAGTCGAAACGTTTAAACGAAACTTTGCAGCAAAACTTAACTTAGAACCGAGACTTTTAATGGAAAAGAAGTCAAAGGAAAATAAAGGTGAGACGAGTTAGATGGCTTGAATAAATCTGTTTTAACCCTGATCTTGATTTGGGTCATTTGTCTCTATGCATCTACATGGCTACTATACCCATCGTCTGCTCCACCCGACTTGTTCTCCTGCCGAGGCCTTTTCCGAGGGCGAGAGCGGGGGAGAGAGAGGGCAAGAGCTCCAGAGAGCAGAGGGCAAGAGCAGCAAGAGAGAGCAAAGGAGCAAAGAGAGAGAAAAGAAACTGGTGTTCAGTCCTTTTGAAGACCTGACGTTTCCGCCTTCTTTTGGAAGAGGGTCCAATCAGGAGCTGTCCCTTTGGAGGGAGATTTTATGATCCTTTGTGGTATAACCAGGCATTTAAATCTCTAGTTCCATTGGGTGTTTAAGAGAAGAATCTTCACACTTCTTATAATATTAATGTGTCACAAAGTTTAGCAAAATGTAATGTCAATTAACAAATGGGGAATGAAGATTGGAGTTTATCGAGACCAAACTTGCCACAAATGGATTTGGTTAAACATTAGTTGGCAAAGTTTGAAACATTATTCCATTAGAGTTGTCGAGAAACATAGACCAAACCAGAAAAAGGCAACTCATGAAATAGGGAACTTAGATACATTGTTCATACAATTCTCAAGTGGATATATAATAGCGTATATATATATATGTGAATACAGGATTCATTTCTCCTCCTTGGTTAGAATTCAGAGAGAGTCACAGTTCTGTGAACATTCCTTTGGGTCGTAAACGCTGTTATCTAAGAACACCAGTGATGTTAGTTTTGGTCTCTTTTCACTCCAAAGATGGAAAACATAGTAAACTATATTTAACTGGATATTACTGTACGTATTTTGATTGATCACACCGAAAGCATTCTGGAGGTGTCCAGAACTATGTGTACAAGTTATGGGAATAGACAGTTATTTTTAAAATGCATAATGAAGGTATTTATACTTCACTTTAAGCTATGATAAAATCATAGTCATTCCAATGTGACATGGACAGATGGACACACATAAAAACACATCGAATATATCTGGATAAATGTCTTTTAAAAAGAGAAGTTTCTTTCTCTTTTAGAACCCCCCTTCTGTGGGACATTCCAGTCAGTCATAAAAATGTCTCGTAAATGGACACCACGCTCTGTCCGGAGCGGGCTTCACTTGTGGGGGATGAGTGTGGTTGTGTGTGTGTGTGTGTATGTGTATGTTAATTTACATCCAGGCTTTTTGGGCCTGAAGGCTTTGGGATTTTAGCTAGGATGTATTTAGTTATTCAGATTCACCCCTCGCCCAGTCCTTACACTGGTCAAAAGAACCAGTCTAGCAAAATTCAGCATGCTTGCCAAAAAGCCATATTAGCGGTGAGGCAAATGAGATGGACTTTCACTCCACTACTGTGATATTGACCTGGCATGCTCTCCCAGCTAATTATGTGATGAGGAGAGCCTCTAGTTTGAAAAATGGATTCCAGTAGATCCAGGCACACTGAATGTTAATTTTCAGGTTTTAAAGTACAACAACAATGAACAATATAAAAATAAACCAGGCTGAGAACATATGAATCCTCTGGTCATAAAATAAGATCAACTGACACATCTTTTCTGCTAATACCCATTTGAAATCCAAAAAGGACATCGTGTATCACATTGAGTCCATTTTATTCAATAACATTGATGTTTCCGGTAGCACTGCTGTAAAACACATGAAACCGACAGTTTTCACAACCTTGGATCCCATAGCTAAGGTTACTCACGTTGTTTGCATAATGTTACATGCCAGTCAATTTCTCTGATTTCCATAAATGTTAATTATTGTTTATTTAAGCAGTCCTTGGAAATTAGGTGCCTTAGATGTACAGAATGGCAGCTGTATAGAGAACAAGATGATTTTTGAGCACCGTTGTGGTAGCTACTGCAAAATAATGTAAAGTAGTTCACCTTCATTTAAAGCTGTAACTGCTTTAATGAACATAAAATATGGCTCTCATTGCAGCTAACAGTATTCTGGCCGCAAAAGTCGACTTAGCTGACTTGCAAAACAACAAACTGTATAGTTGTTAAAAGCCAGGGTTATCTCAAATAATGGTGGGTCAGTCTGTAAAAGAATCAGAATCTCTGTCTGTTCAAATGTAATTGATATTGCACAAAAAAGATCAGATGGTCATTAGGTATCTGTGGCTGTGTTGTCTTAGCTTAAAGGTGCTATATGTAACTTTTCTACTAAAACTAATCATTTTATGTATTGCCTGTGTGTGAAGGGGTTGTAATAACACATTACAATGATCCACTTGTCGAGTTTTGCTATTACTTCTGAAGGCCAGTATTCCTATTTCTAAGGCTCCGGCTCGGATTTACCGCGCGAAATCCATCAGCTGTGACGTGCATCCGCGCTCCTGAGCCTCTCTCCTTTTTGTAGACCGTCAGGGAGTTACGTCCAGTCAAAGGCACACGTTTTTCGTCTTATATCTCGGTCAATCTTTGATGAATAGTCCCAAGACTCCTCCTCCCCCGAATTTGAGCTCTCTGGGTCTTCGCGTTCCAGAGATACGAGAAATTTTCTTCTGAGATCGTGACGTCACCGGCGTCCGCAATTTTGTGGCGCGCCCGATGATTTTCGGGTAAATCTCCGCGAAAACACCACCAAAAATTATGAAACTTATATGGTTCTTTTCAGCTCGACTAGACGATTCTAGTCGCTAGTATTCGTTGATATATTTGGGTAATAGACGGTATTGCCTATGAGTTCGAGCACGAGTGCTCTTGTAAAAATTGATTGCAATCTGAAAAATCACCGCTAGAGGCCGCTAAAAACTACATATAGCCCATTTAAATAGAGAGAGAGTTGACATTTTAGGCTTAGATTTTTTTTTATGTTTATGTGTTCCATCTGTGACATTATCGATCTGAAACGGTTTGATTAGAAAAAAATACCAGTTAATAAGTTGTTGTTTTTTTTGCCTATAGGGTACCAGCAGGAAATGACAGCGGTGCCCTTGAGCACCTAACCTCCAATCACTTTAGCCCCATTGTACCCTACTTAATACCAGAGCTTGAATTGAACTTTATACTAAGAGCTTGTGACTAAACCTCGTAACTCGTCTCCAGTGGCTCCTCAAACTGTCAAAACTTCATACAGAAGCTGGTTTCGCTGATTACAAAACACACCATGCTGGATACAATCTGCCATATAACATCGGAATTTCACTCAAGTCAATGTCAATTTGCATAAGCGTACTATTTGAATTTGTGATTGGTTGACTGCCAAATTAAAATCTTAAACAAAGTGATAAAATAATGTTATTAACTGGTTAATGGTAATTTCAAATAAGTGTTTCTGTTCAGAATGTTTAAACTTGATTTCGGTATAGTTCATGTTCCTGTTAAAATTTAGTTCGTTTTCGGTTTTTGTTTTCAGTTCAGAGCCCTGTTTGAAAGTAAAGCTGCACATACTCGTTGCCACGCCCTTGTCATTACGTATATGACCAATGGGGTGTTGCACCTGGCGTATAGACTCGTCGTTTATGCTCCCTGGGATGCGTCATTGCCGAAAGCCCGCCCTTGTCGTCACGCCAAGAGACCGCGGAGTGTGACACTAGGCCATCAAGGCTGTGCGTGTTTTTTGGAAGGACGTCCACATTTAGTGTGACGGAGTTTCCATTGGTGGGGCACCCCCTAATAGCCGCGTCAGAGCACCAGCTGTTGTGATTCGATTCACTAAAGGACGCCTCGTATGACTTTTTTTCATAGGAGCCTGTTATTTACGTGTGTGTTCCGATGCTAAATCAGGGAGTTCTCTTTGCTCGCGTTAAAGCGAGGTTGAGTCGCCACCTTAACTGGCTGTCAGCAGTCCTCGCGCTTTGAACCACGTCTGCTGCTTTGGGGAGCTGTTTGTGGGGAACTCGAATTAATTACTGCTGTAACCCCACCAAGTCTGCTTTAGGCAGTTGTTCTTTTTTTTGTGTGAAATTTGATTTGGTTTGTCTTGTCACTAGTCCTTAGCGGCATTATAGTCCCTGTTTAATCTGGCGATTTATGGATAGAGAGCTGCTAAATTCTCTCGGTCAGCTATGTCATTTCCATGACCGATTGTGTGACTTCTTGTGATTGTGATCATGTTGTTTTGAATGTGTAACTTATTTGGCACGAATTATTTTTTTCTTTTTCTTGGTTTCAATTGATTGTGTTATAAACTGATTTTGTCTTTATTGTTTGCCTTGTTTTCTTTTCTCTTTATGTTTTGTATTCCGCAGGTGCCGGGTGTCCCAGGAAGCACGCTGGTGGTTGCGGCTGCACGGGCTTTATACTGGTTAGGGTTGTTTCACTGTGTGTTATCTTTTGATCACTACTTGTAGTGGAGTGTGATTAGTTCCAAATTGGGTTTCTTTTTGGCCATGTGCAGCTACAGCTAGCCTGTCTTTCGGGAGCCTTAGCACCAGCAGTGAATTATTTTCTCTATTTCGTTTCTGGATCAAGACCAGTTATTTGTGAATTTATTTTCTTGTTTAATTATTTTCTTTAATAAACGAATTGTTTGACTGTTTCTCCTGAGCAAACGAACTCGTGTCCTTTTCTTTATTAGATTAGTTCCCCGGTACTCCGGGGTGTTGTAGTCGCTACTAGACGAGCCGCGCTTTGCTACACATACAAAATTGCAAAAAAAGCTAAATATAACATTGTCACATTAGACAGCTACTTGTTAGAAAAATTAGCTTGTCACTGAAAATGTCACTGACTTACACTAAAAATAACCTTTTGCTAACATTCTAGGAAGGTTTTCTCAAATTTACGAACAAACAAGTCCAGTTAATACATCGTTCATTCAAAGTTATCTGGTCTTTAATAATGTCCTTAAAATGTTAAACCAAAAACATTATTTATACATAGTTCATTGGATAATTTTTTTTCTGAAATGTTTTGTTGGATGTTTGTCTAAAATGTATTAAATGTTACCACTTGTTTCAGAAAACATTCAAAAGCAGTATGAAGACTGCTAAATGGAATCTTTCCTTAATGTTTGCATAACCAAGAAAAAGTGTTTATAAAACATTTAAAAACTGGACATTTTGAATGTTCAGAGAACCTTGAAAACATTTGTATAACTTAATGGGAACATTAGCTAAATGTTCTTAGAACACATTTTTGTTTGGTGCCAAGCAATGTTACACAAAAATGTAGTACCTGTAATAGCTTACCTTTTAGTTATTTACTTTCCAAACACTGTAATTAATAAAACAAGAAGTGTTTAATAGACCATAGCTCTGAATATTCATAAAGAGAACTACCCGACCTTGGGTTAACATCTTTGAATTGTTGGATGCGGTAAAATAATTCTGGTCCTCTCTAAAGCCGGAGAGCACTGCAGGTTGTTGTACCGCACCATAAAGATAATGAGGATTAATATGGTTCTTTAAAACCTCTGGGTTAGATTCAAGTATTTTTCTGCAAGTGCAGGTCTTTATGACTCCAGATGACTGGAGTAGTTGCAGCTGATAACCATGATGATATGACTAAAACAAACCATTAAAATGAATCATGAAAGTCTGGGGTGCTTCTGGGGTTTTATTGTTTTAATATTAAAAAAAAAAACATTATTTCATGATTTCCCTTTTTGTCTTAGAAGACATTCAAAGGCTTATTAAATGCTTAATTTAATCTCCTGCATAACAATTACGTTTGTTAAAGAGAAAGATTTCAATTAGGATAATCCCAAATGTTTACAGACGGTTATTGAATTTCTCTTCTTCTTTCTTTGATTTTCTTATGTATATAATCCCCTCTTAGAGGTGAAGTGTGTCATTTATGCACAACTAAACATGGAAAGGCTAAAGTTCTAGCTTTTTCAAGTAGCTTTCAAAGAATTTCCCAAACCCTGGACCAATACGCCAGTTTTCAGTCACCAGGGCTCTGATTTATAAAACTGTGTGTGATCCTTTCTATTGATCATTATCTGGGTGAAAATATTTCCTCAGACCATGAGTTCTGCTATTATCATACGCTAAGCAATCCTCGCTGTAGTTAAAACATTAAAACACAACATGCCACAGGAAAAGTGTTCGAAAGCATGATTCAAACTGTTATTGTGAACATGCACTGTATTTGTGATTAGGACTCATAAATAAGTTTTAAAGTGTTTCTCATTCATCTGCTGTCAGTCCATTTAAAAAGGCATTTAACTCCAGTTCACGATTGGTGTCGCCAATAAGTTTGTTTTTATAAATCACAACTTATGTGTCTGAAGTGGCGTACGCCTCTTTTGTGCGTACGCAACAGTTATAAATGAGGCCCCAGATATCTCAAACTTTCCCCTGTTTTGCTGTGTTGGGCTAGTTAAGATGAACAGAGAAATGTTCTGGAAACTTTTTGGGAAAACCAACCTATAAGTGGCTTACTTAAACCCTATTTGTACTGTCATTATTTCACATGGAGACATGATATAATTTCAGCCGTTACATGTACTACCTATTTCTACTTCCAGACAAATTGAAAATTACTTGTAGTTTTTCTCCAGAGCGAGAGATCGAATTGTTCTTTTACAGACATTACCCCTTGAAACAATGATTAAGTAGTGCTATAGCCAGGGTGTGATTTGTAAAAAAAAAAAAAAAAAAAAAAAAAAAACTCCAATGAGAATATCCAGCAATATCTATAAGGACCAACAGCTAAAATCAGATGACAATCAAGATGAAAAGTGACAGACAGAACAAGCATGCGTGATTTGGAAAGACACAACCCTTTCAAATCAAACCATGAGGTCAAAAGAGCTGCATGAGGAGCATCGATCCACAGATCCAGGGAAGGTTTTAAAAATGTAATCTATTGCATTGAAGGTAGCCAAGAGTAGTGTCCTCCATAATTCTTAAATGGAAGAAGTTGGAACTGACTAGGACTCTACTTAAAGTTCTTCTTGAGGTCAGAAAGCCTTTTATATATATATATCAAACCTACATGACACCAAGTTTTTTCGGGAGGGTTTCAAGAAAAATCCTCCTCGCTCATCTAAAAACTCAGCATATTCAGTTGTCAGACACGACTGGAACTTAAAACGGGACGTGCTTCTGTGGTTAGATGAATTTTTCTTTTTTTTAAAAAAAGAGTTTTTTGGCAGCAAACACACCAGATGCACCGGTTCCTAGAATAAGCTGATGGATTTAACACATTGTGACTGAAATTACATTTTCCATACTTCTGACCTGAGGAAGCAATTCATTTCTCTCAGTGGACTCCTCTCAGTGATAATGAGGATGATGACAAGTACCTGTAGCTCTTGGATTGATGAGGATTTAGGATGCCATATCTGTACTCACCTTTCCTGCACTAGCTGTCTATCAGTCAGGCGGATTGCAATTTTATAAATGAATGTCTTTCATGTCAAAATCTTCTGGTTTCAAGGCTCTCTCCTCCACAAACCAAAACAGTCAAGGATATTTCCTCTTCAGTCCTTAGGTTTAGTAAATGCATCTTCTTGTATTATTATTATTATTAATATTATTAATTTAACAATTAAACATTTTCACGTCTTTGCTAACAAATGAAAATATATGAGACCTTAAGGCCAGACCTGGTAATCTGGTGATGGAACGTGACTCGTCTGCAGTAGCTAAAATGCCTTTGGGTAATGCTAGAAATATTATCTAGCCAAATAAGAGGTGCAAAGTTGATTCTGCTCTACTTTGATCTAATATTTTGCATTTTTAAAATGTTGTAGATTTAGGTAGCAAATGAGAATCTCTAAAATCATTGAATATAATTTGAGACAAAGGTCTTGTTAATGATTTTCAGTTTTGTTCAAGCTAATTAAAGCAGCAGTTTAAATAAGGGAAAAAAATATTTAAATGTATGATATTTGGGGTCAAAGGGGTTACTGTTGGGGCGAAAGGCACAATAATTAACATGATAATAAATATATGGCTGACTTTTCCATTTGTTGACATGACATGGTTAGATTCAGACGGTAAATATCATATATTAAAGCTGCAGTCCGTAGTTTTTCCTCTTTGTTGCCATCTCTGTTAGAAATCTGCAATTGCAGTTATTCGCGGAATTATCAACTTTACGTGGGTTGTGCCTCGGCACGGCACAGCGCAGATGAACAATGTTTTGAGGAGAATTTGAGGCTTTCAGTCACCGCGCTGGTGTGGATACTGACATTATACTGGATACTGGAAATTGTCATCTGAACAAGTAACATCCACTTTTGTTCTGACCAACTAATGGGAAAAAAGCATGATTAAATCGCTGATTAAATCTAACGATCGCTTATCATATCACGTCAAACCATCCAAATTATACTTTGTTCTCAAATTGTTGATGTTAACAACATCAGCATTGCATGACTACATTTAATGCCCTTCCGATATTTATCCTTGTTTTCGCATGGGCCGGTTGCAGTCTCCTTTTTCTGTAGCCACTCTGAAGTCCGAAGTCTTTTGGGTCTTACATCGGGTGAATCTGCAGTTGTCACTGGTGATTGTCGTTTGAACCTTTCTGGATCCGCCGTCAAATTAAAACGTTTAATAATTATATCAAGTGCTGTGAGAAAAGGCAATAAATCTCCACCTCCAACATCATCACACACAATATAGCATACTAGCCGAGACTCTTCTGTATGTGTAGAGATGTGATGTAATGACACAAAGACATGCTCGAATATCCCGTGGAAATCCACCAGTACCTAATTAATTAATTAAAAACTTTATTACAAGCTTACCGTTTTGAATCGAGCTAAGGCAAGCAGAGAGTTTTGAACACTGGCTGGTTATGTACTTGCTCAATTTATTTTGGATAATTTTTGACCCAAAAAAGTTAGGGACTGGAGCTTTACGTTGGGTGTCCATCTTAGAGATAATAACCATATTTATGAAACCATCATCTTGTAAAAAATATTATATTAATCATATGTTACTACAGTAAATCTATATTATGGGATCTCCTCCAATGCTTTTAGAATCTTTACTTTTTTAAATTATTTTGTTTATGTATTTTTTAAATCTTTACACATATTTTAATGACAATATATTTATTGGATTTTTTTTAAATTATCAAAATAAATAAAAAAAATAGTGAAAACATTGCTAAAGTGAAAACCACCCCATTGTACCCTACTGTTTTACGTCTAGATATTTATCATCACAAGTTTTTCTTTCTTTTTAAGAAATTTTCTTTCTTTCATTATTATAAAAAAAAATCTGAAACATGTTCAGATAACATTCAAAAGTAACATTCTTATAATGTTTGCAAAATGATGAGACGTTTTAATTTACTAGGATACATCCACTAATGTGTGCAGCCTCTGTGTGCCAAATTTTTCACTTACATTTACTCTCAAAGTGACTTGCATGCATTTATGTCAAAGAGAGCACAGCAAGATGACATTAGTGTGACACAGTCCATTGCTCAGCTGAGGCAAGCTGTCCGCACCAGCTGCTGATACAGATATCTTATTCAACAGGAGCATTATCCAGCTTCTCATAGTACTAGAATTCCTCTAGTTAAAGCATAGGCATGAAAGTAAAAAAACAAAAAAAAACAAAAAAAAACACTGACATTTGGGAATTTAATGAGTAAATAAAATAAAATGCATAACAAAAAAACAATCCTAATTATTTGGTCATTATTTATTTTCTGTCATCTTCGTGAGATACTCCAACATTACATATAGTTGATGGTTATTTTAAGTGTTTGGGGGACAAGTTAGATTACAGTACATAAATTAATTTGACATGCTTTTTAATATGATTTAAAAATACTCCAAATATCCTGCAAATACCGTACCCCATTCACCTTAGCCTGTGTTTCCTGATACTGCATAAATAGAAAGTTAAGTTCTGAATATATCCCTGTTATCATGTAGTGTTCCACTCATGTCAACAGTGTTCACCCAAGTGGATAGTGGAAGATTGGAAACATGTCACCTTGTCTGATGAATCTCAAATTCTGCTGAGACATGCAGATGGTAGGGTCATAATTAGAGCAGCAGGAATCCATGGATCCACCTCATCAATGGTTGAAGCTGTTGGTGGTTGTGTTATGGTGTGGATAGTCTCTGACCACTGTTTGATGCATATTGCACATGTGAAAATCACAAGGTCCCAATCTGATTGCTCACATCTATGCAATTTATGCAATAAAGTCTTAACAAAATACCAAGCAAATTTTAGAACTTTTGGACATTACATAAACATGAACAGAACTCACACTTACACTGACCAGAGACAATGGAAACATGAGGGCTATTTATACACAAAGACAAATGGTTTAATAAGACACACCAACGCTATCTCATGACCAATTTGTACAAATTAGTAAAAATTGGCTAAGTCGTACAAATTCGTATGACCTCACTCATACGATTTGTCTAAAAAGCAATGAGCAATGTACCATGTGTATTGTGCAGACAGTGCAAATCCCACAGCAAAAAAAAAAATGAAAAAAAAATGTTGAAGAAAAGTATTTTTTGTGGGAACATAGCCACCACAGCAGTTGTATACTTTGGATAACAAACTTTGGTAACACTTTACTTGAAGGGGTGTGAATAAGACATGACAGATGTCATAAATATGAATGAGGTTTTATGCATGTTGATGACAACTGTCATTAAGTGTCATTCGCTCAATTATTATTTTTTTAATATGACATTGTTAGAGATGTCTTTGTTATGACACCTTGACATAAATCATTACATCATAACCTGTCAGTGTCTTTGTCATGAGAACTTGACATTACCAAGACAACATAAATTGTCATAAACATGTCATAAACATGACATAGCAGATTAATTATCAAACTTAAGAAACCATTAAGCTTTATGGGTGAACATTTCATTAAATTGTCAGGTGGTTGATTTTGACATTGGCTGTCGTGAGGCCATTATAACTGTGTCATGAGTGTTTTTCTTGACCTCAACTACAGTGGTACAAATTTAATTTGTCATTAAAATGTTATAATGGCTTCATGACAGCCAATGTCAAAACCAACCACATGACAGTTTAATGAAATGGCTTGTGTAGCCTGAGCTTTTCAAAAATGTTGTTTGACTGTGGTTGTGATAATAAACGTTTAAACTAATTGTCTGTGTGATATGCTTGAAGTGTTTTATATATGGATTTTATTGTAGCCAAGTAAAGTGTTGATTTGAGAGGCTAAATTGATCAAACATGTTTAACTCGCTGTCGGTTGCTTGGTCGTCATCATTTTTTTAATCATATGCTCCGAAGATTTGTTTAAATTAACTTAATAAAGAAATGAAAAGAAACATAACTAATTTGCCATTGAAAACAAAACTGACCTATTTTAATGACTGCAACATAGAGCAGGCTGTGTAATGAAAAAAAGAAAGAAAAAAAACTCGGGCTGATAGTTCTGATGAGGTGTCGGACACGGGTCGGACGAGGGCCTGAGCGTCTCGGGCCAGGGCTGGGCTTGGGCCTAGATTTGAGGCCCGTGCAGGGCTCTAATCAAGAGACAGTGAAACCGTTGCTTTCTCTGGCGAGGAAATTACTGCTTCAGCTTCTCACAACATCTCCAGTGTCCACATCCAGTTTGTGCAAACAGCGATAACACAGTAACAAGCTTGTACAGAGGAAGTCGGAAGCACGCTCTCCAACACAAATCAGCGTCTCAGCTCGGGTGCTCGCATCCGGTTTCCAGGAAGTGGTGACGGAAGCGTGTTAACGACGCTCGACGCAGCAGTTGACAAAAAGTTATGCATAACAGGCAGCACATACGTAACTGCCAGGGGCGCAGATAATAGGCTGGAATGGCAATTAACAATTACGAAAGCAAAATCGCCCTTCCTGCAACACAGGGAAAAGCAGGAAGTGCAAAAACAGGCTAATCATGGAGATCTTTCGTAGTGCAATTTTCATTATTTTACTGATTTGGTATTATCAGCTACTAACGCAATATGAAGAAACATATGAACATCATATGATACAATGTCATCTATACAATGTTGTAATTAGGATTTTGCGAAGACGAAGACGTGCTGCAAGTAGGTTCTGGCGGAGAGAGCATGCTTTTAAGTGATAAAGTTCAAACATTATTAAAAACAAGTGAACAGTCAGTAATAAAAAAAGAACAAATGGACAAATTACAAGCAGAGATGAATACTAAATAACAAAGTTACAAAGTCTTAGGGTGCTTTTACACTGGGCTCGTTTGCTGCGGTCCGAGCTTGAGCGCGACACCCGAGTCCACATGACAGCGTTCACATTCGCGAGTTTTCATGCGAACCGTGCCCCGTTCTGAACTGCCAGTGTAAAAGCACCCTAACAGTAGTGTTCAGGTACAGAACTTAATAATTAAGCCTAAATGTAAAATAACACTATTTCTTCACTGTAGAAATTAAATATTGTTTCATCTTTGTTAAAGCTGTATTTTGTTGTTTTATTAACATCAATAACACAGACAACAATAGGAATATTAGGTGTTGTCACTTTAAGTCCGATTGCACAGACCGAAAAACGGAGAATCCTTGCCAAGACGGTTATTTAGATGAATTTTTTAACATAATTGTATGTTCATATGTCCGTTAAAGGGCAAGGAAACGCAAAAGAGGAATATATTCGTATTCGAGCGCTGTCTGAAATGCGCCCCTCTCTCTCTCTCTCTGTGTGTGTGAGACTGTGCACTCACATAACGCACAAGTCCCGATTTTCGCCTCATATTCCACATTTAAAATTGTTTGAATGTGTAAATTGACATAAAAACACTTTATGATGGTTAAATTTAGCAGTTTATCCGCAAATCAAATGCATGACGAACCATGGGGCAGTTAGTCCGTACGGATCACAGATCAAATGCGATCCGTTGCACCCCTAATGTATAGGCATTTCCTTCATCACCCCAAATTACATAGTAAAAATCTGATCCTGTCAAAAAAGGCGCAGGCCATATTCATACCTTAAATGAACCGTACCAGAGTTCACCTCTTCAGCTGGGTCACGGTACTGTTGTTTGGTCCGCACCCGAGTACGATTGCTGTATTCACACCTGCCCAAAAGATTTGCACCGATGGGGGAAATGAACTTGAGTTCAAGTCAATCGAACCAAACAAGACAGGTGTAAATATACTCTGAAAGTTCTTGACAGTGAGCGACTGGCCTAGCTTCAGCTCGTTCGTAGCTGAGAGAATCGAAGCGATACGAGCAGGAGACAAACGTACCTGCATCGTCATTGAATCCCACATTACGCCTAAAAAAGTGGTCCCCTGAGCTGGAGAAAGCTCACTCTTCTTGGCGTTCAGCCTCATCCCCAACTTTCTCATGCGGGTGAGAATCTCGATGTCGAACCGTCAGATGCTCAGATTGAGCAAGAATCAACCAATCGTCGATGTAATTTAGTATGCGGATGCACTGGAGTCGCAAAGGAGCCGGAGCTGCATCCTCACACTTCGTGAAAGTGCAAGGTGATAAAGCTAGGCCGATAGGAAGAATTTATTCGTACACTTTGCCGAAAGAGAACCTCAGAAACGTCTCGGTTACGTATGTAACCCTAGTTCCCTGATAGGGAACGAGACGCTGCGTCAAACGTGTGGGAACGCCTCTGCGTTGTGCGTCATGAAGCACGTATGGAATCAGCCCAATGGAGAGATGGAACGTCATAGGTGGGTGACGTCATCGACCAGGAAACTATAAAGCACCCCAAAAACACAAGCGCATCAGCTTCTGATAGGCCTGGAGGAAGCGCTAACGGGAATGCCGGGAGTATGGCAGAACGACGCAGCGTCTCGTTCCCTATCAGGGAACTAGGGTTACATACGTAACCGAGACGTTCCCTTTCAAGGGAACTTCGAGCTGCGTCAAACGCTGTGGGAACGCGAATACCCACGACGCCATAGGAGCAAGTGACCGTCATGTGAGAACTAGCGCACAGAGGACGAGAGCACCTGTGCCCCAGGGGTAGAGCTTAAGTCTAATCATAGAACTTAAAAAAAAACGTATGCGGTGAAGACCATCCAGCCGCATCACAAATATCACACAGGGAAACTCCTGACAATAAAGCTTTGGAAGCAGCCATACTCCTAGTAGAATGGGCTCGTACAGCCAAGGGTGAAGGCTGACCAGCCGACTCATAAGCACGTGAGATGGCCTCGACCACCCACTTGCTCATTCTCTCTTTAGACGCAGGACACCCTTTCCTGGGTGCCCGAAACATACCAATAATTGTACTGATTTCCTCCACAGGGCAGCTCTGTGGACATAAGCGTCTAACGCCCTCACTGGGCAGAGCAAATTAAGTTTCTCCTGGTCTGACGACAGAAATGGAGGAGGACAGAAAGCCTGCAGAACCGTAGGTCTAACAACATTAGTAGGGACCTTAGGAACATAACCCGGCCTAGTGTATAGAAAAGCCTTAACCATACCAGGCGAAAATTCCAGGCACGAGGGTGCAACCGACAGAGCCTGCAAATCTCAGATTATCTTAAATGAGGAGATAGCAAGAAGGAAGATAGACTTCATAGTAAGAAACTTCTCAGGAACTTCTTCGATAGGTTCGAAAGGAGCTAGGGAAAGACCTTCTAGTACAATGGCCAGATCCCAGGTCGGCACCCTCGTACGAACTGCTGGCCTCAGCCTCAAAGAGCCACAAAGGAAACGAGTTATAAGCGGGTGTCTCCCAAGAGAAACTCCACTGCAAGGGATGTGGTAAGCAGCCAGTGCCGCCACATACACCTTTAGTGTGGAGGGGGATAACCCTGTGGAGAAACGGTCCTGCAGGAATTCCAGCACTGCACCCACTGGGCAGTTAACTGGGTCCTTTAGGTGTTCTCCACACCAAGAAGTGAAAAGTTTTCACTTCTAGGCATAAGCTTCCTTGTGGATGGAGCTCTGGAGTGAAGGATGGTCTCAACAACCTTGGTTGAGAGACCGGAATCTAAGAGCTGGGCCCCCTCAGAGGCCAAGCCCACAGTTTCCATAACTCTGGGCGGGGGTGAAATATTGTGCCGCCCGCCTGAGAGAGTAGATCCCTCCTGAGCGGGAGCTCCAGAGGAGAGTCGCCAGGAGAGGAATCAGGTCCGCAAACCAAACTTGGTCCGGCCAGAACGGGGCTACTAATAGTAGGTTGACCCCGTACCGGCGAACCCTCTCCAGAACTCCTGGTAGCAGAGCAATCGTGGAAAAAGTGTACAGACGTGACCTCGGCCACGGCTGCACCATAGTGTCCAACCCCAGAGGGGCTGGATGACTGACGGAGAGCCACAGACGACAGTGCAATATCTCCTTGGAAGCGAATAGGCCCGCCTCGGCGCGACCGAAACTCAACCAAAGGAGCTCCACCACCTCGGGGTCTGCTAGGAAGTGTTCCAGAGCCTGAAACACTGCCAACATCTCTAGACAATTTATATGCCATGATAGATGATGGTCCTGCCACAGACCTTGGGCTGAACGACCAATCATGACCGCCCCTCACCCTGTGAGGGAAGCATCCGTCGTTAGCATCCGTCTTTCCACAAGACCAGAGCACGAAGGCAGCGCCGCGTGAATTTGATCGTGCGGAGTGGATTTCCCCTCGGGGAGAATCCCTTGGTCCTGAGCCACCACCGCAGCAGTCTCATGTACAACAAGCCAAGGTATAACGTTGGACACTGCTGCCATCAGACCCAGCAGTACTGGAGTAGTTGGCCTAGCTTTACTATTTCAAGGCTGAAGAATCGAAGCCATGCGGGTGACCGAATCCCAAACGATGCCCAGAAAAGTGGTCTCCTGAGAAGGAGATAAAACGCTTCTCTTCGCGTTCAGCCTCAACCCCCACTTCCTGATATGCGCGAGGACGACATCTCGATACCGAACCGCCATCTGCTCCGTCTGAGCTAAAATCAACCAATCGTCGATGTAATTGAGAATGCGAATGCCCTGAAGTCTCAGAGGCACTAGTACTGCATCCGTGCATTTCGTGAAAGTGCGGGGAGATAGCTAGACCGAACGGAAGAACCCTATATTGGAATGCCTCGCCCCCGAAGGCAAACCTCAGGAACTTCCTGTGTTGTGGAAGGATGGAAATGTGGAAGTAAGCGTCCTTTAGATATATCGTGACAAACCAACCCTCGGACCTGATTTGTGACACGACCTGCTTGATAGTAAGCATCTTGAATTGAGCTTCCCTACCGAGCGATTTTATAGGCGCAAACCTAAAATTGGACCTATCTCTAGAGACTGACCTCTGGTGTAATTTGAGCAGCAAACACAGTGCCCTGTAACGGCGCACCGGCAGGGAACAACTGGTTTGACTGCTCTGAGACCCTCCTCAGAGGAAGCGAGTGTCCCTCGGGAAAGCGCTCGCTGGGACCGTCTGCGCCCCGGCATGAAGGCGGGGTTGGCAGAACGGGTCCCTGAGGGCACCGAGGAAGAATGGGCACCGTAAAAGAGGTGAACACCTTTCTCCCTCGGTGGGGACCACCCTCAGCATAGCCAATATAACTGTCATCAAATCAGTTCTATTGTTTATTATTTTTTTCAAAAGCTTTGGTTGAGAGTGCAACGTCTGGTCCCAATGTCCAGCAGGGGAAGCGCGAGACGCGATACTCTGCTTTGCTGCGCCTATGCGATGAGCTCGTAGACGGCCGAGGCTGCTCCCGCCCAGCAGCCCCGGGGACGTGAACTTTTAATGGAAGAAACCTTTTAAAAGCTGCTGCCTGCTTATTTTCTCCCTGAAATGATCAATGACAGTTTTAACTAAGTCACTGAATAACCCCGCAGGGGAGAGAGGAGCATCTAGAAGAAAGCTTTTTCTTTCTCTTTAATGTTGGAAAAAATTAATTTTACCATAAATCGGCAGCCTGAGCAGTTCTCAAACCACATCTGTACTGCCTCCTCACTCACGCTCACGTCCTATAGCAAATCAGCCTGGAATGCCTGCAATATAGACATTGTATGTAGACACGATACGCAGCCTGACTTGCCGCCGAGTACACTTTACAAAGCCGAAATATTTCATAATGGCTTGGAAGGTAATGCCGGTGCTTAAATGACAATGCAGCCTCGGAAGAGAGATAGCACGCAAGCGTCTCTTATACCCGCGGCAAAGCGCCGTCTTTCCTTTTCAAAAAAGCTAGCCCCCCTAAATTGGAATATATAAATGATTGGGGGCTGAAAAATTATATTAGAAGCCGGCTTCGTCCATAATCTCGACACCTCAGTATGGAGATCATGAAAAAAAAAACGGCAAGCACCGGCGTCGAGGTTGCACACGGGAAGGGAGAAATCTCTCATCTAACTTAGATTTAATAACAGACTCCTGCCTAGCCACTGGCCACTCAATGCTTAGTTTTGATACAGCTCGAGTGAGAACCTCCATGAGCTCTCCGCTTTCGGGAGTGTGGGGTGGCGAGTCCTCCACATCTCCCTCGTCAATACTGCTTTTTTTTATAGTTGCAGTATTGGTGCTTTAGCCCGGGCGAAAGAAACCGCGGAGCGTGCTTCCGAACCGGGGCTGAGACACTGGATCTAACAGGTAAAGGCAGAGATAAGGCAGAGCCCGTCTCTAACCCCGCTGAAAGATCCATTTGCGATCCCCACGATAAGTGTCGCCGCTCAGCCTCGGCAGAAGCGGGACTCGAACCGCGGGGAGCGCGCACCGAGCACTCTCCTCAAAGACGCTCGCAATACTCACAGCCAGCCCCCTCGAGAGGTGACTGGGCATGCTGCACTCCCAAACAAACAACACAAAGAACGTGTGTATCCCCGCCCGTTAGATAGCATGAGCAGGGAGGGACACACCTCATAAATGCTGTTCGCTCGCCATAGTCTCTCATACAAAATTGTTTGTGTGGTGTAAATGTGATAACTCCTGCCTAGCAAATACTAAAGACAGACACAGTGTTTACACTCAGACAGATTCACATATAGCGCGACTGAAGGCACAGAAGCTGATGCGCTTGTGTTTTTTTGGGGTGCTTTATAGTTTCCTGGTCGATGACGTCACCCGCCTATGACGTTCCGTCTCTCCATTGGGCTGATTCCATACGTGCTTCATGACGCACAACGCAGGGGCGTTCCCACAGCGTTTGACGCAGCTCGAAGTTCCCTTGAAAGGGAACTTCCTGTGTTGAGGAAGGATGGATGCATGGAAGTATGCACCCTTGATATCTATCCTGACAAACCAGTCCTCAGACCAAATTTGAGACATGATTTGCTTCAGAGTAAGTATTTTGAACTTGATCTTCCTTACAGAGTGATTTAGTTTAAAATAAATTTGTTCTTGTTCTTTATTCTTGTAAAAACAGATGCTGTATTAAGCTGTATTAAACAAAGTATTGAATCAATGTCTCTGTAACATCTGCGTATTAGACAAATATTGCATTCATTTCACTTCAGCTGGGATAGGATAAAGTATGCAAACACAGTGCGAGCGTCACTACGGGAAGCAGAAAGTGTCTGACTTCACGTTTTCAGTTGCTTCCCAACTGCGAGCAGCAACTTTTTGTAACATTTTACCATTGTCTCTTGTCAAGCTTTCCTCCCTGTACTACTGTTAGTGAATTTATTTTTCATGCTCATGGTTATTTCATGTTTCAAGTCAAGTCAAGTCAAGCCAAGCCAAGCCAAGTTTCATTAAATTTGTATCAGTTCATGTTTGGAATAAAATGCACTTGGGTTCACTTCAACTCACCTAGTGAATCATTACAGAACCTTCATACTGTTATATTTTAAAATCGTATTCTTTGAAAACCAGGGGAAGAATGCTTGCATGGGCTGTGCAATGTGTTGGACCTTGTGGTTTAGTAGGCCTTGCGATTGCAACCGAATGCACAGAGAGGGAATGGTTTGATCAATATGAATGAATGAATGAGTGAATGAGGCATTTATATAACACTTTCATAATTACTACTGTACACCCAAAGCACGTTACAATCATGTCTCCTCAACCCCCACCAGTATGCAGCAGCCACAGTACAACGGCTATAGGTGGAGAGGAGAGAAAGTGATAGAACCAATTCAATGGATGGGGATTATTAAGAGGTCATTATTGGTAAGGCCCAAAGGAGAGAATTTGGACTGTCTTGGGCTACATGATGATATGACTGCTGGCATCAATATGAAAATGATGTGAATTATATGCTATGACCTTCACAGTCACCAGATCTCTATGGGACACCTATGGGCGATTTTGGTATTTTGATGATGGTGGTAGCACTCTCTTCCACCTTCATCAAAATGCCAAGTAAAGGACTATCTTTCTGAAAATTACAACCATCTAGTAGAACTACAGACACTTGCCGAATTGATGGCAAAGTGCACTGAAGCTGTTTTATCTTGTTTTTTCCTTTATTTTGTCTATCAGGTATTAAATATATAAAATAACACAAATGTTTGTTTTGAACATTTTTGCATGTGCTATCTTGTCTGCCTCTCCCTGGAATGACACAGCACTTCTAAATCACTTTTAGTTTCTGTTTACTGGAAATGCAGACTGGTATAAAAACGATTTGTAACTCTTGGTAGGACTTTATAAATGTTTCAAGCTTTCCTCCCTGTACTACTGTTAGTGAATTTATTTTTCATGCTCATGGTTATTTCATGTTTCAAGTCAAGTCAAGTCAAGCCAAGCCAAGCCAAGTTTCATTAAATTTGTATCAGTTCATGTTTGGAATAAAATGCACTTGGGTTCACTTCAACTCACCTAGTGAATCATTACAGAACCTTCATACTGTTATATTTTAAAATCTTATTCTTTGAAAACCAGGGGAAGAATGCTTGCATGGGCTGTGCAATGTGTTGGACCTTGTGGTTTAGTAGGCCTTGCGATTGCAACCGAATGCACAGAGAGGGAATGGTTTGATCAATATGAATGAATGAATGAGTGAATGAGGCATTTATATAACACTTTCATAATTACTACTGTACACCCAAAGCACTTTACAATCATGTCTCCTCAACCCCCACCAGTATGCAGCAGCCACAGTACAACGGCTATAGGTGGAGAGGAGAGAAAGTGATAGAACCAATTCAATGGATGGGGATTATTAAGAGGTCATTATTGGCAAGGACCAAAGGAGAGAATTTGGACTGTCTTGGGCTACATGATGATATGACTGCTGGCATCAATATGAAAATGATGTGAATTATATGCTATGACCTTCACAGTCACCAGATCTCTATGGGACACCTATGGGCGATTTTGGTATTTTGATGATGGTGGTAGCACTCTCTTCCACCTTCATCAAAATGCCAAGTAAAGGACTATCTTTCTGAAAATTACAACCATCTAGTAGAACTACAGACACTTGCCGAATTGATGGCAAAGTGCACTGAAGTTGTTTTATCTTGTTTTTTCCTTTATTTTGTCTATCAGGTATTAAATATATAAAATAACACAAATGTTTGTTTTGAACATTTTTGCATGTGCTATCTTGTCTGCCTCTCCCTGGAATGACACAGCACTTCTAAATCACTTTTAGTTTCTGTTTACTGGAAATGCAGACTGGTATAAAAACGATTTGTAACTCTTGGTAGGACTTTATAAATGTTTCATTATGTTCCCAGTATTGTGTGCAAAAGTGAAAGTGAAAGTGAAAAATGAACAGTAGGCTATATATATGAGCACCATGTTGTAAGCTTCCACAATGGGCTGCAGACTCACTGATTCATTTGAAGTAACCATTTTTCTGAGGAAAAACAGCAAAGAATGGGAAACAAATCATCAACACCGGATCTATCACTAAGCCAAGGTGAAGCTAGGCATTGATTTTTTTTTATTTTATTGTTTTGCATAATTGTGCAGTATTATTGTTCTGACAGGGCATACACAAGATAATCATAGAAAGAGACAAACAATATATTGTTAACCTTGGTTGTTGTTATATAAACTGTTCAATAACTGTTGTTATTTTCTTTATATATACTGTATGTAGAATTGGAAACACCATGGAGGAGATTTGACTGCAGGTAGGTTTACCACATAACATGCATGGTATGTAGAAAATAATTTTGCATATGTATTTGTTTGTTGTCATAATTCCATGAATAGACAGGGAATTCAGATTAAATAGCAAATAAAAGCTACAATGTAATCTAGATATTATAAAAGGGTGATGCTATATGACTTTCATAGCTAAAAAGATTGAATATGAAAAAATATGAACACAATAAATAACAACTGACATGATACCAATAATAACAAATGCATCATTTTTATAAATAATAGTGACCTTTACGGGTTTCCTATTAGCAAAAGATGCCAGTGACCAAAAAATGTACAATATATATATATATATATATATATATATATATATATATATATATATATATATATATATATATATATATATATATATATATATATTACCAACATTATGTACTGTTTTAAATATTTCAGTAAGAGCTTTTTCTATTTATATTGCAAAATACATTCTTTGGCTAAATAAATATCTAAATAAAGGTGTGAGAAAATGAAACTTGAATGTGCAAAATATGACAAATCATCAGTTTTTCTGAAGTTCCTTATTTTTTTTTATTTTTTTTTTTTATTTTGTACTTGCATACCGGTAGACAAAAAGAAGTTCTGAAGAAACGCCTAGAAAAGTTCTCTGTGAGTAATCCAGATGTAAAAGACATCAGGATCCTTGTAGCTGGACAACCTGGAGCAGGGAAGTCCAGTTTTATTAATTCTGTCAACAACATATTCCAAGGACGGATCACAAGTAGCGCAATAGTTGAGTCATGTAGCGTCCCTACTGGTGGCAGTTTTACAAAAAAAGTAAGTATTATTTTTTAAATAATATTGCACATATAAAGTAAAAGTTTTTTCCTCAAATAAAATGCATCAAAAAGTTTTCATTTTCTAAGTAAACTAAAAATATGTAGTTGACCCATAGTTGTCAGTGTTATGTTTCTGTTAACTTTTAGTTTGATACTTTGATTCACTTTGATCCTTCTGTTTCTGTTTGTCCCCGTTTCTCCTTTCTGTTTACTCTCTGGCTTCTTTGAGCTGTCGAGCTGCTGAATGTTAGTGCAGGTCCCTCACGTGAGGCGCCTTGTATCTCATTCGGCGCTCCAGATAATGATCGTATGTCGATCGCTGCATCGGGGAGTGGGCTTTTGTCCTCTGGAGAAGATGAGGAAGCTGAGCTGCCCCCCTTCGGGGTTGTGAATCGGATTCAGAGTTGACAGCCATGCTTTCCCGGGCCACTACAGGCTTTGGGCTACAGTGGAACCCTCCACCGTGTCCCGAGTGCTCACGGTTGGATTATTGGTTTCTGGGTGAACCGCACCCCACTCCAATGCCTTTCTTCCCGGAGGTGCAGGAAAACTTGGAAATCCATTTTAGCGAAGAAGGCCATGGAGTGTGTTACTCCTCGCGAGAGGGAAGCCGGGTTCTACAGCTGGTACGTCATAGTTCCTAAAAAGGACAGGGGGGTTGCGTCCCATTATAGATCTCAGGGTATTGAATCATTCTCTGAGAACATTCAGGTTCAAGACATTAACTATATCTATCATCGTTAATCAAATCAGATCTGATGACTGGTTTGTCTCGATAGATCTCCAGGACACATACTTCCAAATATCCGTTCTTCGCCATCTAAGGTGTTTGGGGTTGAGACTTAATGCCAAGAAGAGTTCACTGTCTCCCCAACAGAGTACTATGTTCCTGGGCGTAGAATGGGACTCAGTTACGATGCGGGCACAGTTGTCTCCTGCTCGTATAGAGATGATCTTGAGTACAGTCCAACGGAATACCTTTTGGCCTGCAGTACATGAGACCCCTACAGTGGTTGCTCAGGACCAGAGGGTTTTCCCAGAGGTTGTGTTTCTGGCTCTGAGACATTTCTTCCCGGACCTCAGAGGGCCATCATGTTCTAGCTCGAACAGACAATACGTAGGTAGTCTCATATAAATCACCAGGGGGGGCTGAGGTTGCACCCTCTGTACAGACTGGCGCATCAGGTTCTCCTGTGGTCCCAAACTATTCTCACTCAGAGCAATGATCATACCCGGGGACGAAAATGTGGGGCAGAAATCCTGTCAAGACAGGGGGTGAGGCCCAGGGAATGGAGACTCCACCCTGATGAGGGGGAGTTAATCTGGAGGAAGTTAGGCCAGCAGAAGTAGATCTGTTCGCCTCTCACGAGAACACACACTGTCCACTTCGGTTTCCCCTCACACAGGTTGTAAGGAACCTTGGTGTCCTTCTTGACAGTCGGCTAACTCTAGATAAACATATGTCCTCTGTTGTTGCCTCTATCTTCTTCAAACTCTGTCTCCTTTATAAAATGAAACATTTTCTGCCTGGAAAGTCCCTTGAGATAGCAATACACGCTTTAATTACATGTCAATTGGACTATTGCAATTCTTTGTACTGTGGCATCTCTAAAGTCCCAGGTTGCTTGGCTACAATTGGTTCAAAATGATGCAGGCAAACTTTTTAAGAATGGTCGTAAGTATGATCACGCCACTCCTATTTTACGAGCTCTTTATTGGCTTCCGGTTCATATTAAGATTGATTTTTAAAACTCTCTTATTTGTGTACAAAGTTCTACACAACCTTGCACCAAGCTGCCTATCTGAACTGCTGCATCCTTATAGCCCTTCCAGAGTCTTACGATCGGGTAACCAAAATATACTCATGGTTCCTTGCACAAGGCTGAAACGTAGGGGAGATAGAGCCTTTTTGGTGGGGTGATCTAGATTGTGGAACAGTCTGCTAACACAACTTATGGCTGCTCCCTCCCCATCATTTTTTAAATCTCTCTTGAAAACCTATTTGTTTTCTTTAACTTTTGAATGATGTTGATGGTCTTATTTATTATGTGTTACTAAGTTTTCTGTTGTGTTTATCTGACTTGTACAACACTTTGGTCAGTCCTCAGACTGTTTTAGTGTGCTTTATAAATAAAAGAACTAGAACTAAAAGAACATCCAGCTCCTCTGAAGTAGGATCCCATGGTACAGACATGGCAGAGGCGAGGTGTGCCATATAAGCTTCACATCAGGAAAGCCATTAGTCAGTGAGGCGGAATGGGTATTTCGTTACTCAATGTGTCGTCTACTTCGCAGCTAGTGTTCCCTCGAAAGAGAACGTCTCGGATTACTCTTGTTCCCTGAGAAGGGAACGAGATGCTGCGGCCCTTTTCCACAACTCCTGAGTGCCTGAGAATGACTTTGTCCTATCAGAAGCTGCAAAGGGACAGCGACACACAACAGCGTCAGCTTCTGATAAGACAAAGTAAGTCATTCTCAGGCACTCAGGAGTTGTGGAAAAGGGATGCAGCGACGTGTACACCGTCACATGTGACGTCATGATGCAACAGCAATAGAGATTGGACTAGTTCCACACATGTTTTAGGCGTTATCACACTGGAGGCATTTCCCAAAGTGTCATCTTCGATGCAGCGTCTCTTTCCCTTATCAGAGAACAAGGGTTACAGTCGTAACCCGAGACGTTCCCTCAATCAGGGAATGGAGTTTACTATAGTAGCTGAGACGTTCTTGGTCAGTTCTCTTTTATTATTAGTGTGGTTTGTGTTTACTAGAGCTTTACTCCTGCAATCTCATTTGTGTTTTGCTTTGGTTTATCAATAAAGACAGTTTGATTTACTTGAAACTCTTTCGTTATACGATTGATACAACCACACTGTTATAATAATGCATTGAGCATTTTGGAGCATTTGTGTCAATTTGAAACTACAATATTTATGAATCCTCCTGATTGTTTTATTTTTTTTTTTTAATTTTGTGTAGCTTACAGCACACCGCGTCAGAAGTGTAGATGGTGAATTGCCTTTTACCTTGAGTGACATAATGGGTTTGGAACCTGAAGCAATGAGAGGCTCTCAGCCAGAAGATATTATCAAAGCCATAAATGGACATGTCAAGAATGACTACAAAGTAATACACCACATTTATTAGAAAAATTAAACATTGTACAAATACAAATTATGTTTACAGTCTAACCGACATTTAAATATATTTGTTCTTCATTTTAAATCTTAGTTCAACCCAGAGAAGCCACTCAGTCATGAGAGTGAAGATTACATCAATGACCCTTTGCTCTCTGATCAGGCTTTCTGCCTGGTTTATGTTGTGGATGCAAAATCAGATCAAGGTCTTACTGATAAATTGCGCATAATCCGCAAAAGAATCAGCGAAAACAGTAAGAATGACCTTTAAATGTGTGATTATAGACACTGGAAAGAGTTAGAGTGCTGTTGTTACAACCTACCCCGGTACAGAGGTGGGATGTAACATTAATAGAAAACATTGACAATTGTAGGCATGGAATTATTATTGTAATTAATTCTTGTTCAAAACAACTGTTGTCAAAACCTTTGATTATTAATTTGATTGGATGCGAAACTAGAAAAGAAAGATTATCTAGAGTAATTTTGTTAATAATTATAAATCTGTTGAACTTCATTGTTTAGCATGTTCCCCAGGACCATGACATGAAACACAAAGTCAGATTATATTTGTATTGGACAGTAAATATGAAAAAGGGCTGTACCAATAATTGGAAGTCAAAGATACATTCTGCAAAATAGATTACAACTTAATTAATACTTTTCCAGACTAATTGGTCTTCCCTAATTTGTAAACAATGGAAATTTGCTCTTTTCTTATAAAAAGATAACTATTATCACACACACAAAAAAAATTATACATATATATATATATATATATATATATATATATATATATATATATATATATATATATATATAAACCAATAACATTATCATTGCAGGGATTCCTCAAGTGGTCGTCATGACTAAAGTGGATTTAATATGTCCACTGGTGAGTAAAGACCTAAAGAAGATCTACACCAGCAAGAAGATCAGAGAGAAGGTGCATTTAACATCCTAAATGTGTTTTACTTTGTGGAAGTGAATTTGTTTGTCTGTTATTTGTTGAATCATCATACATTTTTTGGCTTTACATCATTTTCTTTAGATGGAGATATTTAGTGACACGATCGGCGTGCCAATGAACCACATATTTCCAGTGAAGAACTACAGTGATGAGATTGACATAGATGATGATGTTGATGTTCTCATTCTAAAGGCATTTGACCAAATGGTAAACCTCGCTAATGATAGACTGATAGATGCTGCTTCTAACTGATGCAAAATGTATTCATACTGTAAATGCAGTCAATACAATTCCTCTGCTCAATAACAGTGCAAACAAAGCATGGAATGTACATTGATGACACTTATATGCATGCATGTATAAAACACCCTTTTCAATGTATGACGAATCAAGGCAGTCTAGCACACTGCTAGTAATAATGTGCGTCACTGTTGAAAATATGCTTTTCTGTATATTGCAATTAAGTTAGCCTACATTTAAAAAAAATGTTAATCTTAAAGCAGTAAGATAGTTTTAACCTACTATAGATTCAGCTTTAAGTACATACAATAGTTGTACTCACATACTTATACCAGATATTTGCAAGACATTCATTTATTTCCATTAGAGCACTGTTTGTCATAATTGGTTAAAATAAACAATGTAGTGTATGATAAGAACATGCACATGCTTGTCTAACCTGAAATCGCTTGAACAAATACAAACATTAGTTTCTTCCTAAATCTATGAGGTTGTGTGCTGTTTGCATGCTGTTTGTTCTAACAGAATCCCTTTAGTTGTTACTGATAGACAAGGCAATTGATTCATATGTGTGAGAATGCTCCATTCTGATCAGTTTACAGCAGTTTAGTTCGGACATTTGCAGCCCATACAGGCCAATTTTTGTACTAGCACCATTCTACTCGAACAAAATTTAGTTCAAGTTTAATTCAAGCACTTTCAAAGAAATATGTTTGTTTTCACAGACTTTCCAGGCCTTGAAATGTAAGAGTTTTTCAGGCGAGAATGTAGTCGTTTAAAGCTCAAATCTGTGGTTTATTGATAACGGTCACCAACTGGAGTGCCCTTGAGAGCCACCAGAGCAATATTGAAATATTCGCCAAGGAACACTCAGGTAAGATGACATAACATTAGACCAGCCTTCTATCTGTACCGTTTTGACTTCTTTGCTAGCTGTTTTGTTATTATTTTCGTGCACTGACTCGTTCAAAAAGCTGAACAGCCAAACAGAGGTAAACTGAATACCCTGAACTTGGGGGTACGCTGGTCAAACTAAATTGCATAGCCGAGTATGGGGTTCAAAGGGACCACAGACGTTCCCGCAGTGGAGCACCAAGGTAGAGGTCAGGGACCCAACTCTGGAAGTCACAGTGTCCTGGAGTCTGAGTGTGTGATGCAACACTTACATTTCTTCACATTTGGGCAGCGATAAGAGAGGGGTATGACAGTGGCAAGGTATAGCATTGGCATAGGGTCATGTGGTGCTCAGATAGGATTGGAATGGTGGTGGAATCCCAAAATGCATTTTAAAACTACTAAATAATAATATAAAAACACGGACAAGTGGATCAACAAGTGGTGTTAGCTATGAGCTGGTGTGAGTGTGTGGAGGTGGGGCTAATTTGCATATTCATAGAACTACGTATACTAAATGAGGCAAGGGTGTAGAGCACGGGTGCCCAATCTTGCTCCTGCCGATCGACTGTCCTGCACAGTTAATCTCCAACCCTAATCAAACACACCTGACTTTAATTTCCAAGTGATCCTGAATACCTTAATTGGTTGCTGCAGGTGTGTTTGATTAGGGTTGGAGATGAACTGTGCAAGACAGTCGATCGGCAGGAGCCTCCTCCAACCAAAGTTTGGTTGGAGGAGGGATATTGATATGGGGCTGTTTTTCAGGGGATGGGCTTGGCCCCTTACTTCCAGTGAAAGGAAACCTTAATGCTTCAGCATACCAAGACATTTTGGACAATGCTATACTTCCAACATTGTTGGAACAGTTTGAGGAAGGGCCTTTTCTATTACACCATGACTGTGCCCCACTGCACAAAGCAAGGTCCATAAACACATGATTGGATGAGTTTGGTGTGCATGAGAGGATGCATTTGCTAAAGTTCCCACATAAACACTCAATAATCTTGTGAAAACATATTCCAGAAGTGTGAAAGTTGATATAGCTGCAAATGGGCGATCAACTCCATAAATGTATTTAGAATGCGCTGTCATTATCGCGATTCAAGAACAGCTTTTCTGTGCATAAAAATACCCATATGCCAGCAAACCAATGAGAACATGGGACAGTGATGAAGATACATAACAATAGAGCGCAGGCGGCAAAGGCCGTGTCCCAAATGGCACCCTAAGCACTCATAGTCTTCCTACGAGTCCGCGCTTTAGTAACGTAACGGCGCTTTGACTGTAACGGCCGTTTCACACCGCAAGCGTCAGCGGCGCGTGAGCAGCGCGTATTTTTTTTATGCGTGCATGTTAATCAATAAGTACGTTCATACCGCGAGCAGGAGCGTCGCGTGAGCAGCAGTGAAGCGGGGGTTTCGGGTTCCCCCTGAAATCCACTGGATCCGTCAACGGCGCGGAACATCAGCGCCACGTTTTTGATGCGTCCCTAGCTCGGCGTCAAAGTCCACTGGAAGAGTCTCAGACGCGTTTCAGCAGCGGAGCTGTTGGTGACTTCTTCATTTTTCCACAGGGTGTTTTATTTTAAAAATCGACCAGATCCTCTATGCCGTTCTGTGTTCTGTGTCAGTCTGGTTCCTACCAAGGATGTATTCGTGTGCAATACAATTGGGATTCTGCACAGTGTTTATTTTGAAATTGACAGTGTTTTTTTTTACTTTTATTTTGTATTCACGGTGCGGCTTGGACGCGGGTCCGACAAAAATAGACTAGGCGCCTATCTTTAGCGAAGCGGCGCGGAGAGCCGCTTCTGGGACGCTTCTGAGACGCGCTGCGTCCACAACTGGTGGACTTTAGAGCATTGACTATAATGGCCGCGATTAGCTTCGGCAGCCATCCGCGACGCTGACGTTCCGCGCCGTAGACGGATCCAGTGGATTTTCGGGGTGAGAGTCTATTTTTGCTGCGCTGCTCACGCTCAATTAAAGTGAAAGCACACTTTTGATGGACAAAATGATTTCACACAAAAAGTGCCCAAAACGCATAGAATTTGCATGTCTAGTGTGTTTTAACAAGAACTGCAGTATGTCAGAAAAGGAAATGAAGACTATAGCATAAAGAAAATAAAAAGTTATAGAAAATGTACCCATTAAACTTGTTAATTATTCAGTTTGGACTTTGAACAAACTTCAAATGTGTTTATGACCAACTTCTAAAAACAAATTTTACAAAACTTTTTGTAAAGAAATGCTTGCTTATATGTAGCCTTGGAGCCGCTGTTGTGACGCTGTACAAACGCTTCCAGTGTGAATACTCGCGCGCGTCTGCAGCTGCAGTGACGATGTAGTTGCGCTGAAGTGCTGCTCACGCGCCGCTCATGCTTGCGGTGTGAAACGCCCGTAAGGAAGAAGTATGCTGTGGAGCTTGCTTCAGTGCAGGCTTGGAAAACGTCCACATCGAGGGCATATATTGACCGGAAAGGGGATGCTCGCGAGCGCCCTTCTGAGACCTAAAAGGACACATGGGACACCCTGCGATCTCATGGATTTAATGGCAGCCAATGTAAGTCGACAAGACCGAAAGTGTATATGAAGTGTGCCATTTGGGACAGGGCCAAAGCTGCTGTGGATCCGCTTACCCGGAACTATCAGTGAGTGGCTGATTTGAATAAAATTACCATTGTTTGGACATTGTGACGGACAGATACATATGGGTTGCCAATATTTTAGCATGTAACCTTTATGGTACACCTCAAACAAGGGAATATATTGTAATGTATTGTTAATGGCTTGGGTATGCAGAGCATTCACAGCTTATAAGGACTGCACGCCACTGATATACAGTGTATATATATATATATATATATATATATATATATATATATATATACATACACTCACCTAAAGGATTATTAGGAACACCATACTAATACTGTGTTTGACCCATTTACGCCTTCAGAACTGCCTTAATTCTACGTGGCATTGATTCAACAAGGTGCTGAAAGCATTCTTTAGAAATGTTGGCCCATATTGATAGGATAGCATCTTGCAGTTGATGGAGATTTGTGGGATGCACATCCAGGGCACGAAGCTCCCATTCCACCACATCCCAAAGATGCTCTATTGGGTTGAGATCTGGTGACGGTGGGGGCCATTTTAGTAGTGAACTCATTGTCATGTTCAAGAAACCAATTTGAAATGATTCGAGCTTTGTGACCTGGTGCATTATCCTGGTGGAAGTAGCCATCAGAGGATGGGTACATGGTGGCCATAAAGGGATGGACATGGTCAGAAACAATGCTCAGGTAGGCTGTGGCATTTAAACGATGCCCAATTGGCACTAAGGGCCTAAAGTGTGCCAAGAAAACATCCCCCACACCATTACACCACCACCACCAGCCTGCACAGTGGTAACAAGGCATGATGGATCCATGTTCTCATTCTGTTTACGCCAAATTCAGACTCTACCATCTGAATGTCTCAACAGAAATCGAGACTCCTCAGACCAGGCAACGTTTTTCCAGCCTTCAACTGTCCAATTTTGGTGAGCTCTTGCAAATTGTAGCCTCTTTTTCCTATTTGTAGTGGAGATGAGTGGTACCCGGTGGGGTCTTCTGCTGTTGTAGCCCATCCGCCTCAAGGTTGTGCGTGTTGTGGCTTCACAAATGCTTTCCTGCATACCTCGGTTGTAACGAGTGGTTATTTCAGTCAAAGTTGCTCTTCTATCAGCTTGAATCAGTCGGCCCATTCTCCTCTGACCTCTAGCATCAACAAGGCATTTTCGCCCACAGGACTCCCGGATACTGGATGTTTTTCCCTTTTCACACCATTCTTTGTAAACCCTAGAAATGGTTGTGCGTGAAAATCCCAGTAACTGAGCAGATTGTGAAATACTCAGACTGGCCCGTCTGGCAACAACAACCATGCCACACTCAAAATTGCTTAAATCACCTTTCTTTCCCATTCTGACATTCAGTTTGGAGTTCAGGAGATTGTCTTGACCAGGACCACACCCGTAAATGCATTGAAGCAACTGCCATGTGATTGGTTGATTAGAAAATTGCATTAATGAGAAATTGAACAGGTGTTCCTAATAATCCTTTAGGTGAGTGTGTGTGTGTATATATATATATATATATATATATATATATATATACTTCCTCTACTGGTCTTTGGAGGTGGACCCCGTCCCGGTGGATTTATTACTCCACCTAATTTTGGGGGTTGGCTGCGCCCCTGCCCTCATCTTCAGGCAGGATATGCAGATTCTGTACCCTCGGAATGCGAGCTACGGACGGGGCCTACGCTAAAGAACTTTATATCATATTGTGCTTGCTGAGCAGTTAATAAATGTATTCTGGTAACGGCATTATTCTCCCGAGTCTTTCTGGTAGAACTGAAGAAATCCATTGGCCACCTAACTAAAAGCAGAGAAATGCAAAGACACTCACCAAATAAATATGCCTCTACTGACAAAAAAAAAAGTATGCATGATGGCTCTTTACTTACTATATAGACCGTTTAATCAAATTGAAATACAATATTATTAGGATTATGTTGCTCACAGTCCCTAAACTAGCACTCAAATTTAAAGGAAAACATTATGGCATATACAATACTGTCAAATGTATGAGAACCACTGGTTTAGAGGACTAGTTCAGAAATTTCCATTGAACGTCATGACCATCTGTGTTCCATCTAATACTTGAACTCTGATGCAACTGTCCGCAATATATTGTTTTTGAAGTGCCTCATTATAGATGCCTTATAACAGAACTTATCACTCTTCCTTTAAATAACAACTAGAAGCATGATGAATCTCATAAAAAGTAACGAATATTAAACAAGTAGAGTATAATAAAACAACACACAGCACCTCAAGTGGCTCCATACAGCAGTTGAGAAGTCGCTTCATGTTGTTTGTTGTCCTGATTAAGGCAACATGCTCACATTGGGGATTCAGGGAGGTGCAGCCTGTTCCCAGCAAACACAGAACGTTGATACAACGTACCCAACCTTCTAACAACGTTTTAACAACATGGCCAAAAGGTTGCTATCACTACGTTGTGTGGTGAAGGTTGTTACGGCGTTGTCACAATGTTGACATTGAACCACCGTTCATGGCCATTGCTTAAGGTTGTGCCTAGGGTGTCTGGACAACCACTGGACAACATATGTACTCGTCACCACCCTCGAGCGCGAAAATCAGCTTTTTAATTTTCAAGCAACAGCTGGGCCGTCTCATTTATCATCAAGCAAGGATACGTGAGAATTGCGTTTAATTTACCTCAGCTAAATAAGATACGGAATTATACAAACACAACCTACAACTTTCTTGTCTAATGTGACATTTATTTGAACATCATGTGGTCAGGTATGACACATATTTGAAGCCAAAGCCATAATGAAGCCAAAATTACTTTAATCATGAGTAATTGATTTCAGCACTCCTTGAACAGGCAGCGACTTAAGTTTGTAACGTTATGTTACTTGTGGAACGTTAATGTTTTTCCTGCACAGAGAAAAAAAATGTTTGTAAACGCTCGCACACCTGTTTATTTTTCCTTTGATTTGTCGTCTTCATTCGTTTCTTTGCTAGATTTTCTCATGTCTGCTCATGCTAGTTAACGTTAGTCACTCCCTGTATATATATATTTTTTTTTTCACAATGACTTTTGGAAGTGCAATTTGATTACCATATGTTGATTGGATGTTGAGATGTGGATGTGGCACTGATGAACTTCAGCTTGCAAGGCCTACGTTTAAGCAGAATAAGTGATTTGAAAAGTCATACCTCACCAGAGAGAAGTCTGTCGTTTCACCAGAAAGGCCAGTTATGAAACAAATCAGATTTCTGACAATGTCAGTGACTAGGTTATTCTGTGAGGAAAGAAGAAGCCTGACAACTTATTTAATGGTTTTCGCTATAAATGGAAGTAGAGAGACCAGTCTGTAATTTCCCACTAAGCAGTGGGATTACCCGAGCCTGCTTGAATGCTGTTGGAAAAGTGCCATTCGGATGAAATGCGTAGATGATGTGTGGGAAGGAGTCTGGGAGAGATAGCTTAGAAGATGAGAGGGGAAAGGGTCAAGGATGCAGGAGGGGGTTTGGTTATAAGGGAGAGGTTTAGAGACCTCGGCCTCTGTGAAAGGAGATAAAGAGAAGAGTAAAGAAATTGCATGTGGGTGGTGGGTGTTTGTGGGGCATTGACTGCTGATGGTTGTGTTGTGAGAACTGACTGCTGATGGTGTTGTCTTTTCTGTGGGAGAAAAAAAAATGCTGTTTAAAAAGCTGTTAGAGAGGTGGAGGCGAGCAGAGATATAAAATTAAGGTCATCATACATTTTCACTGAAAACAAAATATATTTTTATACTTTCAGCCCCATCCAAAAAAATAAAAAATCTTAGTATATAACCAAATTCTTAACATTGGAAAATGTGTATAAGAAATATAGGTATTGATGGAGTAAAAATGTGTACTTCTGTAATACATTATTAATATCATCTCTCATGTGAGAAGGCAGAAAAAGCTTCTGTTATTAACAAATCTGACTCTTTTTCTTTTAGAATTGGAATATATGTGTTATCCTTGTGAAATTGAAGTCCTTTTTAGCATAATTTTAACTTATTACATAAGTAAAATATTTTAAAAGAATATACTTCAGTGCAAACGGAATGTAATGTTTTTGACACTTGATTGCATAATTTAACTTAACTGAAAATATAGTTTACATTTATATTAAATGCAATTAGCTGAATACTGTACTTCTTTTGTCTTAGAAATATGGTTAAAGATACTGCTAAATGGACTGACAAGCATTTATGGTAATATTATTTAATGTCATTTCAATTGAAAATTGTATGTAATCCATTTCAAAATATATTTATAATTACACATTGGTTATGAAAGATAAAGTTGCAATTTAGTACATTTAAAATATATTAACTTTATATAAAAAAATTGCCAAATACTTAAGAATGATCTTGAATTTGAATGATCATAAATGAAGAAAGGTGCTTTTTAAACCCATAATGTTTCTCAAAATCCTCACAAATCTATTTACTTTAAAGCTTTGCATCAAAGCAGCTGTGTTTTTTGGAATATTGTATCTTAGGTCTGTAAGTCATACCCCGTGTCATGCAACCTGAGGGGGAATATTAACATCTAATTTTCCTCTGCAAATGTCTCTAGCATACAGCCAAACAGTACATCATGTCATTTACAAGAAATGATTATATTAACTGCCAAAATATGCCAACGGGTGTCCTTACCCATAATGCCAAAAAACTCTGGCACCGTAAAAAACGACCGAACAGAAAACCCTCAGTCAATTTGTCTGCACTGCTGCTGTGAATAGTTAGTGTGTGTGTGTGTGAGTGGAGTGTGTGTGAGAGAGAGTTAAATCTCATAACTCTTCTTTTCAGAAGGCAAAGCAGTTTATGGCTCAGCAGAAAGTGTTTGCATGAATTGGTTTATATAAACGCACACACACAAAAAAATAAATAAATCACAGTATCTCTCCTCAAACAGGAGAGAATTGATACTCAAAAGCTTGAAGTGTCCCGACTGCTGAGCCAGAAAAGTAGCATCTGTGAAACAGAAATAAGGATACAGAAATAGTCATTGTCTATTTGAAACTCATTGTTCAAAAGCCAAGGATTTGATCTTCAAAGCAAAATACAATACTACCCTGATATATGTAAACCCAGGGCATTTAGGTCAGGTATGTTACACAAGCAGTGCTACTCGAGAAATAGTATAAAATTGACGTTCTGCATGACATTTTTGCAAACAAATGTTTATCTTACAAAACATATTATTGAACAGAGTCCTGAGGGAGATGATGCATTTTTATAGGCCAAAACCTGAAAACGGGTTTAGCTTTTAAGCACTTCCCATTCCATCGTCCCTTGTATAAGATCATAGTTACTAATCTCATAATGTCCCAAAGGGATTGATTCTATTTAACAGAGAAAACTGCTCCAGACCTGCCAAAAAATGCCTTAAATTCTAGTTATTGTTTCCGCAAATGACTATGACACAATTTACAAACAAAATTGCGCAATGCCCGCCCAAAGTGTGTTGGGATGCGCAAGCAAAATGCCTTTGTCTGGCCATCCAAAAATGGATGAAATTAGGAGTCAGTGGTTACATTTATAATGTTATTCCTGAGCAGTACAACCCAAAAGTTTGCTTGTGTACAGCACATTTTACAGAGGACAGCTTCCAGAATCTGGGAGAGTATAACTGTCACAAACACAGGAGAAGACAGACAGGTTTAGGTGCACACAGTGTTTATTAGAGCAGAGTGGTGGTGGAACAACGGGAACCAGATGATGGTGAGAGGATGGGGACTTGTAGAATGATGATGGCGACTTAGCTGGCGATGACTGAATTGGATTCTCTGTGCAGGTGACGCGTAAACACGAAGAAAGCTGATCTGGATCAGACGATCTCAGGTGAGTAGATTGGTAAGAAGTCTGACAAGCAGTGTATACTGCAACCAGACCAGACAAGCAGTGAAAGGTGAACGGGGAATATATAGGCTGTGTTGATGAGGGAGTGCAGGTGCAGCGAGTCAGTACTTTGGTGATTGTGAACGAGTGGGCGGGTCCTGGTGATTGTGAACGAGTGGGCGGGTCCTGGTGATTGTGAACGAGTGGGCGGGTCCTGGTGATTGTGAACGAGTGGGCGGGTCCTGGTGATTGTGAACGAGTGGGCGGGTCCTGGTGCTTGTGAACGAGTGGGCGGGTCCTGGTGATTGTGAACGAGTGGACGGGGCTTGGTGATTGTGAACGAGTGGGCGGGTCCTGGTGATTGTGAACGAGTGGGCGGGTCCTGGTGATTGTGAACGAGTGGGCGGGTCCTGGTGATTGTGAACGAGTGGGCGGGTCCTGGTGATTGTGAACGAGTGGGCGGGTCCTGGTGATTGTGAACGAGTGGACGGGGCTTGGTGATTGTGAACGAGTGGGCGGGTCCTGGTGATTGTGAACGAGTGGGCGGGTCCTGGTGATTGTGAACGAGTGGGCGGGTCCTGATGATTGTGAACGAGTGGGCGGGTCCTGGTGATTGTGAACGAGTGGGCGGGTCCTGGTGATTGTGAAAGAGTGGGGGTCCTGGTGACTGTGAACGAGTGGGCGGGTCCTGGTGATTGTGAACGAGTGGGCGGGTCCTGGTGATTGTGAACGAGTGGGTGGGTCCTGGTGATTGAGAGATGATTGGGGCTGTGACGTGTAGCTGACTCTGTGACAATAACACCGGCTATATACACCTACTGTACATAAATTAGAAATATACACTTCAGTAAGTTTTCTTAACTTTATTTAATGTCACTTCAGGACTTAAAGGGGTCCTATTATGCCCTTTTACTAAGTCTTGATTTTGGTTGTGGTATATGTTTTCATGCTTGATTGGTCAAAAAATGCATTATTTTTAAGATATCTTACATTATTACAGCACCTCTCTCCCCAATCTGGCTTGAACATGCCGATTTTGTTGAAGCGCGTTCTTTACGATGAAATGTGCTGTGATTGGTAAGCTGGCCCAGTGTGTTGTGATTGGCAGCACTTTAGCTCATGTTCAGGAAATGTCCCGCCCCTCCATAACTGCAAGTTTATCATTTTATTCCATTATACATTATTCCATCTACCCTTGTAAAACTAATCCCATCTGAATAGGGCTTTAGTGTTTATAATCATGGTCTTGCAAGCTATTTTATCTCAAACTTTCAGGGAAAATGTTTTTGAAAGACTGAAAAGGTTTTCGAAAGCTTAGTGATGGTAATGGTGACGTTGAAGTCATACGACCGTGGTGTAATTCGTTCATATCCGTCCTGTAGCTCAAACAGTTGAGAACAGCGCTAGCAATGCCAAGATCATTGGAATGATTCCCAGGCAATCAACAAGAACTGATCAAATGTGTGCCATGCAATGTATGTTGCTTTGAATAAAAGCATCCATAGGTATGTGTAGTCTATGTTTAGTTTTTTCTTCTGCCAAATGTATTTGGGCTTCAAAATGTATAGATGTTGTGTTCATTTGTGAGGATTATCATAATGAACAAAACCATTGGTCGAGCTTATTTTTTGCAATAATCCAAAAGCCAATGCAAAGATCCTATAGGGCCTTTGTTGAGGGAATCAGGGTGATGCTAATTTACAGGTTGGCCCACAAAAATCTGTCATCCCTGCTGCATTTTAGTATTGCCCAGGGCAAAAGATTGAGGGTATGTCACTCTATATGGGGTAGTTGTCAAAAAGAAAAAGAAAACTAGCATTACGGCAATATTTGAAAAAAATAAAGGTATGTGCATGTGACAACTTGCCCCAGTCTTTCAATTTTAAACTGGTAACTATGCAACACTGCTAATACTGTTTTTATCACATGAATCCATCCTGCTTGAATCTAGACTTTTACACATTTTGTCAAAAACAGAATTAGTATTTGCATTTTCCTTTGGGTGTACTAGGTGTTTGGTTTAGAAATAGAATAGCATTTTATAAGAAAGATTTTAAAGAAAGAGGTTAATCTGGATAGTGTAAGGCCTCCACTTTCTGAATTATAAATACCATTGATGTACCTCAAGCACAGAGACCATATGGATCCACTATAGAACGCCTGACAGCTTTGCTAGAGGGATTGCGATAATAAAAGTTAAAAGGGGTCAACAGTGACATGCAGTGCTGTGGTTAATGCTTACGTCATTTAATATCTGCTCTCTCACACCTTAAGACATCTTTACAGATACTGTAAGAGGGAAGGAATTATTCATGAAAGGTTTTGAGATTATAAGAAGAAACAATTTCTCTGATACAGACGTTGGTGCATGGAAAATGTACTGCATTAACAACAGGGGATCTAAAATACCTCTTTATGTTGTGGACAGCCAATCCATGTTGTACACTTTCACTTTGTAAGAAGTTATTATAGATTTTTGGTGTTGCACAAATCTTTGCAAGGTCTTAAATTCAGTTACCATTACTCTCTTGGGTTTCCATGAGCACAACTGTGTGCAGTTAATTTGGTCTTTCTTTAGTATATTGCAACAGTGTAATAAACTATAAACAATTAACAAGAACAATATAACACCTGGGCCCTGTTTACACAGCCTGATCTCACACACAAACGAACATATTTAGACGCAAATAAAAACGGTCCAATACATATGTGCTTTTAAATATTTAGTGCCTTTTACGTATCATCTGGACATAATTGCAGGTTCGATACATATCTAAATCTACGTAGAAACAAACTAAAATATGTATAGATTGAACGTGTTTTGACCAGTCAGTTATCCAGTCACAAGAAATTTGCATATGAAGCCGCTTTTAAATGTGTATCTGCTGAATTCATATTGGATGCTTATTCTGCTAAGAGGCCTTATGAAATATGAACTATAAACGTCATGATTCTTTTGTTTTGATTTAAAGTAAATGCAACACAGGCTCATTGAATAAACGTACCTGTGGCAACATTTTGGCAAAAAGCAAAAAACTTACCAATATGTTCATATCGCTGCTGGTTCTAAAAGAAATGAACACTAGACACAGTAAACCAGCAAGCACTTTTAATCGTTTTCACACACAATTTTGATTGCTGGTAGATTATGGATTAATAAAGACTTGTTTTCTCGCGGCTCCTTGCACAATTATGTTATGACCTCAAAACACTTTTTACCATAGTGCATGATTTGTAACCTAATATATTTTGGAGTTTGCATCATTTAACCAGCTGCATGTGTTCAGTAGCTCAGCTGGTACAGAATTGAACTTGTGATGCGGAGAGCTTGGGTACGATTACGAATCCCATGAAAGATGAGTCACGATACAAGAGCTCAAAGTTCAGAAAGAAGATAAAATACCATGGTTACGATTACATTATGTCGCATTTGCTTTTGTTAACACTATAGGGTAGGTATAGAGTTTAGTGTAGGTGTATGTTATTTTAAAACGTGATGGTGCATTAATTTTTCTGAATGTCAGTGATATACGTACAAACACGGAAGTAATAAAACGTTGCCATATTCACGTTCTGTTCCGGAAAAAAACTAAACGCTTTTAGCGCCACTCACTGGAAATTTCACTTTGAAATTTTGACATCTCGTTTTTCCAGATGAGGACATTTCTTTATTTAAATATTTTAAATGATATGTGTGATCTGTTTTATGAAATATATTCTTAAATATTCAGATAACAACTGATTTCTGTCTTGTGATAGAAAAAGTGCAATCGACTGAAGTGATGCTATAGGTTTTAGTATTGGAGAGTCATAAGTGTTTAATAATACGAGACCAGACAATGAGTGGATGGTGAACTGTGAATATATAGGCTGTGTTGATGGAGTGCAGGTGCAGCAAGTCAGTAATCTGGTGATTGTGAATGAGTGGGCGGGTCCTGGTGATTGGGGCTGTGACGGTGTGACTGACTCTGTGACAGTACCCCCTCCATGGCCGGCTCCTGATGGCTGACAGACTCGGCAATGGGCCGGCCTCGACCTCTGGGGGCTGAACGGTCAGGGCGATCCTCGTGGAACTGGAAGAGTTGCAACAGATCCAGGACATAATCTCGAGAGACCCATGAGCGTTCCTCTGGATCGTACCCCTCCCAGTCGATCAGGTACCCTAGGCGTGCGCCCCGCCATGGATGGTATGGACTCTGTACACTAGGTCATCGTCAGCAACATCTGGAGGGGGAGGTACTTCGTCCGTGGTGGGTTCTGTAGGAGAAGAGGACAGAGGTTCAGTGAAGGGTTTCAAGAGGGAGATACGGTAGTGAGGTGGTAGGTTGACATCCGCCTGGCGTTGGTGTCGTCACACTGCCTGCTGGAGATGCATGTGAGTTGAGTCCCATACCCTCTCGCTCTCCTCGAACCAGTGGTTGACAGCCGGAACATCCAAAGGTTCTCCGGACCAGGGGAAAAGAGGAGGTTGGTAGTCGAGGATCCACTGGAATGGAGTAAGCACAGTAGTGGTTTGACGCAGGGAGTTCTGGGCATACTCAGCCCAGGGGAGGTAGCGGCTCCAGCTGTCCTGGTTCTGGTGGCAGTATGACCGCAGGTATCTCCCGATCTCCTGGATCTTGCGCTCAGCCTGGCCGTTGGTCTGCGGATGGTACCCTGAGTATACACTGAGACACCAAGGAGTTTGAAGAAGGCTTGCCACACCCAAGAGATAAACTGGGGACCTCGGTTTGATATGATGTCTTCTGGTAAGCCATAATTACTGAATACTAGTTAGAATAGTAGTTTTGCAGCTTCGAAGGCAGTGGGCAGGCTCATGATGGGAATGAGTTTGCAGGCTTGGAGAATCAGTCTACAACGACGAAAACACAAGTGTTATGGTTGGACGGACGTCGGTCATGAAGTCAATGCCTAGATGAGACCAGGGGTGTCTGGGTATCGGCAGATGTACCAACTTTCCCTTGGGTAGTGTGGCAGGGGGGGCGTGGTTCCGCGAAGTCCGTGACGCGGGAGAGGATCGGGAGACAGGTGCGGCGTGAGTGGGTTAAGTGTGAATGACAAACACCTGTGTCTTGTTTCAGTAACTGGCGTGGGGAGACGAATAAAAGCCACGAGGAAAGAGAAGGAAAGGAGATGAGAGACGGACTAGCGTGTGCGAGGAGAGCGAGAGAGAGTGCGTGTGTGAGAGCGAGAGCGAGCCCTTTGATTGTGGTATACGGAAACCGAGCGCGTGTGGCGCATCCTTGGTTCGGTATTGTTTGTTTGTTTTACTTGTTTTTTTGGGACGAAATAAAAACCCCCTTTTTCCTTTAAAGCCGACCCTGTCCTCTTCCTTCCACGTCTACGAGAACTTTGACTGTTACAGGTAGTTTCCTAGATGTGTTGGTGATGGCACAGACTGAACACCCCTTGATGTACCGGGATATATCCTTGGCCATGTTGGGCCACCAGTAGCGATCCTGTAGGAGCGAGAATAGAAGACGCATGGATGGAGTCCAAGAGGCTCACCTTGCCACTGGGATAGTACCGCTCCAACCCCGTAGTAGAGGCTTCAACTTCGACCACGAATGGGAGTTCTGGATTAGGGTGTACCAGAATTGGAGCAGTAATAAAGGCATTCTTCAGGCGTTGGAAGGATTCTGTGGGCAAGGGGTTCCAGGACAGAGACTTGGGCCGGTTTCTGAGGAGTGAGGGGTGAACTGATGAGACTGTAGTTCTGGATGAACTTTGGAGTAGCCAAGAAAGCGTTGAAGTTCCTTTATAGTGACAGGTTGGGGCCAGTTGTGGATGATGTCCACCTTCCTCTGGTCCATCTGGATACCTTGTTGGTCGATGAAATATCTGTGGAACTGGATGGATGGTGTGTGGAACTCACACTTCTCCTACTTGAGATAGAGGTGGTGTTCTCTCATCTTTTTGAGGACCTGTGTCACGTGTTGGCTGTGTTCGGCCAGTTTCGGGACTAGATCATAATGTCGTCTATGTAGACAATGACGAAGCTTTGGAGGTACTCCCGGAAAACCTCATTCATATACCCCTGGAATATGGAGGGGGAGTTGGACAGGCCATAAGGCATCACCTGGTACTCGTAGTGGCCTGTCGGGGTGATGAACAGCTTCTTCAAATTCATCCCCCTCGCGTATTTGAATGAGGTTGTAGGCGCTTCGCAGGTCCAGTTTGGAGAAGATGCGAGCCACGCGGAGCTGTTCCAACGCGGCAGGGACCAGAGGAAGATGATAACTGAACTTGACGGTCTGAATGTTGAGTGCCCGGTAGTCGATGCACGGCCGCAAGCCTCTGTCCTTTTTGGCCACGAAGAAGCTGGAAGCGGCACGGGACGTTGATGGTGGGATGAATCGTTGATTGAGAGCCTCCTGAATGTACTCCTCCATGGCCTTCTGCTCCAGGATGGACAAAGGATAGACATTACCCTTCGGTGGAGTGGCCCCAGGCAGCAGGTCGATGGCACAGTCCCATGGCCGATGAGGTGGTAGACGGGTTGCCAAGCGCTTGCTGTACACATCCTGGAACGCCCGGTACTCTGGAGGAATTTCAGTTTGTGAAGGCTTGGAGGGCTGTCGAAAGGTGTGGCGTGTAGACCGTTTCAGCACAGATGACAGACAGCCCTTGAAGCAGGAATCACTCCATTGCAGAAATTCCCAAGAGTTCCAATTTATGGTGGGTTCATGTTGGTTCATCCAGGGGCGTCCTAGGATGAGATCAGCGGTTGATCCTTCCAGCACCATGAATGTGATCTTCTCATGCAGGCAGCCGACGCGGAGCATTACTGTGGGGGAGAAGAGACGAATGTGACCACGTCCCAGCGGTTTGCCGAGAATGGTGTGGATGGCTAGTTCCTGGGAGCAGCGTTTCCTCTGGAGGTTGAGTTTTTGGAGAAGTTGATGAGACATGAAGTTCCCTGCAGACCCAAAGTCGATGAGTCCTTGCACTGAAACGAGAATTTTAAGGGTGAGAATTTGGACAGGCGTACGAGTGAGGAGTGCGATTTTAGGAAGACACTGGATAGTATTCCCCGCTGGGCGTGGTGATCGAATCTGGCAGTTTGTAAGGATGTGACCTCCTCCCCCACAATTCAGACATAAGTGCTGTAGTAGCCTTCTTTGACGCTCCGCTTTGGTAAGATGATATGCGTCGACATGCATGGGTTCAGGTGCTGGAAGGGTGACAGATGGTGAGGGTAGCGAAGGATGCAGAGCAGGTTGATCCAGTGAACAGGCTGATAGACGTTGGCAGATGCGCACAGCTTTCTGAATGAAACCCTTCAATCCGGCGTTGTCATCATAAATGACCATCTGGTGACGCACTTCAGGGTTGAGACCCTGGTGAAAGGCTGTCAACAGGGCCATCTCATTCAAGCCGCTAAAGTGCGGAACTGAAGAGAATATACATCGATGGAAGAATTACCTTGATGGAGGTTGAACAGCTGATCATGGACAGATAATGCTGATGCAGTTTGACCAAAGACTTCTTTAAAGTGGTTACCGAAGGATGCCAAGGAACTCGTGACAGGGCTGTTCGAATGCCAGATGGATTGCGTCCAATACAGCGCTCGTCCAGACAACAGTGAAATCATGAGATACACGCCCTTTCGGTGGAAAAAAGCTGTGGCTGCATCTCAAAATACAATGAGCATTGTAGTAGAAACCCACTGCAATCCTCCACCTCACCGGTGTATGTCGCTGGGTAGGGTGGTAGTGGCTCAGTGGTTCATGTAGGTTGTCTACAAACTGGAAGGTTAGTGGTTCAATCCCCGGTTCCACCTGACCGAGTGTCGAGGTGTCCATCAGCAAGACACCTAACCCCAGCTGCTCCCGACGAGCTGGATGGCGCCCTGCATGGCTGACACTGCCGTCGGTGTATGAATGGGTGAATTTGAGGCAATATGTAAAGTGCTTGTATATGTGGCTTTTGTGGTATATATGGTGGCCATTGGGTCTGTGAAAGTGCTATATAAATGCAGTCAACTTACTGCGATGAGACTAGACAATGAGTGGATGGTGAACTGTGAATATATATAGGCTGTGTTAATGAGGGAGTGGGCGGGTCCTGGTGATTGAGTGATGATTAGGGCTGTGATGGTGTGGCTGACTCTGTGACACAGATCATGGTTAGTTATATGATTTTCAAATGATTATGATTATTATTATTATTATTATTATTATTATTATTATCAACATTTATTAGGTGTTATTGTAAATTCCTGTATTTCTTTTTTGGATATAAATGATAGCGATACATGTTTCATGATGTGCAAAGATGCAGGAGCCCCATTTGATTATGATTAATGATACTGGTATAAAAAAAAATGTGTCCACACATGCTTTGCTTAAACTTTAAAATTATTTTTTCGAAATATGTAAGGCACTGTAACAAAAATTTTGCAATGTTTTGTAAAGGTAACAGCACTGCATCATTAGACAGGAGACTTGTTTGCTGCTCTCAGTGGTGTACATTATTTGAGATTATAATTTATTAATTTTTTTTTTGGGGGGGGGGGGGGGGTGACAGATTCTCTTCTACACGAGTTGCAAGACCTGCTGTCAGCTGCTAGTTCTGACCTTCATTCTGAGAGTATCAGCGTCACTGCATTGAGGCACAAGGACCGCAGCTTCATTAGAAAGATGGAGGGAGGCTAGACCTGCATTGAAGGAGAACTCCGGTCAATTTTAACATTGAGCTCATTTTTTTGTACATTTGGAGTGCTGTCAGTACAGATAAAAACTACAAAAATCGGTGTTGCCTACACCGTGTTATCCTCTTTTCAAAATTCGCACCCTGTTGACTTCAATGGGGCAAGTTCTAAACCTGCTTTTAGCCTCTTAACATCCTTGATTTGTCATTACAAGTGCACAGCCATGTGAGTGGTGTTATTAAGAGTGACCACGGTCCATCTGACTGCAGTAGATGTGAAAGATATTAATAGAAGTGATGTTAAGTCAGCCAGCTCACATACCTGTATTTACTTCCTGTTTTCGGTCGAAGTCCATAGTAGTCGATTGTCGAGTTTGCACGCGCGATCATTGGTAACTAAGCAACATCATATCATAATGTCATAGAATATCATAATATCAGAACACCACATAGCACCGTCTTCGGGTGACGGCTGACAGCTGACAGTCTGAGTCTCCACTGTTGCTTAGTTACCAATGATCGCGTGCGCGAACTCGACAATCGACTACTGTAGACTTCGACCGAAAACAGGAAGTAAATACAGGTATGTGAGCTGGCCGAATTTTAAAAAAAGGATAACAGGGTGTAGGCAACACCAATTTTTGTCGTTTTTGTCTGTACTGACAGCACTCCAAATGTACAAAAAAATGAGCTCAATGTTAAAATTGACCGGAGTTCTCCTTTAATCAGCAACAGGCTTCCAACAGATCATATCGACTGACTGTGTACACCGTACACAAGTAATTTACAACAGAAGCACCATGATTTCAGGGTTACATAAGGCTGTACCTCCCACAGTGGTGAAGCAGGACTCTGATGGACAATATTGTAGTAATTCATTTTTATGTTTTATCTTTATCGTAGATCAACTCTATTTAGATGCATTTTGGTTGATAGGATAACAAGTACATAAGGGGGACACATACCTGTTTACACCTGGCGTTTTAATCCGTCTGTTTTGTCCACTTTCGACTACTTCTGTCCTGGTTTCTTCGAGGGGAGGGTCTATGTGTATGTGGGTTTTTTTTCAGATCTTTTGATCTAATGAACGGAATAAGTGTTGTGTCCTCTATTGCATTGCTATAATGTTCATGTCCACTAGGTGGCACTGATATGTTGACATGTTAGAACTGATGTAAGGGGGGAAGGAGAAAAGTAAAAGAAATGCTAAGCTATGACTCACGTCTGTCTGTTTGACTTACATTCATACTTCAATATAACAAGTGGCGACGAGGATGTTAAGATGGCCCTGCTCTCTCTACAACCCCCAGTAGCATTCCTGGAATGCCCAGGTGAACCGAAACTGTCCTTTGATGCGTGGGAGAAGTTATTTCAAAACTATCTGCTCGCGATCGGCGGAGAGGAGTTTTCTGCCGAGAGAAAGATAGCACTGTTGATACACTTTTTAGGAACAGAAGGGCAAAGAATCTACAATACATTGCCTCTTACCGCTGATACCTACGATGGATCGTTACAAGCATTGAAACTGTTTTTTTCTCCTGGACTGAATGTGGTCTCAGAGAGATACCGCTTCAGACAACGCGCTCAAGCCGTGGGTGAGTCCACTGATCATTACGTGGCAGCACTTCGTGAACTAGTGAAAACATGCGCTTTTGGTAATATTGAGCATGAAATGATCCGTGATCAGATTGTGGAAAAAAAGTCCATGCCTCGAATTCGTGAAAGACTGTTACTAGAGCCAGAGTTAACCCTTGACAAGACGATAGCTATTGCAAGACAAATTGAGGCGGCAGTAGCAGACGCTAAAGTCATAGCTGAAGGGGAATCAAAACAAGTTGCAGCGATTCAGAAACAAGAAAAGACGCGAATGCACAAAAATAAAACGAGGATTAAGTCGAAGGAGGATAAGCGTGTGAAGGGACAGCAGCAGTGTTACCGCTGTGGTTCTGCTAACCACCTTGCAAATGATAAGTCCTGTCCCGCTAAAGACTGCAAATGTAGAACGTGGAAAATTCAGACATTTCTCAAAGGTGTGCAAGACAGCATCAAAGTCAGTTAATGAAGTATGCTTGCCTGAAGTGACAGTGCTGTGCGTGAATGATTGTCATACAGATGATGGAGCTCCAGTGGGTACTTTCACCATAGTTACGCCCACATCTCCTACACAGACCTGTACCATTAAGATGATGGTGGATACAGGGTCTGGTGCATCAATTCTACCGCAACACATATTTAAAGAGTACTTCAGCTCATGTGTTCTGAAACCACCGAAAGTGCAGCTTTTGACGTACTCAAAGGAAAACATACTGGCGTGTGGTTCCCTGAGACTGAATGTGACATATTACGGAAAGACTGTTGCTGGTGAGTTTAACATTGTCAAAGCAGGAACTCCTCTCATTGGACGTGACTTATGTAAAGCACTGGACATTGAGATTAAGGGTGGTACCTTGATTGAACCTGCTACTCACTGTGCAATGCTTCAACCATCCAATATTTCACTTGTCTCTGCTGATAGTCCTGTTTCCATACCAACTGTCGCTGGATTTGGATGTGCCAAAAATTTCATACACAAAGTGAAGATCCGCCCTGGAGTTAAACCTGTACAACAAAAACGCTGTCACTTACCTTTATCAGTGCGAGCAGCAGTGTCAGACGAACTCAAGATGCTGGAGGAGAATAGCATAATTGAGAAGATTGATTCATCTGAGTGGGTTTCTCCTATTGTGGTAACAAAACGAAAGAACAACACAATTCGCATGTGCGTTGATTTACGAGAACCTAACAAGGCTGTGGTACAAGACAGTCATCCTCTACCACTGATTGAAGACATACTGTCGGAATTGCATGGATCAGTGATGTTCTCTTCTATTGACCTCAAAAATGCATACCACCAAGTACAATTACATGAGGAGAGTAGAGGACTCACTGTCACGATACGATTTACAGAAAGTGGAGAAGAGGACTCAAGTGCAGTAAAGGATATTTATTAATAAATGAAAACAAAAACACAAAGCAAAAACCCACAAGGGGGAAAAACATAATCAATGAAACATAAAACAGAACTAAACTAAACTGACAAACACAGACCAAGAACACGAAGACCATCACAAGGAACTGGGGTGACATAAGACAAAGATCCGACAAAGACAGCAAACAAGAAGAGACTTAAATAGGGAACAAATCAAGAGGGAACAGGTGGAAGAACTCAAACACTAATCAGGTAACGAGGGGGAGGGATCAAACAATAACAAGAGCACATGGCCCAACATAACAAAGACACACCCATGTGCAATACGAGACAGGACAGACACGTGACATTACCCCCTCCCTACGGAGCGGCTACCAGACGCTCCATCAGGTGGAACGGGAGGGACAGACCAGGGCGGGACGGGCGGCCAGGGCGGTGAAGACCCCTCGGGCGGCCAGGGCGGTGAAGACCCCTCGGGCGGCCAGGGCGGTGAAGACCCCTCGGGCGGCCAGGGCGGTGAAGACCCCTCGGGCGGCCAGGGCGGTGAAGACCCCTCGGGCGGCCAGGGCGAAGCAGACCCCTCGGGCGGCCAGGGCGAAGCAGACCCCTCGGGCGGCCAGGGCGAAGCAGACCTCTCGGGCGGCCAGGGCGGTGAAGACCCCTCGGGCGGCCAGGGCGGTGAAGACCCCTCGGGCGGCCATGGCGGTGAAGACCCCTCGGGCGGCCAGGGCGGTGAAGACTCCTCGGGCGGCCAGGGCGGTGAAGACCCCTCGGGCGCCCAGGGCGCAGTAGACCCCTCGGGCGGCCAGGGGGGAGGAGACCCCTCGGGCGGCCAGGGGGGAGGAGACCCCACGGGCGGCCAGGGCGAAGCAGACCCCTCGGGCGGCCAGGGTGGTGAAGACCCCTCGGGCGGCCAGGGCGGTGAAGACCCCTCGGGCGGCCAGGGCGGTGAAGACCCCTCGGGCGGCCAGGGCGGTGAAGACCCCTCGGGCGGCCAGGGTGGAGCAGACCCCTCGGGCGGCCAGGGCGGAGCAGACCCCTCCGACGGCCGTGGTGGTGAGAACCTTTCGGGCGGCCGTGGCGGCGAGAGCCCCTCGGGCGGCCATGGTGGTGACTCCGGCTCAGGAACCGCGGACACCTGCTCCGAACCCGCGGACACCGGCTCAGGAACAGCGGACACCGGCTCAGGAACAGCGGACACCGGCTCAGGAACAGCGGACACCGGCTCAGGAACAGCGGACACCGGCTCAGGAACAGCCACAAGAACTGAAACAGTTACAAGAACAGACGCAAACACAGACACAAACACTGGGTCCGGAACCAACATGGGCTCCAGCTCTGAAACAGGCACTGGCTCTGCCTCCGGCTCAGGAACAGGCATGTCCAGGATCCGAGCCAGACGTTCCAAATAGTGCGTAAGTGCCTTGGCGGCCACACAAATGTACACTTCCGGATCTGTCTCAGACTGGGCAGACTGGACGTGCTCAGTCTCTGACTGGGCAGACAGAGCGTTTACCGTCTCTCGCTGGGCAGACGGGACGTGAACAGTCTCTCGCTGGGCAGACGGGACGTGAACAGTCTCTCGCTGGGCAGACGGGACGTGAACAGTCTCTCGCTGGGCAGACGGGACGTGAACAGTCTCTCGCTGGGCAGACGGGACGTGAACAGTCTCTCGCTGGGCAGACGGGACGTGAACAGTCTCTCGCTGGGCAGACGGGACGTGAACAGTCTCTCGCTGGGCAGACGGGACGTGAACAGTCTCTCGCTGGGCAGACGGGCATTTCCTCCTTCTCCGTCCGTGATGGTGAGAAGTAGGTCCTGAGCTATCCCTACAGATGGATGAAAATTGGGTTGACCCAAATGTGGCGATGATGTAGTCCGGGCAATCCAAGTAGTCGTCGTCCATATAATTTTCATCCATATTCACCCAGTCAAACTCCTCGTCCTCCATACTGCTGAGTCCACAGGTGGTCAGATCTTTCTGTCACGATACGATTTACAGAAAGTGGAGAAGAGGACTCAAGTGCAGTAAAGGATATTTATTAATAAATGAAAAAAACACGAAGCAAAAACCCACAAGGGGGAAAAACATAATCAATGAAACATAAAACAGAACTGAACTAAACTAAACTGACAAACACAGACCAAGAACACGAAGACCATCACAAGGAACTGGGGTGACATAAGACAAAGATCCGACAAAGACAGCAAACAAGAAGAGACTTAAATAGGGAACAAATCAAGAGGGAACAGGTGGAAGAACTCAAACACTAATCAGGTAACGAGGGGGAGGGATCAAACAATAACAAGAGCACATGGCCCAACATAACAAAGACACCCATGTGCAATACGAGACAGGACAGACACGTGACACTCACTGCTTTCATTACCCATGAAGGCTTATATCAGTTTTGTAGAGTACCATATGGACTGTGTTCGGCACCATCTGCTTTTCAACGAATGATGACCAGTATCCTAACAGGCCTTGACGGTGTACAGTGTTACTTGGACGATGTGATTGTCCATGGTGCATCCGAAGTCATTCATAATGCAAATCTCAAAGCTGTTCTGCTTAGGATTAGTGAAGCTGGGTTGAAACTGAATACAGAAAAGTGTAAGTTCAACTTGACGACACTTAGCTTCCTTGGATACAGACTCTCAGCTGATGGCCTGCACGCAGATGATACTCATGTTACTGCAATAACAAATGCACCCCCTCCCACTGATGCAGCTAAACTACGGTCGTTTCTGGGTCTTAGTGCCTGGTACAGTAAGTTCGTGCCTGCCTATGCTACTCTGGTTGAACCAATGGGAGCATTACTTCGTAAAGACTGTGAATTCCACTGGACTACTGCAGCACAAGAAAGTTTTGATCGAGTTAAACAGGCAATAGTGGATAGTCCTGCTCTTTCCTTATTGAACCCCAATCGCAGCACAATTCTCTCATGTGATGCTTCAGACTATGGTGTGGGTGCTGTCTTGACTCAGCTGGATGACACTGGACAAGAAAGAACCATTGCTTTTGCCTCACGTTCCTTGTCTGAGGCTGAACGGAAATATTCCATCGTCAAGAAGGAAGCACTGTCATGTGTCTGGGCTGCGGAGAAATGGCGGACATGGCTGTGGGGAAGAAAGTTCCTACTACGCACAGATCATCAAGCTCTTACTACTCTTCTCACGAGTAAAGGGAATAGTAGAGCTGGGTTACGTGTTGCTAGATGGTCTGCACGGTTAATGGAGTTTGACTACAATGTTGAATAAAGGCCTGGTCCATTGAACAGTGTTGCTGATGGCTTATCAAGATTGCCGCTCACTAACAATGAACATGATTTTGCGGAAACCATTGAGTCTGTTGCTCTGATTTCATTTGCTTCCAGCACAATCACCAAGGAAGATTTCCAGTTTGCATGCGACAACTGCCCAGTGTTCTCTAAACTGAGTACATACCTACAGACACGTTGGCCAAAGAACATGAAGAATGTTGATCCGGACGTTCAGGGATACTTTCCTGTCCGACATGAGCTCGCTGTCGTGGATGGATGTATTGTCAGAGGAACATACCGTCTCGTGGTACCCGAGTCACTACAGAAGAAACTAATAGAACTGGCACATGAATCACATCAAGGCATGGTCCGTACAAAGCAAAGACTGAGGCAATTGTACTGGTGGCCTAAGATGGACAACCAGACGGAAGCCCTGATACGAAACTGTCAGACGTGCAAACAAAACGACAAGTCTGCTGTGACTCATGATGCTCCTCTCAACCCTGTTGAATTGCCTTCTGCTGCATGGGAAAAGGTCGCTATTGACATTGTCGGACCATTCGAAACTGCACCATTAGACTGCAGATATGCAATTACGCTTGTGGATTACTTCAGCAAATGGCCAGAAGTCGCTTTTGCGTCTAGAGTTGACACTTCTACTGTTAAACAGTTTTTGATTACTGTTTTTACTAGAGAAGGAAATCCAAAGGCGTTGGTCTCAGACAATGGGCCTCAGTTTATCTCGGCTGAGTTTTCTGAGTTTCTGAGAGAGAGAAACATACGTCATTTCAGATCTGCTGTTCACTATCCACGTGCGAATGGAGAAGTCGAGAGGTTCAACAGAGTTCGAAAGATTGCCTTCAAACTGCTTCAATCCAACGAGAACCGTGGAAGGTGTTCACTCAAACCTTTTTGATGGACTATCGAAGTACTCCTCATGCTACTACAGGAGTTACACCATCTGAGTTACTCCATGGTAGATGTATGAGAACCAAGTTACAAATCATGGACTTTCCGGTAAGAGAAACTGACAGAAATGCGATACAAGAACATGTGAAAATGAAACAAAACAAGGTTAAGCTTTACACTGATGCCAGGAGAAATGCAGAACCTTCAAGATTCCGACCTGGTGATCTAGTTCGAGTTAAGACACCGTGGATGGTAAAGAAAGGTGACCGGAAGTTCACACAACCAAAAGCTGTGGTACAGAAGAAAGGTGAAGATTCTTACCTGCTTGATGATGGTAAGGTATGGAATGCCTCCCGTCTTGCTGAAGTGCCGAAATCAAGTGAAAGTGTTACCCCTGCTGAGGTGAAACATGGAACAACAACAAGTCCGTTGAATAGGTCTGTTAGAGTTCGACAACAATCCGTCTGGACCAAGGACTATGTTTTAGATAGGAAATGAAGAACTTGAGATAGCAGAGGTGATAGTTGAATGAAAAAGACACGAAAAGTTAAAACCAGTTATTTTGTTGATTTAAAATGTGTTTATTCTTGATTTTGTTTATTTCTGTTGTGATATACAGCTGGATTCTTTCTAAAAAGGGGAAGATGTTGTGTCCTCTATTGCATTGCTATAATGTTCATGTCCACTAGGTGGCACTGATATGTTGACATGTTAGAACTGATGTAAGGGGGGGAAGGAGAAAAGTAAAAGAAATGCTAAGCTACGACTCACGTCTGTCTGTTTGACTTACATTCATACTTCAATATAACAATAAGCTTGAGCAATGTAACGTGAACGCAAAATGAGATGGGTGGGGGGACATCCGGAGAGCATCAGCTTTAATTTCTGCTCTGACAGTCACAAGACGTTCTATCTGGGGCTGTTCAGTCGATTAAGTTTAAATCCCGTCTGGCTAGCGGGTGTAAGAGGTGCATAATTCTGAGCTAAATACTGAACTGAATCTGTATAATTATTTTGTTGATGAAATAAATTAATTACATTAAAATAGAAACAAAGGAAAAACGCCATTCAAAATTTGGGGTTGGTAAGGTTTTTGTTATTTATTCAATGAAGAAACATTTCTTATTTTTAGCGATGTTGAATCCTCATATCTTGTTACTTTACGGTACCTTTATTATTCATTCCTGTAACATACCACACTAGTTCATATACAAGACCCAGATTTCTGCTTAAAACATATAATAGACTACAACTGTACTACAGTTATTGCCATAACAATGAGGAGGAAACATTCCCCCAATATGTAGATCAGTGGATGATACGAATCTTGAATATGTGGTTATATCATTGATTACTGTGCATTCCTTTGTTTTTACTGAGGGAAAACTATCTACGGTTGACCAACTTATTCCAGAATCCCATTCAGGCAAGTGCAGCTCCTAACTCTTTGAATGGGGAAACATCACATTTCTATTGCAACCAGAGCGTCTAACAGCAGCTGCAGTGACACAATGACTTTACCAATTGGTGTTTGGCTCTGTTACATAGAAGGTGGCACTTATTCTGCCATATTGCGCGTTGAACTTTTTCCCATTCAAAGTAATAGTAGTATGTATGCAATAGTAATATGAGTGCACCGTCTTTCTGTATGTTACATCTATGAACTAACCTAGAACATTCATGTATTTGCAACATTCCATTAAGATTTGAACGTATTAAAATAAACATTAGAATTCCATTTGTTATTAATTCTGAATTTCTGACCAGAGCTTTATGTTTGGAAGAGTGTTAAGTCTGACTAAAAGTTGTTTATTAATTTGACCTTGATGGCTTATAAAAGCTGTAAAAGGTCAAACATGGATTGATTTAAGATTATATTTTCTTATCTCATTAAATATAATTGACTTTACTCAAAAAATATATGCTGTCATTATTTATTCATATTATTTATATATTGTTTCAAACATGTATGCATACATATCTTGATAGCAAAATGTCCATGCAGCTCTTTCCCATAAAAAATGACAGGGAATAGTGACTATATCCCTGGTCCCCATCCACTTTAATTGATGAGCAACTTGGACATTTTGCTAAATGCTTTAGTCAAGCTTCACAATGCTTTTGTGCCCACAAGGCAACCCAAAGACAAACACAGTTTTTCAAGCATAATTCAGGCAGACCACAGCGTGACAGCCAGTTATCAGCTGACACTCAGCTGATCCGTAACTCCTCACACTACCAATTAAACAATGCATAAGTTCATCCGTACACTCACTTGCCTTGCGCTGACCCGTCCTTCATCCTCAACTCCTTATGCAGGCGCATGATCGTTAAGTTACTTGCTCATGGAGATATACTGTACCTATCTATCCAGCTTATTGTGACTCAATCTTGTCCAAACTCAATTGTCTGAGTCTTCGGGGGGGGTTAAACCTCAGCAAGGTTTGCTCGAAAGTTGAACCCGCCAGAGCAAAGCCTGCCGCCAAATAACTATCGTTTAGAGCCTCTACAAAAATCTTAATCAAATGGAGTGGTCCTGACTGAATTACCTTTAACCCAAAATTAAAACTAATGAATTAATCCACAGGTATAAGCCCATCTGTTCACTTTCAAAACATTTTCACAGACTCCCAGCAGCACAGATAAAAAAATATGATAAATGTTCATAAGGACTTTGTCCTTGAGATTTTCCATTCAAATCTCTGTATATCCAAAATATGAACAGGGTTTTGTTTGGAAAGCTTTTCCAGGTGGAGCCATAGCTAAACTATATATACTTCAGCAGTTTCTATGAAAAAGCCAAGGTTTATTTATTTCTGAAATATTTCTGTATTTTTATTAATCCTGCTACACACAGATGAAAAGTAGTATGTGGTTGCTAGTGTATTTTAGCTTCAAACTGAAAGATTACATGCAAAATGTGCTGTTGTTAGTATGAGTGTAACTGGCAGAGTGAATCCATGATACTGAACAAATATTGGACCTCAAAATCCATATTTACCTCCCTGTTTTGTTCATTTCTTTTTGTCGTTTTTCGTGGTTTGCTTAATGTAGTATCTGTTATTTTCCCTGCAAGCATTCTTCGTGATTATTATTTAAAGTATTTCTTTGGACTTACTGTGTCATGCATATTATGAATTCCATGATCTGTGTGACAGTATTATTGTGCATAATTCATGATTCATTCTAAAAAATAAAAAAGTTAACAGATTAACTGTTAGTGTAGGTTTCCTGAAACCATACGTATAGGTGAAGCAAACGTTAATGTAATCTAAATTATGGCAATAGTAAATAACACAGAGAAAATAGAAAATGCATCACCATAAAGGTAGGGTAGGCAATAAAAAAATAAAATAAAACTTTTTTGTTATACTTATTGAAACACTCTTCACATCCTGATAGCAATCAATAATAGAAGTCTTCTAAATATTAAAACATGTACATGTACTCTATATTACCAAAAGTATTGGGACACCCCTCCAAATCACTGAATTCAGGTTTCAATCACTTCCATGGCCACAGTTGTATAGAATCAATCACCTAGGTATGCAAACATTTGTGAAAGAATGGGTCGCTCTCAGGAACTCAATGAATTCAAGCGTGGTACCGTGATATGTTGTCACCTGTGTAATAAGTCCATTCATGAAATTTCCTCAATACGAAATATTCCACGGTCAACTGTTAGTGGCATTATAACAAAGTGGAAGCAATTGGGAACAACAGCAACTCAGCCATGAAGTGGTAGGTAATTCATCCAAGCCTTAGTGCAATGCAAAGCCTCATATGCAGTGGTGTAAAACTCACAAACACTGGACTCTAAAGCAGAGAAGACATGTTCTCTGGAGTGACAAATCAGGCTTCTCTGTCTGGCAATCCGATGGACAAGTCTGGGTTTGGAGAACGGTACTTGCCTGACTGCATTGTGCCAAGTGTGAAGTTTGGTGGAGGGGGGATTATGATGTGGGGTTGTTTTTCAGGGGTTGGGTCTGGCCCCTTAGTTTCAGTGAAAGGAACTCTTAATGCTTCAGCATACCAAGACATTGGACAATTTCATACTCACAACTTTGTGGGAACAGTTTGGGGATGGCCCCTTCCTTTTCAAACATGACTTTGGGATGAATTGGAGCAGAGACTGCGAGCCAGGCCTTCTCGTCCAACATCAGTGCTTGACCTCACAAATGCGCTTCTAGAAGAATGGTCTAAAATTCCCATAAACACACTCCTAAACCTTGTGGATAGCCTTCCAAGAAGAGTTGAAGCTGTTAAAGCTGCAAAGGGTGGGCCAACTCCATATTAAACTCTACGGATTAAGAATGGGAATGGGAAAGTTCATGTGCATGTAAAGCCAGACGTCCCAAAACTTTTGACAGGACCTCTCAGGACCAAAAAAATGTTCGTCTAATCGTTGCACTGGTCAGAATGCAATGATAGGATGTCCTACCTGCCTGTCAACATATGTATCTCCATTCCTCCGCACACCTGCTCGCGCAGATAGCACACGTCATCAGCTATGCAGAGATAGATAGACGTCAATCACAGAGGGCGACAAACAAACACCTTTCATAGTTCCTCCAAAACCAAAACAACGAACTTATGCTGCGTTCACGCCATGTCCTAACCTGAATCTACAGGAGTCAGGAGGTACAAGTCAGAGCTCTGCAAGTTTTTATGTTCATTATTATTGTAATGTTAAGTGCTTTAAAACTTAAGGGCATATAATGCCATATCTTGTGACACTTTGCAGCAGAGTATGTGAGCGGAGTGGAGCGACAACAATTTTGCCTCTGCACTCTAAGCATTCAGTCAAGTCAAGTCACATTTATTTATAGTGCTTTTTACAATACAGATTATTTCAAAGCAGCTTTACAGCGATAACAGGAAAATAATGCAAAAAAGTTTGTTTCCAGAAGAAAATAGCATCCCAGTCCAGCTTAAAGGTGCTCTAAGCGATGTCACGCGTTTTTTAGGCCAAAACATTTTTTGTCACATACAGCAAACATCTCCTCACTATCCGCTGGCTGCCTGTCCCCTGAACATACTTTAAAAAGACGCGGTCTCTGCAGACACACCAGGCTCCACAAACGGCAAAAAAACAAAACTACGGTTAACATAACAAACTGTTCCAGACAATAACAGACAAGAAGGATTTGGGGGTGGGGTTCGGGGGGTTAGTGCGCGGATGAGGAGGAGGGAGGGTCGAGCTAGCCTCCGTTTTGTTTGACAATACTTGAAACGTCAACAAGAAGTGACGTCACCCGACATCGCTTAAGAGTACCTTTAAGTAAGATCAGTGATGTTTCATTTTTGTTTTAAAAAAGTTAATTTAGTTCTATATATATATATATATATATATATATATATATATATATATATATATATATATATAGCCACTCTAGAGTTAACCGTGATGTCATCGTCCAGCTCAGTTCAGTTCTTGTATAATAGTGTCAATGCAGGCAGATCAATATTATTGTTGAATTTTAAATTAAATGTTAAATTGAATGTCCCCAACTAAGCAAGCCAAGCCAATGGCAACAAAGGTCAAATTCAGTAATCACTCCGCTCCGGGTTCACCATTGCCCGCTCTTCGCTCACTGATATCGGATACACCGCTCCATCTTCGCTCCCTTAGGAAATTTGCTGCAGTATTTAAGTATGCTTTGAAATCTCGCAAAAGTTCTGTTCATTACATACTTAAATGAAAAAATAAATAAACAATACTAGGAGAATAGTTTCAATGTGGTTTTAGTGGAATACTAGTGTGCAAACATTTTTTTTTCCTATGACATGCCAAGCTAATTGCATTAAAAAGTGATCTTATGCTTTCAAAGCTAGCTTGCTATTGCTAGCTAGCCACTGCTAGTAAGTCTGAAATTACCATACCCTACCATTAAGGAAATAAACTTGCTTGCTAATGTTGACTTTTTCTGTGCCACGAAATCTCAGAAATTGTTTGTGAAATAGAAGAAAGTTACAAAAAGGTCATCAAATAAATGACATAAGTCAGGTAGCCCAAGTAGGATTTTTAGCGCTAATATATTTACACTGCTTCAAAGACATGTAAAGGGTAAAAAAAATCATTCTGTTCCTCCAAGACATATTATAAACTGACACAGCACCATGGGTATTTCTTATCCCTGTTGTAAAATGACATTTGTATTCACAAACTTACCTCCATAATCTTGCAATAACACGAGACAAACGAGAATGGCCCAGAATGGCAATTAAACGATTACTCCTTGTACACTAAACGCATCCTGAATATATTTAGTGCTCACTAGCAGATGACAGCAGTCTGATGTTAACTAGCTTTAGAGTTAATGCTTCCATACTAGTTAATAGGACATGTTTGTAAGAAAACAATTTGCATTATTTTTGTTGTTCATTTATTTTAGAGCAAACTACCTTGCAAAATATTCAGCCTTTTGCTTAATTGTGACGTGATATAATAAGAGAAATTATTATCTAATTGAATTTATTTTATTTAATTATTTAATTATTTAATTCAATTATCTAGAAATTATTTAAATAAATTGTCCAATATTAAGACTTAAAATGTACTGCAAAGTAGGGATGACCTGTTTGTTTCAAGAATATATAGTCTTTGGTTGGCAGGCCAGATCCTTTTTACAGTAAATAACCTAAAGTACCTGATAGGAGAAAATCCTATTATCTCTTATTGAAGCTTATTAATTCTTATCTGTGTTTATGGCAGAAATAAATCTGAGTGTGGAAGTGTATATACTCACTCTTGTTTGATGTCAATGTGCGTGTGTGTGTGTCTGTGCATATGTTTATGTGCCAGCCTGTGACACCTGCAGACCACAAATTTGTTTTTCCTATTAACTGTGTATATAATCTCTTCCATGTGTCTGCCTGTCTTCAGACGTCAGCTCTTGTCTGGAATACCAAGGAGCTCAGGACAGATGTTCCAGAGGGAAGATCCCAGCTGATTAACAATTCCATTCCACCTATTATTTCCAAGGTCTGCATTGGGGTGTGATTTACAAAAATAGATTTTTTCAAAACTACAAGTGCAATTAAGTGCACAAATTTTATTGAATGTGCACTGGTAGTGTACTTTAAAACTAAAAAGTATATATATATATATATATATATATATATATATATATATATATATATATAATTATATAAATAAAAGTCTGCATAAGTGTATTTAAAGAGAACACACTTTCAAGTTTCAAAGCACACTTAAATACACTCTACACAAGTTTAACTTTAAAGTATATTTTAAATTGTTATGTTTTAATAATCTTTTGTCATGTTTAAAGTATTTGTTTGTAACTTCATGTAAAGTACTCAATTATAATTTGAACTGTGGTCTGATATTTGAAATGACATTTATTACAGTTATTAATAATAATCATGTATAATACTGGCTTACTATTTTAAATGTACTAAATTGCAACTTTATTATTACAAAATCATTGGGCGTGACAAAAGCGGAGATTTCAGAAGTGAGAGGAAATGAGTCATGTAAATGAATAACATTATTCACCCTGCGAAAATCAGTGCAGAATTGAAAAGAGCCCTCAGACTTGGGCACTAGTATGCAAGGCGAGCTCCATGGACTCTGACTGGCTACAGCAAAACCATTACGCACCAGCAACTTTGGCTTTCATTGCTTTACGTTTGTGCGGGTTAACCCGATATGGATGCTGCTTAGTTGGCATGTTTTGACCCACCTCGATGTCATGCATTAACATATTTGTCTGGGAAGGAACATCACTAAACAATGCAACAACATTATTACGCTGATTCTCAGACAGATACGAGAGGTGAGATGACAAGGTGGCCAGAATAGCAGAGTTTGAAAGCCTCCCACAATAGGCTTGAGCATCCTTGCCAAACAAAACATCTCTCTCTGACATAACTGGAAGGCAAATCAATACAATTTACAGCATACACAGTTTCAACAACAGAGTTAACTTCAGGCAAATCTCTGGAAACATTCACTTTAGGCATATTTACGTGGCAGACAGCTGTTTTTGCGTCGTCGATCAGGAGTTAGAACTGTGTAGTTAGTATCACTCAGGTTTTTCTCTATTTTATACGGGCCAGAAAAACCAAGCATGCATGGGAGAATTACATACAGGCAAAAGCACAAGCACAGAGTCACCTGGTTGAAAATAAGATGCTGTTTGGCAATCTCCCAAGCATTATGGAGTTGTTAACAAAACGTGATCACATAGAGTTAGGTCCATATATATTTGGACACATGCACAATTTTCATACTTTTGGCTCTGTATGGCACCAGATAAAATAAAACAATCAAGATGAATTTGAAGTGAAGACTTTCAGCTTTAATTCAAGTGGTTGAACAAAAATATCAAGTTAACATTTTAGGAACTGCAACCATTTTTATACACAGTCCCCCCATTTTCAGGGGCTCAAATGTAATTGGACAAATTAATAAAATCATAAATAAAATTTTCATTTTAATATTTAGTTGAGAATCCTTTGCAGGCAATGACTGCCTGAAGTCTGGAACCCATGGAGATCACCAAAGACTGGGTTTCCTGCTTTGTGATGCTTTGCCAGGCTTTAACTGCAGCAGTCTTCAGTTATTGTTTGTCTTTCTGCCTTCAGTTTTGCCTTCAGCAAGTGAAATGCATGCAGCAAGGCTTGATATCAGGTGATTGACTTGGCCATTGCAGAATATTCCACTTCTTTTCCTTAAACTCCTGGGTTGCTTCTGCAGTGTGTTTTGGATCATTGTCCATCTATACTGTGAAGCGCTGTCCAATCAACTTTGCTGCATTTGGCTTAATCTGGGCGGACAGTATATTCCTCTACACTTCAGAATTCATCCGGCTGCTTCTGTCACATCATCAATAAACACCAGTGATCCAGTGCCACTGGAAGCCATGCATACCCATGCCATCACACTGCCTCCAGCGTGTTTAACAGATGACGCTTTGGATCATGAGCTGTTCCAATCCTTCTCCATACTTTTTCTTCCTCTCATTTTGGTACAGGTTGATCTTAGTTCCATCCGTCCTAAGAATGCTTTTCCAGAACTGGTCTGGCTTTTTTAGATGTTGTTTGCAGTTTAATCTGGCCTTTCTATTCTTGATGCGAATGGTTTGCACCTTGTGGTGAACCCTCTGTATTTGAAGTCTTCTCTTGATTGTAGACTTGATTGTCAGTGAAGGTTGTTTTGATGACTTTTACTTTTGAATATGGCTCTTCAAACAATGCATTCTTCTCAAATCAATAGCAATATAAAGCATGTTCCAGTTGAAACATTTTACCGCACTTGTCACGGTGTCACCATCACACACAGCCAGTGATCATTCTCACCGCTCTACTTACCTGAAGTTGTCTCCTGTGTATTCTCTGTTATACTCCTGAGATCTCCTTGTGTTTTTCCAGCATTCTCCTAGTAAGACTCTCCAGTTACCTAGCGGTTTTTCCTCACCTGTTCCCTGCTCCACTACCCACCTTTCCCAAGCATCTACGAAGTGTGAGCTCTCCAGTCTTCTCCACTCACCGGTCATCGTCTCATCCCAAGCTACCTGGTAAAAGGAAAGCACTTTGTTATTATCCATTATCAGTCATCTATATTTCTGACTTCTCTATCACACATCTGTTCAATAAATACCTGTTTAAAGATGATCCTGTCTCTGAGTCTGGTATTCCTTTACGCTCCCTTGGATGTTCCTGGATATTAACAGTGGATATATTCAGTAGCTGTTCTGTAGCCAATTCTTAAAGGGTTAGTTCACCCATAAACTAAAATTCTGTCATTTACTCACATTCAAGTTGTTCCAAACCTGAATGAGTTTCTATCTTCTACTGAGCACAAAATATATTTTGAAGAATGTCGGTAACCAACCAGTTGATGGACCCCATTAACTTTTATATGGGGGGAAAAAATACTGTGGAAGTCAATGGGACCCATTGTTTGTTTACCGACATTCTTCAAAATATCTTCTTCAAATTCATGCAGGTTTGGAACAAATTGAGGGTGAGTAAATTATGACAGAATGTTCCTTTTTGGGTGAACTAACCCTTTAATACAGAAATTGACTTTTTCAACAACAAAAAAAAATAATCTAAAATTACTGAAATAAAAAGTGTGACAACTTGCCCTAGTCCTCCCTATCTCAAATAGTTCAGATAATTTCCTATAGTATAGCTCTACAAACAAACTATATATGAAAAAAAATTGCTTTTCAAGTAGTTTCATCCAAAGATGCATGTCTATTGCATGATAAAATTACAGAAGAACATTGTGTGTCTCTGGTAGAAATTCAAAGACTAGTACTCTGACCTTTTATTATTTTATTAAACGCCCTTTTCCGACTTCAGTTTTTTGTTGCATGTGATATTCAAATGAAAATCTTCTGTCTTTATCTAAATAAGCATATTGTTCATAATTTTGATAAATTAGCATGTCAAACTGACAGAAGACAGCTGAGTTGTTTTTAAATGTGGTTGAGTGTATTGTGAGGATCAGGCGTGATGTGTGGAAGATATATCAGTGTTGTTTTGTGGATATGCTTCTTTGACTCGAGCACATCTGTTTTGTTATGCAGAGAACTCACTTGTTCCCAGAAGACCTCCATTTCTTGTTACTCTGTCTAAAATGACAGAAACTTCGTCAAAGGACCAAGAGCCTTGTTGTTTGCCTTGGGGAGACATCTTAGTGAGGGGAAAGACTCTGTCAAGTCCATGGAAAGTAGAGGGAGTTCATTGGATATGCTCTGGCAATTACTGGGTGAGACTCACTGTCCTCATAATGCCAATGTTCTCATGAACTGCTGTTGGTTTTCAACGTACAGCTAAAGTTCAATTCATTTTTTCAGCTCGACCGGTTTCCCGCTTAAAAGGATGATTCGTTCAAGAATCAAACATCTCTAATGTTGAGCTGGGCTGCATTTCCCAAAAACATTGCAAGCCTAAATTGATTGTAGAGAGAAACCAATGGTGGCAATTGTTCTATGATCAATTTAGGCTTACGATGCTTTTGGTAGCCCTTGTCGGTCGCTCTGCCTTGGTTTGGGAAGTAGGATGGAGGAAAAGTGGAGAGGATGTTTACCAGCATTCTTTATTTTGAGGCAATTTGAGGCAACGTGGAACAGTGGTCGACCTGAACAATACGGTGCAGGCTACAATCATCACAGTATATTGCCAGGGACTGGATTTCCATACATGCCTTAATAACACACTCTACCCATTATCACATAAAACATTTTTCGGGGTCCTGATCACTCTGTTGGGGGTATATTTTGAGAGAACAACCGGCTGGATGTACATTATCCCTTACATATACAGTCCTCAGTTTCTTTTGTTCTCTGTTGGTTGATGTCTTTACGTGCATTTGTAAAGCTGATTTGTAAAGATTGTTTTCTCTATGTCTTGGATGATCTTGTTTAATGCAAATTAGATCCTTTCCACTTTTCCTTCAGCCTCCTTCCCAAACCGGAGCAGAACGACCGACCAGCTCATTATTAGTGAGATTTGATTCTTGAACAAATCCTTCTTTTAAGTGGGTAACCGGTCGAGCCGAATCAAGCTAAACTGAACTTTAGTTCCAAGTTGATGATACAAGATGCGCATCCAAAGGAGCACTCAAACTCCTTGAGCAGCACCAAATGAGCCGATAAGTATGTCCAAAATCAAAGAATTGGTTCGAAATTAACTAAAAAAGAACCGGATCTCGACAACCTTGGAAAACTTTGGCTGCGTCTTCTGGACATGCTCACTGGCTCATTTGGAGCTGCACAAGGAGCGTGCATGATGCTTCGGTTATGCATCTGCTTGAACTAAAGTTTGATAATGTAAACCGGCTCGACCGCTTACTGGCTTAAAATAATTATACATTTGAGGATCGAATATCACTACTCAACATGAACTCAGCAGAAATCTTCTCAACAACAGGGAACCCTCTAGGGAGTTTGTGGAGGACGCAGAGGACCAACTATTGTCCTTGCACTAAGGGGGGATCGTCCTTTGGAGGATTTTGTGGCGATTTCGGAGCTGTGCCATCAGGTCTCCTGGAATGAGGTCCCGATGTAGACATGTTTCTGGAATGGGTTGGGCGACCTCTTCAGTTGATGCCCATGGTTATGACCAGATGTAAAAAGCCTATGCACGTGCTCGTAGAGCCTGTAATTACAGCTTGTAGGATGGGAATTGTCTGAGAGCTGACCGCCGTAACGACTGACCGCTGCAGATTCATTTAGGAGTTGATCGTTTTGCCATAAAAAATGCATAATTCCCAGTCTGAGGATGTGAACAGCACTGAATAAAACATGTGTTGACACTGTGACTACAGTAATTACGACATGGCATAAAAGCAGCAAATTATGTCATTTGTAATTAAATCAGAGCTGGTAAATGTACATCAAATAAAACTTACATTTACATTTGTTCAATTAGCAGATGCTTTTAACCAAAGTGACTTACAAATGAGGATGAATCACTTACATACAAATTAGCTTTGAATATTTTAGAAATTAGCATAATTTCAGGGCAGCAGAGATTAGAAAATCACTGTGGATTGTCTGTGTAATTGTTTGATCAAACGACCGGCAACGTGTTTTCAGAAATACCTTTTGACTTTTGACATCCTCCAGAGAGAAATCTGTCTGCAAATGAGAAGTTCATGTCTGTGTTTAAACTCTTTGAGAATTCCCATTCTCCCATCAATTTCCAGTTCAAAGTATGAACTGAACAGAGCTTTTTCCATGTCGAGAATTAGATGTCAATCTCTGAAAAAAAAAGATAAATAAATAATATAACTTCAAACAGAACAAACCTGGCAAGATGAATAAACCGAATCTGATCTCTGTGAAAACGGCTGAAAGTCATACGAACCGGCTGGCCTTGAAGTGGGCTTAATAAATAATTAAATGTATATTAATCCGCTTTCATTCAAATCATTGCTGGGCCATTTTGAAAAAGACTCACTTAATCCACAGTGTCTGTTATTATGTTAAGAGAAATGAACATATTTTGTGTGCACTTCTAAAAAGACCTCAAAAAGTACCATCTCATCAGCTAGAAGTCATTCTGTACATTTTCTCATGAAAATTGTTAAAAAAGATGATTAGTTAAAGAAAAGAACTTGGAGAAAGTGGAAAAAGTCGCAAATAAGAAAAGGTTTTTTGACACCACAGGGAATTAAAGTATCAAGACAAGAAACAGAAGGCTTTCGATACACTAATAAAACACAAACATCATATGAGCAGTGTGTAGCACATGTGCCTGGTCTGGTTAATGTCATGAACTCAAATAATTACTATTTTATTCAATCATATCTTCTGAAATGAACCTGCTGAAATGACATTTAAAAGCATAGATGGTTTTTACCTGAGGCATCAAGTGTAAAAATGAACGAGGTTTCTCGTCTTATCTATATAAACATTACAATTAATGAGCATGTAAGATTGTATTATTGGTAAATAACAGCATATTACATCCACTACTACTCAGTAGTTTGGGGTCAGTAAGATTTCTTTAAAAGAAATGAATACTTATGGACGCATTAAATTAATCAAACCTCTTTATTGACATTACATTATTTTTACACTTTTTTTTCATCAAAGGATATTACAGTTTCCACAAAACCAAGCAGCATAACTGTTTTCAACATTGATGATCAGAAATGTTTTTTTGAGCATCAAATCATCATATTAGAGTGATTTCTGAAGGATCAGTTGAGTTGATCATTGATGCTGAAAATACAGCTTTTATCGCAGGAATAAATTACATTTTACTGTTTTTACTGTATTTTTTATGATGAGCAAAAGACCTCCTTCCTTCAAAAAAAAAAAAAAAATCCTATTAAACCCACACATTTGAATAGCATAGATCATCTTTAATAAGAAAATGCACCTTCGTGTGCCCAAAGCCACATTTGCTCTAATATCTCTAATCGCACATGTATGATTACTTACTTCTACTTGTTTTAATGCATTTTCACCAGATGAAAGGTAAAAGTCTTATTGGGATGTGAAAATAATTGAAATCATATGAGTCCCACACTTAGTGTGTATAACCGAGAACTACTTCAACCTTAGATGTGCCAGGCCTGTTAGCCAATTTTTCAAGTATACCCAGACAGATGCCTGATCAATACCTGTACATTTACTTGGGCTTTTATATCGTGTAGAGCTGTAGTGTAGTGTATTTTCCTTTTTTTCTAGTTCAGATGAGATTTCTAGAACAGAACTGCATTATAAGCGTGATTCGTGGCATACGTTTTTGCAGTTTGACAGAAGATGAAATGAGCAGTCCTGATGGAATTCACTTCCTTCCAGGACCTCATCCTGGTCATCCAAATTTGATTTCATACTAAGCATCGACTCCCGATATAATCAATACTAAACTGTTGTTGTTTTCATCTGGTTTTGCTCCAGGAATTCAGAACACAAGCAATAGAAAACCAAAATAAAATAAAACCAAACATTTGCAGTAGAGGTGCGGCCACATCAGCGAAATTTCTATTGTCAATAGTGTAGCAATGTATGAAATACAGCTCAAAAACAAGTCACTTTCAAACCAAGCAGTTTGTTGTTGTTGTTGCTGTTGTTGGTCAGCGCGGTGAATCCTTCATTGCAAAATCCGTGTGGAAATCTTTTTGCATTCAAGTGAAAATCATGTGTGTGTTGATTTCTAATGAATCAACTGGATTTTGCCCACGGAAATTATTCTGACAATGTGACCACTTCTTAAATCTTTTAAATAAAATGAATATAATAAAAACAGCATAACATTACCAAGAAAAATGTCAAACCCACAGACAGGTATAGGAATCGATCTACTCCATTTTTCATTAATGTTTTGATCATCATTCTGAATCTGATCTGACAAATTTTCACATTCAGGTGTTGATAAAAAAAATGAATGTGGCTAGATTTTTTTTTTTTTTTTTTTAATGAGGGTGCTGTTCTTTCTTTTGATATATTGACAGTTTAAATATTACAAATATTCTAGGGGCCCTGAAAGACGTGTGAATATGATCAAAAATGCTGTCGTTGTTAGGCAACTTAAAAATAAAATGCATATGACGAAAGAGTTAATTAATATTGTCACAAAATTGCTCAAAATATTAAAAATTAATACCAGACTCTTTTAAATTTTATTGGAAAAATGCAACACAATCTCTCACAATTCGCAATTCGTAAACAAACTCATTTTGATAATACCTCAATGAAGGTAATGTCAAGGTGTGTTTTTCTTTTTTTAACTAAATTAACAAACATAATACTAAGCGAAAGAAAGGAAACCGGGAAAAACCAAGCCAAATGTGAAACTATGAAACTAGCACATAAGAAGCAAGGGAACAAAGTAAACGGGAGCTAAACACAGGAAACTAAATAAATACATAGTAAGAGTCCCATAACAGAAACCATATGAGAACGTGACAGTGTGAGGTTTGTGGACCTTCATGCTTGCTTTTTTTTTTCTTCTAAAAATAGTATGTTTTCATACAGATCACTTTATATTAATTCATAAAAAATCTCCACCTTGTCCAATCAGGTTGGAAAAATGCAAAATTCAAACAATTTTTTTTTTTCATCCTGTCTGTGACCCACTAGTTTATAACCCATGCTATAATGTAAACGGGTCACAGTGGTATTTTCTCATGACCTATATTAGGCGTCAGCACAGCATTAGAAGATGATGATGCAACTAGTCATGCTTGGCTCTTGGGTTGGCCCTTTCATAATTAAGTCTGATAGGAGGGGAATGAGAGCATGAGATTTATTGCTGTGGCTTGTCAATGAAGGGTCAAGGAGTCACCGTTGAAATCCCATCTCTCTCATGATGCAGATCTACACTCTGAGTTCAATTCCCTCTTCCCGCAAGGGCAATTACTGGGATGTCGTTCATTCATTCCACACTTGTTTTTGAATCAATAATAGTTAGTAATTTGTAGAAATCATTCTGCGTTTATTTGTATTTAATTGCCGTTTATCTGAATGACAAGTCGTATGATTTAGACTGGAAATTTGGAATTTCATTAACAAAAACGTCAAATAAAGGAGATGATCTGTGTCCGTGAGGTTGGAAAAGCCTTTGATCAGGGCTGGATTATAGACCAGATGAGCAGGAACTGCCAGAGGCATCCAAAGCCTCAGGCTGCAAAGACTGCTAAAGGAAGCTGAACACCGAAGTGTCACGTTAGGTAACTGTAATGAAGTCCTCGAAGACAAGGAGTGGCCAGAAACTGTCTTTAATAAAACCAAAGCAGAAAATGTTGCAGAATCAATTGAAGAATAACACAACCATATTAGCTCATACGACATGGAACAATGAACTGGAGAAACTACAGGTTTAAATACACATCCTGCATCCCAGTTCAGAGGCTGCATCCTTCGAAGGTCACATTCAAAGGCAGATTGCGTCACAACGAAGGCTGTCCCAATTCAAGCCTCCTTTTGAGTCCTTGAAATGCATCCTTTGTTTCCCGTGAAGGATGCAACAGATGGACCCGCAGCCTTGCCTATACCCCAGAATTCATTGCGTCCCAGTGACGACAGGATTGTTTGAGAGAAATTCCCGAATTGCACTTTTTAAATGCAAGTATTGGGTTTCAACTTATTTCAATATCTAATGACACAAATGTAAAAATTAATTTTTAAAAGCAGTTCAAATGTTGACATCTTACTAATATGCGATTATATATACAGGTCCTTCTCAAAAAATTAGCATATTGTGATAGAGTTCATTATTTTGCATAATGTAATGATAAAAATTAAACTTTCATTTATTTTAGATTCATTGCACACCAACTGAAATATTTCAGGTCTTTTATTGTTTTAATACTGATGATTTTGGCATACAGCTGATGAAAACCCAAAATTCCTATCTCAAAAAATTAGCATATCATGAAAAGGTTCTCTAAACGAGCTATGGTTTCACTTCATTTGGATGGTCCCTTTAACACATTCTGTTGACTATAAGTAACGTTGCACCAACATGTCTACTAACTCTCATTAGAGTGTTAGTAGAGTATTAGTAGACTGGTAGGGTTAGGGTTAGAATAAGTTGACATGTAGTTGCATAGTTACTTATAGTCAGTAGACTGTCTGTTGGAGGACCATCACAATAAAGAGTTATCAGATATTAAGCAGACAGTACACTAATACTCTAATGAGAGTTAGTTGGCATGTAGTTGCAAAGTTACTTATAGTCACCAGAATGTTCAAAAGGGACCATCAAAATAAAGTGTTACCCGAGCTATTAACCTAATCATCTGAATCAACTAATTAACTCTAAACACCTGCAAAAGATTCCTGAGGCTTTTAAAAACTCCCACAGGCGTGTGCAGGAAATGGGCTACAGGTGCCGCATTCCCCAGGTCAAGCCACTTTTGAACCAGAAACAGCGGCAGAAGCGCCTGACCTGGGCTACAGAGAAGTAGCACTGGACTGTTGCTCAGTGGTCCAAAGTACTTTTTTCGGATGAAAGCAAATTTTGCATGTCATTCGGAAATCAAGGTGCCAGAGTCTGGAGGAAGACTGGGGAGAAGGAAATGCCAAAAAGCCTGAAGTCCAGTGTCAAGTACCCACAGTCAGTGATGGTCTGGGGTGCCATGTCAGCTGCTGGTGTTGGTCCACTGTATTTTATCAAGGGCAGGGTCAATGCAGCTAGCTATCAGGAGATTTTGGAGCACTTCATGCTTCCACCTGCTGAAAAGCTTTATGGAGATGAAGATTTCATTTTTCAGCACGACCTGGCACCTGCTCACAGTGCCAAAACCACTGGTAAATGGTTTACTGACCATGGTATTACTGTGCTCAATTGGCCTGCCAACTCTTCTGACCTGAACCCCATAGAGAATCTGTGGGATATTGTGAAGAGAAAGTTGAGAGACGCAAGACCCAACACTCTGGATGAGCTTAAGGCCGCTATCGAAGCATCCTGGGCCTCCAGAACACCTCAGCAGTGCCAGAGGCTGATTGCCTCCATGCCACGCCGCATTGAAGCAGTCATTTCTGCAAAAGGATTCCCGACCAAGTATTGAGTGCATAACTGAACATAATTATTTGAAGGTTGACTTTTTTTGTATTAAAAACACTACTTTTATAGGACTAAATATGCTCATTTTTCGAGACAGGAATTTGGGGTTTTCATGAGCTGTATGCCAAAACCATTTGTTCATGTTCATGTCCGTTGTTCATGGCCTTCGAAGGTGTGGCTTTTGAATTGTGACTCAACTGCAGACAGAGTAATCAACAGAACTACACTATAAAAAATATTTGAGCAATTTAGTTATTTACTTATTTTTTTGAATAGAGATAACTAGATTGTCCAGACAACAAGAAATCTTAAGTTTTCTTGTCCTCAACTAGACTGAAAGTTGAATGAACAAGTAAAATTGTTATTTTAACTCAAAAATTTATGTTTAAACAACTGCACTAGATTTTCAGTTGAATTAACAAGTATACTTGTTATTTTAACTTATAAATGTAAGTTGAAACAACTGCACTACATTTTCTGCAGGTTTTACTTAAATTATACTCTAATGCTTTGATAGTAAACTAAACTTAATTTATCTATCTATCTTGCAGTCTGGTAGACTGCATGGTCTTAAAACCTAAACTTCAACCTTTTAAAACCGCTTCAAACATGAATCTTCAACTTCAACAATGTTTTTATAATTATGAGCACGGATTCATTAAATTACACCAAAAAAAATCCTTACACGTGTCTTCAGAAGAAATAGACTGATACACAGTAAGTGTGACATTTTATATAGTGAAAGTGATTGTTGCGAGTTTTTAGTTTGTAATAAGCGTTTCATAGTCTTCTGTTAACAAATAATATAATAATAAATCATTAGTAAAAGCATTTTTTTCAGAATTATTCACAGCAAAAACTCCAGTGGTAAATGAACTCTCCTGGGAGTTTATATGGCTTGTTAAAGTTGGGAGTGTTAAAGTTAAAGAGCTAATTAAGTGATTCATTGAGTGATGATTGACCATTATTGAAGACACCTGATGTTAACAAGCAGAATCACCAAAGGAGAAAATCTATTTTTTTAAGCCACCATTATGGTGATCAGTGTTTGCTTTAGTTGGTCTTGTGACCCTTAAATTGTTAACATTATGTTTTGGCTGTTGTATTTGAGTTATAACTGCCAGATAATCAAAGTGAAAAGGTGATCAGACACTGTTGGTTATATTTTGACATAATCATCACTTGACTTGCATCACAAAGCTCATTTAAAGCTTTATCTCTGACTTTAAATGTATAATGTTGATTACAACATCACGGTGATTCTACAGTGCAAGATCTAGAAATGTCTAAATAATCCAAAAGATTTCTTAAAAGTTGTTCTGATAAAAAAAAAAAATGTTTTAAATATACACAGACATAAAGAATCAGTGTATGAATCTCAACAATGGTGACAAACAGAATATTCAATTTGGAAAAGGATATTACTAAGACATTTCAGATCATAATTTATTCATACCGCAATGCATGGTGGGAGCCATGAATGAGTTTTGATTGGTGGCACCCAGATTGCACTGCAACATGCTTTATAATTGTCACCATTGTTGAGATTCACAGGCTGATTATTGATGTCAGTGTGTCTAAATAAAATCATTTTTCAGAGTGTTTTGATCAGAAAAACTTTTAAGAAATATTTTGGACTATATTAAAAAGCTTGAATATCATCTGCTATAGAATCACTAACAAACTCTCAAGTAACGAGTATGTTAAAACATAATCAACACCATCAGAATCACCTTTTCTCTTTGATCATCTGGCAGTTACAACTCAGATACAACTGCCAAACAAAATCTAATGTTAACAGTTTAAGGGTCACGAGCCCAACTAAAGCAAACACTGATCACTATAATGGTGGCTAAAAATTTGATTTTCAAAACACCACTTTAGTTGGCTGAACTTATTGGATGTAGTTTAGAAAACTTAACTTTAGTTGGCCAAACTTAGATTCAAAGTTTACTTAACTAAATTAAATCAGTTCATTGTACTTTATAATATGTCAGGTAAACCTTTCCAAATTTGTCAAGGACACTTTTCAAAATAAGTTAGTTAAACTAAAAAAAAAACATGCAAAAAGATAACACAAAATAATGAGTTAAGTCAACAAACATTTTTTTACAGTGTAAGAACAGGTGAGGAAATAACAAGTAACTATGGAAACTACAGGCAAAAACGGGAACAAGGAAAACAAAACCAAAACACAATCAAACTTAACAAACAGGTTTTTGCTGCGGTCATGACTTCATGCAGCTCTACGCAGACCGATCGGCTGCTGACTTGAAGCGGTGCATGCTGCTTAGAAATTGTGTCCGACTTGAAACAGCGCCGCCACCACGTGACTGTGACAATGCCAAAGTACCTCAAGAGCAATTCGAGAGCTATGATGATGAACTACCTGTTCCACGATTGGCTGAATCCACCGCATGACAACGATCATGTGTGTTTCGTGTTTATTCAAACACCTTCAGTTCCACTAATGTTCACTAATCTGTTTTTTATAACAGTAGCTCTTTCCATGTATTCGCAATGTTATATTGTGTTATACATGTATACATGTTTATCAAAATAAACTGATAAAAAAGTAGACCCCACTACAGTGGTATTTAAATAGTATATTGGACTTTATTCTTGTACAAATAGACGCTGTATTTAGCAGTACATAAAGCATTAAATGGAAACGTATCTGAAACGTCTGTGAATAGTTTGTTTTATTTAATAAATCTTTTGTTTTGTGGAACCTTTTGATCTCATCACTGCTCATCCCATTATGTTCGAAATGCCAGAGGAAGACGTTATACGAACATATCATTACAGAGCCACGTTATTTTAATTTTTTTGCACCTGTGTTGTTATAGATAACCTGCACCTGATTATCATTGGCTCTGCTTGTTTGCTACCCTCAGATCATTTGCGCTGCTCATTATGGAAATGAACTGGATCTGTGTTCTTTAGTTTGCACATTGTCAATAGATCATCCACAGAACTTTCCACTCCCATCTGTACTTTTATAACCACGCTAGTTTCAGTAAATCTGGCCCTATAACTGTAAAGGATTAATGTATGCTATAGCCATTTGGTGTGGCTCTTTATTCTAAAATAAAACACTTTGAAGTAAAAAAAGAAAATCCAAAATCTTAGTTAAAACAGTGACGGCTCAGCAAGGGAAGCACAGCCTACCCAATATTTTGAGGTGGAATTTTTTTTTTTTTTTTTTTTTGTAAATTTGATGTCATAAAGTCACCAACAAAGCCATTTTAAAACAGTTAAAACAAAAATCATCAGGAGAGGATCCCCAGAACGCTACAATTAGTTTTCCTGGTGCCTCCTCGATTTTAAAATCCATGAGCCGCCACGGAGTTCAAATATTTAAATGAGATTTTAAAGGGTATTTTTAGTCATCAAATGTTATCTTACCAAAACATGTGTCCTATTTATTTATTTCGGCATGAGATGAACATTGTGATCAACTCCTCGATTGTGATGTCTTTCAGATTGAAACAGCTTCTCAAACTATGAAAAATGTAGGCCGGGATCTGATTTTATCCATTAGAATTGATAGAATTGACCTTTCCACAACGTTGTCATTTGCTATTTCTATGATGAGAGACACACATCATGAGAGAAGAGATGTTATTGCAGGGGAAAGGAGAAGTTAATGTGGACACATAGACGTAAAAAAAAATGACAGGAGAACTGTAGAACTGAACTAGACCGTTTCAACAGTAGAACTGTCATTAATAGTGTCACGGTGGTGGAGTAATAACTTCTGCTGATTAATAGATTCGAGATCACAATTAATGTAATAGCGAGGATGCACAGGTTTGCGTAAATCTTTCTTGTCGAAAAATGTGACGCATGTAAAAAATTCCTCCCCCTTCAAGTCTGTCTCAATCTGTCTTGACAACTCTCAGAAAGTTAGGCATGGTAATGATGAGTAGCCTATGACAATGTTAATGTGTTGGTATTGGTGGAATAGAGCTACTACGCTGCTGCAGAGCAAGTACGTAATTTACCACTGCCAATACACACACAACATGTTGCTAAAGACATGCTGCACAAGCACACATGAATCACCCCTGTAGCAGATCTAGACAGGTGAAGCTGGGGAGGGTGTGGGGTTTCTGAAAGTGCATTGCAAACTGTCACAGCAAACAATAGGCAAGAATCTGAATGTGGAGCAGCGAGCTCATTGGCTACTGATACAGCAGGAACCAATCAGCTGTGCCCTAAAGATAATGAAATGATTGTAAGCAGATTGAGTTAAGAACTTATGAGTCTGTGCCATCTAGAGTTTCATGACAGAACTTTTGTATTTATGTTTTACCTTTGCAGTTTAAATAAACCATACATCTCACATATTCCAACAGGGCATATTGCTTTATTATTATTTATTATGAATTTCTTAAATAGCCAAATTCAACAACATTAGGGCAGATCCCTTCGGCACAGCTGGTGATGCTTTGACACTTGAGTGATCAAGAATATTCCAATGTACAAATAAGCTTTCCTTCTATTCCTCCATGCTCATTTTCTTTCCTTGCATCCTTTCCTCACATCCTAATGAGGGTGGAGTTAGGAAGTAAGGAAAGGAAGAGAGTAAAGGAAAAGAGGACAAATAAGAAATGAGAAGTGACCCTAAGTGCGACGGCCAGGGCCACTTTCTCTCTGTTCCTCTCTGTCTTGGGAGACTTGGCTCTAATTGGACGTATGAAGGCTCACCAGCTGATTCGTCACCTGAAGACTGCCAGCCTTTGAAATACACCACGCATGCTGGAGAGGGTGTGGGAGAATAGAGTTGGCATTGTTGTGTTTCTCCACCATAGCGGATGGGGAACAGGTGGCATTTATTTTCGAATGTAAATACTTTTTCTACTGTGTAGTTAACTTAGGAAGTCCGCTGTTATTTATTTTCAAGTCGGTTATCTGGTTTTGGGTTTAGTTGGCACCATCTTTTGTTAATTATTTTGGTTTTGCCCAATCCTGAAGAGATTGCCTTTAATCTGAGTGGTGTCAAGAATAAAGAAACAAGCACACGATAACGGCTGGTACAGACTTATTTGTTTATGTTTCCATGTTTCCTCTCTGACTCTGGGTCGTAACACTGTGTTATTATTGTATGCATCGGTGTATATCAAAATCTGAAGAAGAAAGCATGTCTAAGCGATGACATTCATGGACCTGGCAACCGATGCACTGGCTGCACAGTCTCAGCAAAGGAACAGTGTGTGTGAGATTTATGGCAGTGGTGACTGATGAGGTACAACAGCCATCAGAGTTTTCTTGTGCATCACTCACAGCAGTGTTCTGGTGTCACGCCTCTCCTCTTATCCAACCTCTCTTGCCGTAAGTCAGGACTGCACAGTGATAGGACGACACGGCTGCTGATGATTCAAGGCAGAGGCAGAGGTTATACTTCCTAACCAATAAGAATCATTTTTATCAGATTCAACAGATCAACAGCTAGTGACTGAAAATTGGAGATGCTACAAATGTTCCATTCATCCAACAACATCTGCTTTCCTTGCCACATTGTCACATTTAACTTGCTCACTGGTGCAATAATCTTTTAAATCTACTTTAGATGTTTATTTATTTATTTATTTATTTTTGTATTTGTGTACATAGGCCTAGAGACAAAATCAAATTGGAATGGATGTGTTCTATTTGGATGTCTGTTCGATTTACCTATATATAGGGTTAGCAATCATTCATTTAATTTTTGTTTATGCTTATATCATGTGCAAATATTAGATGGAAATTTGCAAAAATGCTAATTACCCCTGACCCATATTTTACGTAAAAAAAATAATAATCTAAATCCATCAATGCTATACAGAATCTATGATTGATGTAGCAGCAGAGGTGTCAGTGCAGCAGTGAACGGGTTAAACGCCCAGCACAGCCAGTGCACTAATCTGAACTATTCCAGCGCCGTTCTGGGAGTTTATCGGAACAATTCACGGCGCTACACTGCGTTTAAACTGTAATGTAAGCCGTTCAAACGCTCGTTTCTGTTTTGGAATAGTTTGCGAGTAATTTATGTAGATCCGTCACGATTTTTCGTGATCAAAAACAGGATGATACAGGTTTGCATACAAAAATAAAGAGAAATAGACATTTTAATTATGTATTTCATATTCTTTCATATTCATCCCTTACATTGATTTGGAAAACAAAAGCGTTTTGGTGGTTTTACAGTCACTTTGCATTTTAGCTAGCTGCCTTTTCGCCTGTTTTTGGAGAGCGCGTGAAAACAACACCCTCTTGATTATTTCACAAGCGGAATATTTCACCCATAAACGCTTTTGAGATGAGCAGCGAGTGTTTTGAGCAGCGTTGGACATGTGCACTGCTGGCGATCCCTCAGAAGCCTGTTGGAGAGGAGCGTAACTTTGCTGCGTCTAGGAGATTCACCGGTGATCCATCATCTATCCAGCGCTGTGCAGGAACCACCGCGCGCGCAGGTGGACGAGGATCCCGTCGTTTCCAGAGCTTAAGTGAGCCTTGTTTGGAGTAATGCCGGTCTCTTGGATTTGGGATGCGCTGGGCAGGTTGGTGTGGCTCTCCTTACTTGCGCCGAGCGCATTGATAATGATCCTAGTTCCTCCAGCATCTATGGCGCATCCACAACCATGTCAGATTCTGAAGAGGATCGGACACACTGTGAGAGTCGGAGCTTTGCACCTTCATCCTCGAGTACTCAGGCAGGATCATCTCAGCGGGAGAGATGCGGACTGGGATGCAGACAGGGAAACCCGGGAAGAGTGGGACATGGTCATCCAAAGTGTGCACGAACAAGCATGGAGTGGTATTAGGACTAAAAGCTCAGCGAATAACCCCAACAAGGCCCCCAAAAGTAAAACCGCACTCAAACAAGTGGGTACGGATGCTGTGTTTCTACCTCGAGACTCTGTTCTACTCGCTACAGAGACTCTCAATCGAGTGGACGGGCTTTTACCCTACAACCTCACCCTTGAGATAGTCATGGCTGTGGGAGCAGGACTTGGAGAACTACCTGCTTTCTCCTTTTCCTCGTCGTCTACATCTGCCAGTGACGATCCCGTGTCGTTTCTGCAAAGTGTTTGCCACACTGTCATCGTGCAAGGAGTTTCTGCCATCATCGCGTTTCCACAAAACAGGGACGAACTGGTGAAGTTGGAATTTATTTCCTCAACGCTACAGATTCCAGTCATCAGCGTCGTCCAGAAGCTATTCAAACGCCAGAGTCAGGTGTGTTTATTTTCTTAATAAATCATAATGTTTATACTGTCTATTCAGTAAATGACGCTGCAAATTTATTCAGCACCATTTTTTTTTCATTTATTTTTTTTTCTTGTAGAAATGTAAATAAATGCTGCAATGTTGGCGAACTGCATTAGTGGAATTAGAGGAAACGTGGGTAACAGTTTATAATAACTGTACGCTATTAATCATTAGTTAAGCATTAGTAAACAGTTAATTAATAATTTATAAAGCATTAATATACATTAATAAGCAGTGTATAAATACAGCTATAAATGCTTTATTCTTGATTTAAAAGCCTATATCTATAATGTGTTTAATAATTGTATTTTCATACTTTATTAATGATCAATTTATCATTTCTAAATAAAGTATTGCGTTATTTATAAACCAGTTATTTAAGAGTTGTCAGTGGTTCATAAGATCACTTAGAAAGTGTAAGTAAATGATCAATGAACTAATTCAATGTACATTCATACATCTTATTATTCAGACATATAGTAATAGTTACTTAGTGTGTTAATAAATGCTTTATTAACATGCATTTCTACTGTAATTCAGGTAGTTATAAAGCATTTAGTAATGGTCAATTAACTATTTTTGTGAGCTCCTCTAAAGTGAGGACTAGTTATGCCTTGTAAAGCATTTACAAAGGAGATTTAAAGGCTGTTAATATTTCTATGTTCTGTATCACTGTGTTTTTTGTTTCATTTTTCTGTTAAGAATATAACTGAGTCTTTAAATCTCCTTTATAAATGCTTTACAAGGCATGAATAGTCCTCACTTTAGATGAGCTCACACACACAGTTAACTGACCACTACTAAATGCTTTATAACTACCTGAATTTACTACATTTACTTACACTTTCTAAGTGATCTTATGAACCACTGACAACTCTTAAATAACTGGTTTGTAAATAATGCTATACTTCATTTAGAAATTATTAATTAATCATTAACAAAGTATGAAAATACAATTATTAAACACATTATAGATATGCTTATAAATCAAGAAAAAAACATTTATGGCTGTATTTATACACTGCTTATTAATGTAAATTAATGCTTGATAAATGATGAATTAAATGTTTACTCATTCTTAACAATAATATGCTTAATTAATAGCGTGCAGTTATTATAAACTGTTACCGAAACGTGTTGATATGTTTGGAATTGAGGAATGGGATTGTTGGATTCGGAAGCATGAATGAATAAACTTTTAGTAGTTATTTATGGTTTGGGGTTTATGCAACATAGACAGTATAAATGCATGATTTGATTCTACACTTTGCTTCTCAAAAATGTTTTTTCCCATGGATTACTTAATACATGTCAGATACAAAAATAACGTGTACAATAGCCTAAATATTACACATAGAATCAATATAACGAACAGAAAATATAGAATGATTTTAAACTGCTCTTATGTAAGAATTGTCACCATCATCAGACAGAACATTTATATTACAATTTTAAAAAACACAGAAAATATGTATTTTCTTTTTAAAATTAACATATCCGTCCTGTCAGTTTGATTAAATACATACATTTAAGTAAATACATTTGCATATGTCTGTTTTCATGTTCTCAAATTTAAAGTTGGTTATGTTGATCATTTCTTTAATATTATAGGGTTATATTTGTAAGTTGTAGTCTGATGACAGATGGTGTTTGGTGGTGTGATATAGTAATGTACATTTTAAAAACTAAACAGTAAATGCAATTTGTCAAAACAAATGCCGGGTACATTTTGATGCATCATTGATATTTGGCGCATAAATATCCAGTGCTGTTTATAAGTGCAACTGTTTTTTTTTAAGGATTGGTATCAAATGTTCACTAGATTTGCCTGTATCTGGATCTAACTAGCACTGATGGTGTTTGAGGTCAGTTGGGGTTGGATATATTTCATTATATAAATATGTTTATCAGAAAACAGCTATTTAGATACCTGTGGCACATGGTGCTTGTAAAAATGCATTTTGCTAAACGCCCTGAGGGCTGAGCTGTTTGATATCTGATCTTTTGAAGTTAGCACCATCTTCTGGTCAGGACTTTGTTTACATGGAGATTTATCCTATCAGATTTCTCTTTGTTTGGAGAAATTTTCGATGAAGGAGCAGAAAGAGACAATATGTGTCCAAAATGTAACTAAATATTAATTTCTTGTTTATTTAACTGTGATATCAATATCACATTTGGAAAATGTTTTTTTTAGGGGGAAACAGCACTCATGCTTGTGTGATAGCTTATTGCCTAATTATATTGTTATCTATATAAAAATCAGGGATTTGAATTGGGGCATTTTTTTCCACATAACTTAATTTTTTAGGGAATGTTTGTTTATTCTGATGGCATTTTTGCCACGAGCCTCCATTCTGAAATGTCCCTGTTGTGTGTCAATCAAGATCCTAGAAGGAAATAATAATCCCATTTTGAGAAAGTAAACAATGTAAGATTAAAACTGTTTAATAAGAGAAAAGGTTTGTAGCCCACTTACAATTTACAGTTAAATTCCTTCCTGAAGGTTTACTGAATTAAAATGTATTGATTTCTTCATAAAAAGTATGTTGTGTTTATAAACCAGCAAACATGCCTATATCAGACCATAATTACAGCTATATTATTTTACACCGTTTGATTGATTTATCATTTGTAGTTCTGAATATACCTTTCAGAGTAATTTGAGGGATTCAAGGTTGAAAAGACAAGCTATTCTCCACTGGCCTGAAGTTCTGGGGTTTATAAGATCAGCCCTTTTTAACTATTCATCTTCAAAACTGCTTGAAACGCACATAATTGTATCACCCTCCAGTGCTTTTCTATGACACAGTGGTAATATCTGGCTGTATCCCAGCTTGCAAATCATGGTCTCCTTCAAGATAAAACATATTCCGGATGATGTAGCCACTCAAAACCTCTTAGGGCCCTATCATACACCCGGTGCAATGTAGCGCCAGGTGCGATGCAACTTTTTTTGCTAGTTCCAGCCCTACACAGTTATCATTTTCACATCCTGCGCCACGTTGTTTAAATAGCAAATGCATTTGTGCCATTTTCTGCTGGTCTGAAAACCAGGTGTGTTCAGGCGCATTGTTGGCACGCTGCTATTTTGAGGCAACTGAAATAGACTGAGCCATTGACCAACTGAAACCTGGTCTAAAGTCAGTAGCGCATTATTTATTTTTGTTATGTTTAGGGCACATTAGTAATGTGCGCCTATAGGCAGGTCCACAACATGTGTACACTCTGCAGTATAACAATAAAAGGATTACAATGTAAAAGATTAATTTTGTGCACATGGGTGGAAATAGCGAATCCGTCATGGCGCGAGCGCAACTGGCTTAACAGGGAATTGGAAATTACACTCTGATTGTGTTGTTTTTTTGCACGTTACGCCCAAAACACACCCATTACTCATTAAGAGAATAGGGAGAACCCTTTTAGACCATGCGCTGACCATTTCTCCCATCGTTAAACTAATGACCTAAGTGCACTTGCACTGTGCGCTTTAGACCATGCGCTTAGATCGTTAAGTGTCTCTTCTTAATTTAACTTCTTTACTTATTGCTCTCCCACTGGTTAAGTCAATGAAATCAGATGACAACTGCTAAAGAAAATAAGTCTGACTTTATTAAGACATCTTGAAATAAATCCCTAGACAGCTTTTCCTTTAGCAATTCTGATTAGCCTGTTTTCTGCCATCACATAATTGCAGCCCCAGGGGAAATTAAACGGCTCCGCTAAGCATTTCATCTGCCAGGGTTTGTTAAGGTCTTGATTTCCTTTGCAGGACAATGTCATGATATTAATGGCTATTATATCATTAAAACAATGAGATTCCAGATTGCATGTAATAAATGTTTCTGAATGTCCACTATACTTAATGGGAAAACGTTTAGAAGTTCTTTTCACATCTGATATACACCGATCAGGCATAACATTATGACGTCAATGACACTTATTATCATCATTTACAGCACCTGTTGGTGGGTGGGGTATATTAGGCAGCAAGTGAACATTTTGTCCTCAAAGTTGATGTGTTGGAAGCAGTGCCAGATTAAGAATTCAGAGGCCCCTGGGCACAATGTCTTGTAGGCCCCCCCTTAGGCAGGCCAAATGTAGTTTGTTCAAGGACATTTTAATTTGGCACTAGCAGTTTTACTGACTTAAAAGGAACTTTGTTGTATTATGCTGGAGTGAAGTTTATAAATGATCGTTCTTTCCCATAGGATTTTGTAAAACTATGTTGGGTGGTAAAACTCTGTCCCTCTAAGAGGGTTCGGGGCATGCTCCCCTGCAAGAAAATTGCGTACATTTTAAGGTTAAATGCTAGCCTGGATGCCCACTGAACTTAGCCCCGCCGACAACATTTGAGGTTGGGAAGTTCGGTCTGGACTTGATCCGTTGTGAGGCAAGTATGCTCGAACCAAAGCTGTTCAGATCAATCAAATTGTCAGGGCAGGCTTTATACGATGATGGACAGATGATCAACAGTAACGTAATCATCCACGTCACCAAAGAGCGCTTGGGTTGAATTCGTTTACAACAAAGAATGGCTGCCGCTGGAGAATTTAGATGTGTAGAGTCAGCCATAGCGTCTGTTATAGAAGATGTAGACAGTGCATTCATTTTAAAAGAGGAACAGAGAACCGCGATCAAGGCATTTGTCGATCGGAAAGATGTTTTTGCCGTCCTTCTTACGGGATTTGGCAAAAGTGTAATTTATCAGCTGGCCCCGATGGTCGCTAAGAAGATGGATCGCAATGAAACCCCTGTGGTCATTGTTGTTTCTCCTTTGGTCACACTCATCGAGGATCAAGTGAAAGAAGCAACTGAAATGGGCGACACGGCGATGCAACCCGGCGTGCACGACGAGGTGGACATAACCAGCGGTCATTGCTCTGATTGGTTGTAGGTCTATCCAATTGAGTGAAGAGGCATTTTCTTTCCTGGTTCGGTTGAAATGCCCCATAATCACAGCCCAATGGAGTAGTATCAGACTCATATTCTGACTAGAATCTGAGTATGACGACGTCAGGCTAGTTAAATCCATCAATCTGGTGCACTTTGAGAGCTCAAAATTAAGAGCTTCAACCCATGAACTGTGCACATTGAACAAATAAAAAGCATTGACTTGTACCTGGACATTAAAGAGGGCTCAGACATATTTTTAGTTATGATATAGAGTCTCAGTCTACATTACATTTATCACTGGTGTTTTAGGATACCAAACAATTATTATAATATAATAATGATTTATATAATTATTCCTATGACGTAAAACCCATATAGCCTATAAATGCACAGTATAAATGAAAATGAATATTTCAAAAGTATAGTTTACATTACACTATTGTATAGGAAAATTACAATAATTTTGTCCTAATTTCTTTACTTGCAAGAAATAAACCCTTGAGCTTTTATTTTGGAGAAAACACCTGATCACCATGCTGATCGCGTGAGCAAAGTGCGCACTTTTCTTTAAATCACGCAGCACAAACAGAAGGCCTATATAGGCTACTTAATTAAAGTTCGAACTCGGGTCAAACACGTCAAAAGCTACTTTCAAGCACCTCACGCTCTACGATCTATGCCACTGTAGATATTTAGTGGCGGGCGTCAATTTGACAAAATATACGCTCCGTATACATGCAAATATACGCTCCGTAATCGGAAATGTAAAAAAAGAAGAATTTTTTTTCTTCCACTCGCTTGGGCCCCATAATGCCCATTGGATAATCCGGCCCTGGATGCCCCCCTATTGGCTGGTGCCCCAGGCCACTCACCCAATCCTGTCTATGGATAATCCGGCCCTGGTTGAAAGCAGGGAAAATGGGTAAGCATAAGGATTTGAGCGAGTTTGACAAGCGCCAAAGTGTGACGGCTAGACGACTGGGTCAGAGCATCTCCAAAACTGCAGCTCTTGTGGGGTGTTCATGGTCTGCAGTGGTCAATATCTATCAAAAGTGGTCCAAGGAAGTGGTGAACCGACGGCAGGGTCATGGGCGGTTCACCGATGCATGTGAATGCTAAGGCTCATTGATGCATGTGGGGAGCGAAGGCTGGCCCGTGTGGTCCGATCCAACAGACGGGCTACTGTAGCTCAAATTGCTCAAGAACTTAATGTTGGTTTGTTGCGTATGGGGCTGGATAGCCGCAGACCAGTTAGGGTGCCCATGCTGCTGTAATGCGCCCTGCCACAAAGCAAAAATGGTACAGGAATGTCGAGGAGCACAACAACGAGTTTGAGGTCTTGACTTGGCCTCCAAATTCCCCAGATCTCAATACAATTAAGCATCTGTGGGATGTGCTGAACAAACAAGTCTGATCCATGGAGCCCCACCTCACAACTTACAGGACTTAAAGGATCTGCTGCTAACATCTTGGTGCCAGATAACATTGCACACCTTCAGGGGTGTAGTGGAGTCCATGCCTCGACGGATCAGGGCTGTTTTGGCAGCAAAAAAGGGACCAACACAATATTAGCACGGTGGTCATAATGGTATGCCTGATCGGTGCACTATACATCCATATTTTGATGGGTATGATTGATTTCCATACCTGGGAATGACCTGAAATAGTCAATAAAGCACATTTTCGACCACTGGTCATGCTAATGGACATTAGGTAACAGGAAAACCCAACAATTAAATCAATTTTGGTCCAATGACATGAACATTTCTGAAATCAAAATCAAATCATTTTGGCTAATTGTATACATTCCCCCCTGTTTTACAGACAAGGCTTAAGTCTAGTCCCAGACTAAAATGCATGTTTAAGCTGTTTTAACTGAGATATCTTAAAATATGTCAGGGCCATTGTTTTGTCTCAAGATACACACCAGTAAAAATAATCAAAATAATATAAGACACGTTTATAAAAGCAACTTAAATATCCTATTTCAACCAAGGCCTAATCCTGGCTGAATCTAAGCCCTTTTTGTGAAACCTTGCCTTTGTCTTTAAAGCAGCATGATGCAGTTAAATATGGCATGGAGATGCTAAACAAAAATTAAACAAAATTCTGACTCGATTTGACTATTTTCAAAGGACTCATCAAGTTTCAAATGCTTTAAACTAGTTTTGTTGCCCCTCTAGATACAATTCTATTTCAATGTATTCCAAATGGAACCAGAGACCGCTTAAAGTAATTGTTTTCAGGGACAGAGAATTGCACAATTGGACATCATGTTGAAAATCTAAATATTTGTTTTCCCCAGAGGAGAATCTCCTTCAGAAACTCAATCTGCAAACAGAAGGACACAGTCCATCAAATCATGCATTACGATGAATATCTGTTGGACCTAAAACTCATGCCTTCCCTTTGTTTGGTAGACAGGAAAAGATGTGCAAAGCCCAAACATTATTGGTCAGGAAATGAGCAAAAGTTAAGAAAATGCATTAAAACATCTAAAACAGAATGACGTTTTTGGCTAGAATATAGATTTTTGTGTGTGTAGTGATGAATCACAATAAAACATGAGTTGGATGGCAATGTTCCAGTGGTGTCTTCAAAAATCTGGTGAGAAATATCCTTCCATGACCAAAAACAAAAAAAGTCACATTTTAGATTTAAATCGGCAAATGCTTAGGAGTCTATGATTGGATAATTATTGCAGTGATGATAATGTTTGGTCAATTTTTGACCAAAAATGTATGCACCTCTTAATAGAAACAAATGTTGTGATGTTATTTCCATCAAGAGGTGCATCAGTGTTTGGTCTAGATCTTGTATTGACAATGCAAGAGTCCAGCTCTCTGTAAAGTCTCCTCCAGCACATCCCAAAGACTTTCAATGAATTTAAGCTCAGGTCTCAGATGTGCTGATTCATGTGTGAAAAATATTCTTCATGCTCCCTCACAACCATTCTTTCACAATTTGAGCCTGATAAATCTTGACGAAGTCATCCTGAAATATGGCCATGGTGTACATGGTTATTTAAGAAATGAAAAGCTACATACTCGATCAATTAGGGTTAGAAAACATATACACATATAAAATGCTAGAAACATAATAATCACAGCAATAATGATCCAATCATTGACTCTTAAGCATCTGCCTATTTAGATCCAAACAGCAACTTTGTTTTGGCTGGGAAGTGTAATATAATAAATGCGTCTCCATCAAGTGAAGCATGGAGGAAGAGTGTCGTTTTGTGTGGAGAGCCATTTTAGCTGCTGATATGGGTGAGCAAATTCACTTTGTAAATAAATGTAATGCTTTAGATTACAGGAGATTATTAGAACCGAGACGTGGCTTGAGAACATGTTTTGGCCTGGTCGGAGTCCAGATTTGAACCATATAGTGCATATTTGGTCTCACATTAAACTCAAACTAATTGGGAAACATTTTTCAATTACTCATGAACAATTTGATATGAATGCTTGTTGTGAGATATAAATTCGTAATTCCAAGAAATAAAGTCACAGAATTATGAGATAAAAAGTCACAAGTACCTTTTCTATTTTTTATTCTGTGGCAGAAACAAGCTTACATTGTTTGAAGCCATCAACATCGGATGGAACAACACTGACTCTTCTTCCAGTAAAAAGCTGTCTGCAAGTTGGAGAAAGATATTTTGTGCTGTTACTTTATCTACAGACTTTGTGCAATTCTTGCTAATCTCCTGGCCAGTGATTTGTGAGTAAAATGGTTGAGACCATTAAAAGACCACTAGATATTTTGACAGTTTTGGCTTGGCCCACTTTTTTCATGGTGAATTGTCTGAACGAGTAGTAGATCAAAAAATATAATTACACAAGTATAATTAGACAGGCTAGGTTTTAGATTCATTTGACTACTAAATACAACCCGTCTGCATGTTAAAAGTCCCACATGAAATTGTTTGATGTCTTTCTTGCCTTGACATCTATTGAAACTGGTGGTTTGGGTGGAACTTGGGAATTGAACCAATAATTTGATGCAGCACAGTCATGAACCATTATTGTGTCCCAAATTATACACCATATACACAATGTACTAAACTATGCACTATGTACTCTACTGTCTAGTGTATGACATTTAAATGGCATGTTTTTCATCCAGCATCTGAGTCTGATGGCTGCAACAGTTGTCCAAATGTGTCCGATATTCCACCCTTTGTTTTTCCAGTTAAATAAGTGCACTTCTTAATGTTGGAATGTTGAGTGTATACACACTACCCAAACAATTTACAGCATAACTACAAAACAGCATAAGTATGCCAATTGTTATGCACCTCGTTCATTCTTGCTTATCAGCGGCAGATGTTATGTGCAGGGACATTCTCAATTAGTGTAGTGCAAGATAAGTCATCAATATTTCTGGATGATTTTCCCAAAAGTAAGGGATTGTAAATTTTAAAAATGTGTATTTTTTATTTTATTTATTATTTATTTAGATATACAAAATACATAACACGAATAAAACGCTCTACACAATGAATGCACAGATTAGCGTACTACAAAAATGCACACAACCAATGCACAATCATACACTAAAACAACAAATTCTCATGAAATACAAATATACATCTATACAAATATATATATATATATATATATATATATATATATATACGTTCACACACACATATACATACACATACACATACACATATACATATACATACACACATACACACATGATATGCTCTATCTACTAATATAAGCTAACATAAAAAATTCCTTTATTTTTTTTAAACCAATATTATTTTGAGTTTTAACAATATGACCTGGAAGAGAGTTCCATTCAACCATAGCTCTATACAGCACTGTACGTTGTTTTGAGTTTGTTCTGGATTTTGGAATAATATATTTACCAATGACGGCATCCCTCGTGAGATATGTATGTACATTAGAACTTAGTAAGTTGCCTATACAGACAGTCAGGAGTTTTCCATACATTCATTTTGTTTATAAAGCCAAGAACTGATGCTTTTAGCATCCCATCAACCATTAACCAGAAGAATTTGCTGTGCATTTTGTTAACATTAACCCTTATTGTACAGCAAAGGGCTAAACGAACAGCTCCATTCTGAACCCTCTGTAGTTTCCCTAAATTCTTCTTTGTAGTTCCTGACCAAGGGTCTGCAAAACATGTTTAGTTAAATATGGAGTTAAAAACAAATAACACCTTTTAACTACAGATATATTTCTCCCCATCTTTTTCACCACTTCTTCTATATGTCTTGACCATGACAAAGTAGTATAAGGTTACCCCAAGGAGAGTTGTTTCATTTATCTGCTCAACAGCAACATTATTTAGTACTAAATCCAACATGGGCCTTGTTTTTAATGAATGTTTAGTTCCAAACAAGATACTTTTAGTCTTGGTTGTGTTTAAGACAAGTTTATTATCAGTGACCCAATTAACAACCATCTGCAACTCGTTATTGAGAGCTGCAGTAATGTTTTCTAAAGCTGGTGCAGGCATATAAAGTGTTACATCATCTGCATACATAGACACAGAAGCTCTTTTACAGACCAGTGGGAGATCATTCGTAAAGATAGAGAAAAGCAATGGTCCTAATGAAGACCCTTGTGGAATCCCACATGCTACATGTATGTCTGCTAAAGGTTAGTTTCAACAACTTTTAGAATCCCACTACCATTTAGATGACCTCTAAGCTAACATGTATAAATGACTAAAAATAACAGCCACAAAACTCCATATAAGCTAAAGTACACCACACTATTATCATGCTAGTTTTAGCACTGCTTCTAAATATTAAACAAATAAAGTCTTGATGAATTTGTCAACGTCACTTATTGACCAATTGATGATGCATTGTTGACCAATGTGACCCATCCTTACACAAATTTCTCTGTAATGATATCCTCATTTGTTTCTTCCCAACAGAACCCACTCCATTTCCAGATGGCCATGCAAAATCCTCAAACCCCTCAAGTAGATATCATCTTCTCCCTGCTGTCCATGAATAACTGGTATGATGTCAGTCTGGTGATGTGTCAACAGATGAACATTTCAGACTTTGTCTTCTTGCTCCAGAACAGCTCCAAATTTCATCTGGGCACAGTTCTCAAAATATCCACCAACGGCAGCTCCAAAAGTGACTTTCAAACGTCCCTTCAAGGTCAATTGGAGTCCATCAAAGACTCAACATCTACTATAGTGACCTTTGGATGTGTCATCAGGGATATACGGAGAATCTTTACCACCATTGCAAAGTTTGGACTGATCCTTCCCGATTACCGGTGGATTATAGGAGACTCTCAAAACGTGGAGGAATTACGGACAGAGGGGCTACCCTTGGGTCTTCTTGCACATGGTCGTATGGGTGAGCCCTCACTGGATCGTTATGTCCAGGACGCTTTGGAGCTGGTGGCGCGGGCGGTGGGATCAGCTGCCACTGTGTCTCCAGAGCTGGCACTGATTCCTGGCATCACAAACTGTATGGCAAGACTTGAGACTAAAAATCTTACATCAGGAACCTTTCTGTCCAGGTATTTAATTTGGCGTACAGTCTGATCTTGTAATTGAAATATTTGAGTTATTTAATAAATAGCATGACTGGCATGCTCCGAATGCAAGGGCTGCACTCTTAACAATAAAAGTAATTTTTTTTGTCTCTATGGTTCCCTATAGTGGAAAAAGGCTAAATTATTCTTCTAAGAACTGGAAAAAATTGATATTTTCTTTGGGGAACCAAAATTGCTGTTGTAGGCATCACTGTGAAATACCTCTTTTGGAAAAACATTTTTAAGAGTGTACATTATTTTGGCCAAATTCTTAGAGAACATGACACTTACAATGAGTTGAGAAGACAATCTCATAATGCATTGTGTCAGTTTCAAATTACTAAAATAGATGAAAGTAAATATTTACAATTGTTATGCTTATAAGAGAGTCACATAAATAGCTTAGCAACATGCTAATACCTAACTCCATTGGAAGTAAAGTTTCCTGCACTTAAGGAGTGCTATATGTACGAGACACATAATTGCTGAGGAAGTAGAGTGTTCCAAATCAGTCACTTATGAGGTTCTATTTCATTTGGAATACTGTCTTAGAAGACAGCAGAGAAAGCAGGAACAGAGATACTCTCACTTTCCACCAACCTTTCAGAAAGGTTTGTTTTTACAAGATGTAAAATTTGACCATTTTTGACAGACCAAATGAACCATGTCAGAATTCTGATAATCTGTGACTAGTGACGATACAGCACGTCTGCATATTCTATAAGGATTATCCTCTTCATCCACAGCCGAGGGGAGCTTTTTAAGACAGCATATCAAGAGTGTTTTCTCCAACGCTGCACTGTCAGGAAACAACTTCACCAACTTCTAACCAAACTGCCTCAGGGCTTCAATTTCACATGCTCAGCACTCCTATCATTACTGATTTAACAGGGTTACCGTTCGCTACACCGTTGCAGGAAGAAAATCTCTAAATCGAAGAGAGAAAATAACAATACCTTTTCCTTAAATTGGAAGGTCAGTCAAGAAGGCTAAATAGTACAGCTTACCCACAGGCAATGGGCTCAATGTGAAGTTGCTAATCATTTGAGATGGTCAATCTACAGATAAATGCTAATTGAAAAAACATATATTTTGAAGAAAAGCAGTTAGCCATGCTATGATGCTATATGTTAAGAAAATGCAGCTAACTACTTAGGAGCCATTTAAGGGGCAGTATCTTATAAGCATTTCAGATGATATCGTCAATTATCGTATTTGGCAATTAGAACAGTATTTATATGGCCTTAAATAAGGATCTCATTAAAACAAAAATGTGACAAAAACAGCAATGCTTTGGGAAAGTGAAGTGAATGAAAGTCGGTAATGCCATTTTATATTTACTGCCCAAACTATAGGGTAATGTAGGGTGGGACTTAAATTATATCTATCAGGATTTAATTTGATTAGATTTCATTATTAGGAAGCAGCTATTTACTCTAAGGTCAGGTTTCACAGACAGGGCTTAGGGTGCTTTTACACTGGGCTCGTTTGCTGCGGTCCGAGCCCGAGCGCGATTGTTCTCGAGTCAATATATTGTGTTATTTTATTAATTTGTGAACAACACAGGTTTATTGTGTGTGTGTGACTCCTAGGGGGTTTTCTGCTGCTTGCATTCACGTGAACCGCGACAGAGTTTGAGTGCAACTGAACTCAGACCTCCTCCTCCAGGTAGTCTCGGGTTTGATACCCCAGTGCGCACCCGGGTCCACATGACAGCGTTCACATTAGCGAGTTTTCATGTGATCCGTGCCCTGTTCTGAACTAAACTGCCAGTGTGAAAGCACCCTGAGCCAAGACTAGGCCTTAGTTCATTTAGGATGTTTAAGTAGCTTTTATAAACATGCCATAGAAAAATACATTACTGGTGTGCATCTTGAGACAAAACAATGCCACTGACATATTAGATATATCAGTGCAAGTTGGCTTAGGCCTTGTGTTTTTTTGGTATTTTAAGTTTTTTTGTGGTGTTATGGTTATTGTGATAGTTTCTGTTTAAAGGATAATTACACCAAGTATCTTTCTTGGATGTATCACGCAAAATAAAGGCAACTACGTACACGTCCACACCAATGCATGACAATGTTCTGTTTGTTGTAAGCACACACTTCTATGTCATCTGCTGCTTTAAATCCTCGAGCTGTTTAAAGTTAAGGGGCTTTCGTACAGGAGGATCCTTTTCATAGTTCCTAAAACTACTGGTGGAAGTACCAGGATTTCTGGTGTGTTTGCACCACAGGAACTAGGAACGATTTTAGTTCTAGGAACTTCTTTTGGAGGAACTAATTTACCTCCTACATCAGAGTCGGTCTAAACCAGCGCTATAGGAACTACCAGTGACGTTAGTGTACGCTGATTGGCCGAACGCACGCGAAACACCAGCACCCGCCATTTTTAAAAAAAGCTGTGTAAACACACAGATTATATAGCCAATACATTTTCTCCAAAAAACGAACTCTACGAACATGGAAAACAGTGATAAATGGGCCTCTTAACCCTTACGCTAAGGAGAACATTCAACTTTATGGTGACCAAGCAAAACATGATTATCTATTTCAGCTCAGCTAGGAACAATGGACACACATGGCAAACGCTAATATCTTTTCATATACTGTCTACTTACTATGTATAACAGTTCTATCTAATAACGTATTAGACAGGACTGTTAGACAGATCTAATGAACTAATGAACACGGAGAATGGGAGCGCCGTCAAAATAAAGCACTGCCGTGCCTACAAAATAAAAGTCACAACAACAAGCTTGACATAAGTCACTTAAGAGTTCCTACTGGCGGTGCGAATGCAACCAGGAAAATGTTCCTAAGGAACCATTAGTTCTCGGGGAACCACCCTGGTGGCTACTTCCTAGAACTAAGTTCCTAGAACTACCCAATGCTACCTGAAAGCCCCTTTAGATGGATTCTGATTTTGGTGTCAAAGCTTTTTATCGTTCATCAACTGGGAAAAATAATTTCTGAAAATGAACAATATAATTTCTCTGTGTTGTTATAGTTGTGGCGTGGACTCTGCTATTTTCATATAGAATGATTATTAAAACTATACAGATATAGTTATAGTCCTTGGTGTGAACAGACCTTTGGATCAGGGGCATTTCGTTATTAAAGCAAATTAGGTTTATTTTGTTTTGACGTTGTATTTGCTTTAGAATTAAACTTGATTGGATAAAATCTATTTTCTCTTGATTCTCAGATACATGGCCAACACGTTGTTTGACGGCCTGAGCGGCTACATCAGTGTTCAAGAGGAATCTACCATCATCTCTGAAAGCCATCACTTCATATGGAATCTACAGCATGACCCAATAGGCAAGCCGATGTGGACGCGTCTCGGCAACTGGAAGCAAGGTAAAGTGGTTATGGATTACGGTGTTTGGCCTAATAAGAGACAGTCTCAGCCAGGAGGAGACTGGCGGCATTCCTCACGTCTGCACTTGCGAGTCGTCACCCTGGTAGAACACCCGTTTGTCTTCACCCGAGACGTTGATGATGAAGGTTTGTGCCCGGCTGGCCAGCTGTGCCTTGACCCCCAAACAAACGACACAGCCTTGCTGAAAGGTCTTTTTCAGGGTTTGCAAAGTGCCAATGACACCGTGCCCATGGAGTTTAAAAAATGTTGCTATGGCTATTGCATTGATCTTTTAGAGAAGCTGGCAGAGGACATGGGGTTTAAGTTTGACCTCTACATTGTGGGAGATGGGAAATACGGAGCTTACAAGAGCGGTCGTTGGTCAGGGCTGGTCGGGGACCTCATGAGCGGGGCCGCGCATCTGGCTGTCACTTCCTTCAGCATCAACTCGGCACGCAGTCAGGTCATTGACTTCACCAGCCCGTTCTTCTCCACCAGCCTGGGAATCCTTGTCAGGACTATGGATACTGCCGCACCCATCGGCGCCTTCATGTGGCCTCTGCACTGGAGTATGTGGCTGGGAATATTTGTGTCTTTACATCTGACGGCCGTGTTCCTGACCTTGTACGAGTGGAAAAGCCCTTTCGGGATGACCCCAAGGGGGAGGAACAGGGAGCGTGTCTTTTCTTTCTCCTCTGCGCTAAACGTTTGCTACTCAATCTTATTCGGCAGGACTGCTGCCATTAAGCCACCAAAGTGTTGGACCGGCAGATTCCTCATGAACCTCTGGGCCATTTTCTGTTTGTTCTGCCTGTCAACATACACAGCTAATCTCGCCGCTGTAATGGTAGGTGAGAAAACCTACGAGCAACTCTCAGGTATACATGATCCCAAGGTAAGAGTAACTTGCGTATATCAAATGGTTAAGAGGTTAAAAATATACTCACTGGTTTCTGAAAATAGTCTTTTTCCTTTTCAAGCTCCACCATCCATCTCAAGGTTTCCGCTTTGGAACTGTTCGGGAGAGCAGCGCTGAGGACTATGTGAAAAAAAGTTTTCCAGAGATGCATGAATACATGAGACGATACAATGTCCCTACAACCCCTGATGGAATAGATCATCTTAAGTAAGTTGTAATGGTTATTGCAAAGTGGCATCGACCACTGAAGCGGCACTAATTCACTGGATGCCCTCTACCATGTCCTTCTTTAGATGGCTTTCCCCTTCTTGATATGTTGCAGAAATCCATGTGGTTTTACTGGACATGACTACGAATGAATAGACTTGTTTGACTGATGTTTGAACTGTGAGAAAACGCATATCCCTACTCGTATTCCTGTCTGACTGCAAAGCACATTCTACATGGCATGCAAAACTCAAATTTCTTCTCTTTGCATGATCTGACTCTCCTGCATTACTGGAATGTTCTGACTTATAATAAATACGACCAAACAGGAAATAATTATATGTAATAGTGAATATTTAAATGAAAATCTGAATATAGGTTTATGAGCCTGAATATATACATTTAAATCTGAACGTACGAGTCTGAATATATAGTTACAAATCTGAATATACATAATATGAATATATAGTTAAAGGCTGAATATATAAGTATAAATATGAACATATAGTTATAACTCTGAAATTACAAATGTAAATCCTGAATATATAGTTGTAAGTCTAAAATTATAAATGTAAATCTGAAAATATAGTTAGAATATAAGTTAGAATGTATATTTATAAATGAATATATAAATGCATATATTGTATATTTATGGCCTGAATTTTAGCACAGGATTGTGGGTATTGCTCATACTTTTACTCATTCCAACAAGTTCCGAGCTTACAATGTGCTGCATTTCTCATTAGCATGCAGGTTGAATGAGTAAACTAATTCATCCAGATGAACAGATTGAATCAATAATTTAAAAATCTTGCTGTCAGACTGTAATTTCACAAACAGCATGAATGAATGCACCAGAGTACAAACGCGGCTTCCCTCTCTTCCCTGCCCAATGAGCTGTGTGTAAAGCACGTTCTCGCATATTTGGCTGCTTATTAAGAAAAAAGGATCTACCACCCTCAGTTGATTTTGATATCCTAGGTATTAATTGTGACTTTTTATCCCACAATACTGATTCTGATATTATTTGAGCGATAAAGTCGCACAATTACCACAATTATCTTTTTTTAATTGATTTACCTAGGATAACAAAATCACTTTTCTTAATCAGTCCCCAAATACGTGAGAACACACTTTACACACAGCTATAGTGTATATGCTATAGTGAAAAATTATTTGCAGGAATTTAGCACATTATAAGCATATCTATCTATCTGTCCATTATAGCTATATGTCTGTCTTAATCTGTCTGTCTGACTGTCTGTCTGTCTATCTGTCTGTCTGTCTATCTATCTATCTATCTATCTATCTATCTATCTATCTATCTATCTATCTGTCTATCTATCCGTCTGTCTGTCTGTCTATCTATCTATCCGTCTGTCTGTCTATCTATCTATCTATCTATCTGTCTGTCTGTGTATCTATCTATCTATCTATCCGTCTGTCTGTCTATCTATATCTCTGTCTGTCTATCTATCTATCCGTCTGTCTGTCTGTCTATCTATATCTCTGTCTGTCTGTCTGTCTATCTATCTATATCTCTGTCTGTCTGTCTCTCTGACTGACTGTCTGTCTGTCTATCTATCTATCCGCCTGTCTGTCTGTCTATCTATCCGTCTGTCTGTCTATCTATATCTCTGTCTGTCTGTCTGTCTATCTATATTTCTATCTATCCGTCTGTCTGTTACAACTTACAATAATTGTCATCAAAACATTAGCCATAGTTTACATCAGAACATCCCTCCAGAGGACACTGTTATTGACAACATGACTAAGCAATTTGACTGTCTTTTCTGTACACAATGACACAAGGACTTGCATTCTGATATTTACTTTTGAGAGATGAACTAAGGATTTTGAGCAAGAGACTGGCTTTTGAAGGTAATACATGACGTGTTGCTATTTGTACGAATTGTTTTGAGAAATGCACTTACTGTTTTGCAAATGTCGAGGATGATTCGAGAAATGTGCCAGCGACTGAGAAAAACTGTAATTGTAGCAATGACCAAAGCAAATAAGTCATTGGCAAGAGTTTTCAGACGTCACGTAAGTTTTCGACAGGCCACACTTAACTAAGTTTTCCTCCTTTCGTATCCTCTGTTGCAAGTCTGAAACTTCTCTTTTGAGTCTCCACAACCTTCAGGATATGATTTGATGCAGCCCTCAAATCAGACCACATGCTCCAAAATATTGCCACAGTGTATAATTCCTTCAAGCAGGGCAGAATGAATAGATTTCAGGAGAAGTAGATGCAATTTGCATCATTTCCCTAAGAGGGTTAGCAAGGTCTCTCCTTTTCAATCAATCCAACACGTGTTTTTGCAAGATAACAGTTTGAATCGCATAGGATAAACAAGGATGCAACTGCTAGTAGTACAGTCAGGTTGTGGACTTTCTATGTTTCCTTCTATGAGTATGAATAGGTAGGTTGGTTCTAGTAGTTTTAAGTCATTGTGAGGACTTCAGGACTAATTGACGGATTCAACGATCAAAAGTTCATATTGTGACTACATGACATTGTACATCCACAGAAGAAGAAAAAAACAACTCTAAATGCAGCAAAAACGGTCTGTGTGACACTGTATAATAGCAAACTGTTTGATACTATTTCAGGGATGATCCCCAAAGGCTGGATGCTTTTATAATGGACAAAGCTCTTTTAGACTATGAAGTGTCTATTGATGCAGACTGCAAAATGCTGACAGTGGGAAAGCCATTTGCAATTGAAGGCAAGTAAATGAATGTTTCTTACTCGCTTGTTATTTGTCTTTAGGTTACAGATGAAAGAACCACTGTGCACATGCTGTTCTAATAGCTCAAATAATAGTAACAACAACTTTGTGCTTCTGTTCACAGGCTATGGCATTGGGCTCAAACAGAACTCTCCTCTGACTTCTAATATCTCTGAGTTGGTCAGTCAGTACAAATCTGATGGATTTATGGACACGCTACATGATAAGTGGTACAAGGTGGTACCCTGTGGTAAAAGAAGCTTTGCAGTCACAGAGGTAAGCCATGATACAAACTGAAAATCAGAAATGCATTCATTTTGATGATGTTCACTCGATAAAGCTGTTCAGTGTTCAAATATAGGATTGATATAGTCAGGCTATTAATATGCACAATTCGGGGCTGGGACTTATGGAAGGGCCTGTCTATTTTAAGACTGCAACTAAAAAAAACTAAATCAACTAAATCATTTTTCTGACATTTGTGTATGAGTGTGTGTGCGTGTGTGTTAGTTTGAAAGAAGTCTCTAATGCTCATCAAGGCTGCATTTATTTGATCAGATATACAGTAAAACAGTAATATTGTGAAATATTATTACAATTTAAAATACCTGTTTTCTATTTGAATATATTCTTTGCTTCATATTATTCAAATGTGCATTTATTTGATGAGGTACAGTAAAACAGTAATATTGTGAAATATAATTATTTGCTTCACATTTTTCAAATGTGCATTTATTTGATCAGATATATGGAAAAACAGTAATTTTGTGAAAGTATTATTACAATTTTAAATACCCGTTTCTTATTTGAATTTATTCTTTGCTTCATTTTTTTCAAATGTGCATTTATTTGATCAGGTACAGTAAAACAGTAATATTGTGAAATATTATTACAATTTAAAATACCTGTTTTCTATCTGAATCTATTCATTGCCTCATATTTAATGTTAAAAGTACATACTTTTTTCAGGATTCTTTGATATAAATAAAGTTCAAAAGATCCTTATTTTTTATATATGTATATTTTTGTAAGATTATAAAAGCCTTTACTGTCACTTGTCAATTTCCTTGGTGAATAAAAGGTATTCAATTATTTCAAAAGAAAAATAACTTGTGGCACAAGCATTAAATACAGCTACTTTTAAAACTTACATTTAACAACATTGTGTGTGTGTGGGTGTGTGTGTGTGTGTGTGTGTGTGTGTGTGTGTGTGTGTGTCTGGCTACTCAAGTTGTGCACAGAAGATCTCGTTTTGTGTTTTGCTAAATAATAATCGGTTCTGTGTGAGGGTGACTAAATGCTATAGTTCATTCATGGGTGAACTTGACTTTCCGTTGTCATACCCAGACTTTACAGATGGGGATAAAGCACTTCTCAGGGTTATTTGTCATGCTATGCATCGGAGTGGCCCTGTCTCTCCTCACCACACTAGGTGAACACATCATCCATCGGTGGCTGATACCCAGAATACCGGAGTCGTCACAGTATAAGTACTGGCTCCACACCAGTCAAGTACGTGCATTTGTAGAGTTCTAGGCTGGTTTTATTAAACATAATTACATGTAATCTTGGTGACACGTTGTAGCAATAAGGTAATGATTTTCCTCATTTGTTCACTTTGAAATTCTCAGCACTTCTTCCCTGAATAATACTTAATTTAATTGTTTTTCAGAGATTACATCGAGCAATTAACCCGACTTACAAAGACGACAAATTACAGACTGTTGCAAAACCGGAGAAAAGGTAAACTGCTTTTAAAAAATGTCTAGCATTCAAGCAACATTGAATAAAAGTCCTGGAGTAGTGTCATTATCAGATAATTGTGCTTCTTTCAATTTAAGTATACATTTTCTGCAATCGATATGACATTCTTTCTTCCAGGACACAAAGAGAAATTTTGAAGAATGTTCTTTTTTCTTGTAATTGCCTTCAGAACACTTAATATAGCACACAAGTAAAAGTAGATTAGTTTATTTGGAGTTCATATGGATTTGGAATGGCATAAGGTTGAGTAAACGATGACCGGATTTTCATTATTGTAACAACTATTACTTTGCATGACATGATTCCTAAAATGTGTATTTATATACTGATATTGTGATATCATTCTTGTCCCGACTAAGCTGCAATGTTGGAAACAACCAACAAATGCCATGGAACTCTTTGGGAAATTCCAACTGCAACAGGCAAAAACTGTCCAATCAAGAGGGACAACAAAATGACCTGGAATGTTCACATTGTAAAGAACTGCTGTCCCCACAGGAGAAGAGACAGCTTCCATTACAGGCCACATCTAACGGAAGAACCGACTTGCTGGGCCTTGCCCAGAACCCAATTGTACAGGAATTGACAGAACTAGAAACACAAATCCAGCTTATCAAAAAGCAACTGCAGCTTGCCATGAAGAAGAAAAAAGATCTGGAGCAGTATCAGAAGACAGAGACTTCGACCGAGTCCTAGACTTGTGGGAAATATGGCTGGAGTTTTGTGGGTTATATTGTTCAAAGGCTTGGACCTACTGGGTGATTATTTCAATTTCAAACCTCCTAAGGGAAGCAAGACTTTCTCAGCACATTCTCTGAAGTCCTTTTTTATTTCGTTTTTTTATTTTTATTTTTATTCCTCATTGAACTGAACCTGAAAAAGGGACAGAGGGAGTCCCAAATTGGATATAAGCAGTGTGTATTTTCTGTATTCCCAGAAGTTCAATTCTGAGGATACCTTGTTTTTATGTGGGGATGAGAAAAAGAGAGGGCGTAACTGCCTAAAGGGAAGACATTCATGTGTCAAAATGACATTTATTTAAGGTGTCAAACTGTGATGTATGATAGCGTCTCCTGCATATTGATTCTAAGAAGAAAGCCACACCGTTGTCTCTGGAGTTGTAACAAGAAAGTGTTGACCTTGAACACACGCTGTTAACCTTGAATGGTTATGTTTCTATAAATTAAAATGGCTTTGAGATATATTTGTGTGAGATTTCTTTCTTTCAAATCTTCTAAACTTAGTTTCAAGTGTCTTTTTTAATATAGTGAATTAATTTGGATGATATCTGGTGTGACCATGATGGAAACACGGGAGGAAGGAGGAATGCGCTGTCATCACTGTCAGCGCTGAGCCCTTGTCGCTGTGGGAAATCTGTGGTGCCATCGAGGAGTGACTTGCAGAGAGGGACAGATAAAATCATTACCTTCTGCTTGAGCATGGGAGGGACGGCTGCCATCGGAAGGAGCCAGAGGAGTCGGCACAGTTTGATGGGGTCTGCTCCTGTCCGCCGTATGGGGAAGAGCAGGCAGAATGGAGTGGGACTCGACGCCGGATACCGACATGGAAGGAGCCGTCGCCTCCAGTCAGGAGACGGTGGAGTTAAGGGCCGTCCACCGAGAGATATCCAGTGCCACCACCAGGAATCACAGAGGATTTCAGCCAGCTGGTGGAGGACCGTATGACAGTGCGTTTTGGGAACCGGACCAAGAATTGTTTTCTTTTTTTTCTTTCCTCTCTTGCCTGTCTCTCTGCAGCCTCTGTCTCCTTTTATCTCGCCTCGTCTATACTTACCCCCAGGTACTGTGACCACCATGAAGGCCATGAAGCGCAGTCTGAAAAGGGTATATGTGATGAGCAGGGAGAGGCAGGGAGCCGTTGGAGCGACGCGAGGCCAGAAGAGCGTGGAGCGACACCTGCGAGTCACACCGGTCTTGAGAACCACGGAGGAGCTCTGGAAGGATAAAAGGAGGAGTGATGACAGTGAAGGTTGAGAGAGGACCAGGCCTGGGACATTTATGTTGCTGCTTTGTTTTTGTTTATGCAGCAGTTATCCATGAGGGGCTGCCGCCTTACTTTCGTTTCGTGATTTCTTTATTTTGTCATGTTCAAGTTATGTTGAATGTCCGACGGTTCCCGCCTCCTCCTTCCCTGAACTATGAACTTGTTTACAGTAATATTTACCATTAAAGAACAAAACTTTGTTGAATATCTAAATTTTAAGTTAGAATTAAAGAACAACTTCGGCGCAAAATTAACCTTTGGTCTAATTACACATTGGTACATAGTAGACCGTTCTCTGAGATTTGTTTTCATGAATATCGAATGTAAAGAGTTTTATCAATAAAACTGTTTAGCTTATAACGCTAGTATATAGGGCATAGAGTACTGAAAATAAAAATCGCTAGTTAATACCACTAACAAGGCTCAAAATAGCCCAACACTAACACGGTAGCATAATGAGGGTCCCTACCTGCAAACCGAAGCATTGGGAACATTATAAGTGTACAGACAGTTTAATAAGAAGATATTTTATAAAGACAGTCCACTTCGCGTTTACAGGCAAGAGCAATGTTTGGAAAACAGTCTTGACCAGTCGAATCATGAACTATTGGCGACTATTGTGCAGAGGAAGTCTGTGAAAACTTTCCGGATTGTAGTGTTTCATTTTCTTATCACAGCCAGGGAAAGCACAAACATAAACCATTTTCTTGTCGTCAATAAGTACACGTAGCCTACTGTTCGCTCACCTTATCACAACTTCTGGCTCGTTCACATCTCACCAACGCACTTGGCTCGGCGTTCATGATTCGACTGGTCGAGACTGTTTTCCAAAGATGGCTCCTGACTGTATACGTGAAGTGGACTGTCTTTATAAAATATCTTCTTATTAAACTGTCTGTACACTTACAACGTTCTCAATGCTTCGGTTTGCAGGTAGGGACCCTCATTATGCTACCGTGTTAGTGTTGGGCTATTTTGCGCCGGAGTTGTCCTTTAACTATTTTAATTGAAATGTTTTCATTAGTGCAACATTACATTTAATTTACAAAATGAACAACCATTTTGTTCTCCAAATATAAATCAAAAGAGAATATCAAATATGAAAAACCTTTTCGTGCCACTATATGTATGATAATTCCTACAAATCTTATTCTGTAAAACTTTATGGTGCTACAAGCAGGCAAGATATGATTTTCAGCAGATGTTAATTATCGCATAGACTGATTTGAATCCTCTAAAAGGCAAAGATGGAATATAGCATCTAAACCCCTCGAGATGTTTATTAGAGATTTAAGTCAACTTTTCATTCTCTTTGTATAATAATGACTTGAGGCTGAAGATACTGAACTCAGGTTTTAAGTAGCATGATTGTGTTTCTCTGACAGAAAAAAACCCTCTGCTACAGTACTTCAGAATAATTTCAAATGCTAGTTAACCTCAAATTGAAAAGTTTGTCAATTCCTTGTTTAAACCTCCGTGAATGCCTTTGCTTGTCATTGTAAGATTAGATAACTTTTGCTTTAGATCACAGATGTACTGACATTGTGATTCATTGGTCCGTTAATGACTGCAAGCCATTCAAACCCTGAAGCAGAAAACAACTCTCTCAAACTCAACGCACAGCTGGCATGAGGATTTGGTGCTGGCGGGCAATGATTTGTTTACTCCAAACTTTTTGCTATGTATTCAACTTTTTGTTTTTATTCGCCTATAGAATAAAACATTTGTACAGACTGATCTGCTGGAATGTATTTTCTTTGGCATAGAGTTCTATTGTGAAGAGAAACGAGTTTTAGGGAAGGTGAAACCTGCATTCACTGGGAGGTTATCTTTCAAAGAGTTCAAGATCCTATGAGTTGTTCCTCCTCAATAGATGGTTTAAACCATGTGCTCAATGTTGAGAATTAAAGTGTGGTGTTCATTAAAAGCGCATCATTAATGTTACTTGATGAAGAATGGGGTTATGTTTTAGTAGCAGTTCAACTGGATAATTCCAGAGTTCAAAAGAGAAACTTTCTGGAAAATGTACGGCTGACGGCTGTTCAGAGAACTGGTGTATCAAGAAGAGAGTTATTCAAGCAAAAGCTTAATACCATCTATATGCTGGAACATTTTTCATAATAATCCTATTATTGCTTGGAGGAAAAACGACAGACAAAGGTGGTGGTGATAGATGTGAAGCAGTCGCTGGATTTAAGACTGCAATGCTGAAAGCTATTTTGGCCAGAAGGCCATAAAGTAAAAGCTATAAAGTTTGTAAAACAATTAATTTCATTTTCATCCTAACTAATGTGAATATTACATTTAATCTATTTAGCTAAGTAGCACTATTTTCTTTCTTTCCAATAACATTGTACCAGGTATGCAGATTCTAGAGTCCCTGGGTTCCAGTTCCCTGAGAAACCTTTTGAAAACTTTGTATCTCATGACAGTGATTTTGTTCAGGAGTGTGGTATGGATTTTTCCCACTGCACACATTTATTTAAGGCACATGGGTCTTGCCCACAGAACCCAGCAGTACAAGACCAATTTGTATTGAAGCTATGAAGCTACTGGGCAGATTGGATTGCAATAAAATATATAATTTGAATAAAGCATTTAAATTAACTTGGGTTTATTAAAGTTTTTAACACGAAATTAACACAGTTTAAATGAGTAAAAGGGGAAAGCCAAACTGTTCGTGATAAAAAACGAATCAACATTGTCTTGCCATTACAGATATGTCAATGCATATCAGATTTGATGTCCATTGCTTGTTTCACAAAACAATGTTTATGTTGGTAACAAAGCCAATCTCTACTTTGGTCTATTTGCCTATAAAATGGCCAAGTGATAGGCTAATTGTGTCAAATAGTCAGATATAATGATTGCTAATTGCAGTCAGTCTAATGTCAGCATTTTCAGACCTTCATAATGTTATTTTAAAAACACTTGTTTTTAACAAATCAAAACACTTACCTGCTCATTAAGACATTAAGATATCTGTCTTCGTATAATTCGCTGATTTATTGAGTCTTGATGTCGTTAGTGAGATAAGCATGTAACCATGAGCACAGTGATGCGGATCAAGCCCTCAGATTCATCCGCGCAGGAGTCGAACAACTCACGTAATGACCATTACAATGTTCCTCCGCAAGAAACTTGTAGTTTTATGCTTCAACCACTAGTGGGCCAATATTATTGTAGCTGATCTGCAAAACACGTACAGTGCATTGTAATGACTGTTCTCCTTACCTGATGGTGGCAGTCTGTGGGAGTTTTGAGTTTTCATTTGGTTAGCACTCTCTGTGGGATAGTTCATTGAACGCTGGTGTTTGATGCCTCTTTTATGTTGCGGCTTGAAACGATCTGGCCGTAATATATCATTTATCAGGTCATATTTTTTTGTCTTCTTGAGATGTAGATATTTACTAGAAAACAATTTCTGGAGGAACTTTGTGCTTTGTAACTTTGCAGACCTTTTTCATGCTCAAACAGCAGCAGAAGTAAAAGAACAGTAAAAAAAAAAAAAATAGCATAATAGGACATCTTTAAACACCACTTGGCTGAAAAAAGTGTTTTTAACTAAAGTGGTAGTAATAAGATTAAAAGCATTCTTGTCATCACGAAAGTATGGCACATACTACATTAAATTTCTTAAAAATGAAGCCAACTCAAGTTATTGGACTCAGCTACAGACTATTTATTTGACAGACTACTCAGGAAAATATATTTAGCATTTCAAATGAGATGCCAACTTTAAAGAAAAACAAAACACAATTCGAGAATAACAAGTTATTCAAACAGTGTTGTGTATTACATGCTGAGTACATGGCCATTCAAAGATGCCCGAGGAGAATCCGATACAACGACGTGTAACAATTCAATGTTTTCTTTCAAACTTACACCAAAAAATAGGTATACCAAAAACATTCCTGGAAAATCAGCAGGCAAAGTTGATCAAAATGCTTTATACAGTTAACAAAAAGAATACAAAATGATCTTTGTCCAAAAATGTACAGGAAAAAAATCTAAATAAAATCATTCTTTGTACAAATACCACATAACAACATCGATATTTGAATTACATTATATATATAGACTGTATATATTTACTTTGTGATGTAAAACATGACAAAGAAGGCCGAAATCTGGACATGAATTGAGCAGTGTTGACATTATGAGGGAAAGTTACAGCACGCTCTTATACAAAATGTACAAAACAGCTGCTTCTAGGTACAACTAGTTACAACATAATACTGTCTTTTTTCTTTCTTTCTCTTTCTTTTTTTTTTACAGTATGCCACAGTTCAAAAAACTTTTTGTGCCTAGAAGTGTTGAGGTGAAGCGAAAGTGACTCTGTGCTGCCCCCTTAGTCATGTGACTTCAGTCATGGACGCCGAATGGTTCTGAAAGACAAAAAAAAAAAAAAAATTGGATTCAGAGTCGTGCTGTGCCGTTGCAGACGGTAATACGCATTTGACTTGTCACTTTAATGCTTATTACCCATCAGGCGCATTTAACAGAAACACCAGACAGACACTGAGCAAAACGTGTAATTTCTCAATGCCAATTCCTTTGATTATTGTACTTGTCCAGATCGTGACAGAACACCTGTTTCCCTTGTTTCCCAAACACAGTGACTTGCGTAGCCAGCTCTAAAGTGCTCTAGGGTGTCCGAGGCAGAGGAGGATTACTCTGACCCACATCTGTTGCTCAGGCGCTCCAGGTATTTCACTGGCTGGCTGTCAATAGAATCGTCTGACAAGACATTCCCTGCTGAAAACAGTGCCGGAAGGAAGCAGCCATTGGAACAGTCTGCTGTATAATGTGTCAAAATGCATCTTTTTGGAGAATAAATGGACAAACTGCTAAATCAAAGCCATTTGGGGGTTTTATTTTGGAGCCAAATAATGGAACTAAAATCTCAGTCGGGGCAAAAAACACAAGGCAAAGTCCAGCCAGATTGAAACTTGCTGAAGGTGAATACTGGGAATACATATTTCATGATTACAAATTTACAAAATGACTAAATTAATTTATCACTAATTATTGTGTAATAACCTGACGCTATCAGATCCCTCTCAATTTATACATCATTATTTAGTCTCGGAACCAAGGATATTATAGTTAAACTAAAACCTAACTAACAAAAATGTCAAAAGAAATATGCATGTATGTATGTATGTATGCATGTATAAATAAAAAGAAATGTCATGATATTTCTTAAATAAATTACTTCTAAAAAGTAATTCAGGGGACCTGTTACCACAACTTAAATAAAACAATAAATTAGAATTTTTAACTTGCAACCATTTATTTAAATAATCCTTTTAAGTTGCAAACATTATTTTATCGAGTTCTGTTGACATAATAATGCTGATCATTACATTAACTTAATATCGTCTGTAATTTATACTCAAATTTATGCATTAATCAGCTTTTTTTTATTAGGTTGTAGTAACGCAATGAAATTATCTTGATAACGGAAATAAGGCAGTGGATTTCTAGTTCCCAGCATGCTCTGCATAGGACTGGATAAGGAGAATAAATGTTGGAATGAAGAGTTAATTTGTTTTTTTAGTGAAGGGAAAGACCTGTTAGTTTAATTCTGTAATGTAGAGGTTATTGTGGTTACCATTGTGCTGAAGAGTAGATACACTATGGTAAACACTGCAATGACTGCGCTAATGCCAGTGACAAGTAATATCTATTAATATACACGTTAAATAAGTTATGTTAGCATGTGCTATGATATCTGTTCATTTGAACTGAAATAGATACGGTTAACTGGTTCCAGTGCTACAACTCTAGTAGTTGAAACGACTCAATTTTTTTTGAGGAATCAACTTAAAAGTCTGTGTTTATGCTACAAATGATTAAGTTCCTCTAACTCAATGTAGCTTGCTGGTTGAACATGAATTCTTTTGAACATGAATATTTTTAGAGTGTGTGTAAAATAGCAGGAGCTGATAGTGAGGAGGAAGAGACAGATGATTTACTGAAGGCCACCGATGATGGCATTACCTGTGCGCTGAGAGTCTCCAGAGGGCTTTCCACACGAGGGAACGTCATCAAGGGAAGACCGCGGTAATCCTCCTGCTTCTGTTTGGTAGCAGTGGAGAGCGTCCCTTTGAAGTTGTTCACTACACAGATTCCCTACAATGAGAAAGGATCTTTTTGAAGATTGGGATGGTTATCATACTGACTAAAGCAAAGTCATAAATAAAAATCTTTATTTCTAAATATAAATGAAAAAAAAAATATATTGATCATCCAAAGAAATATCATTTACACCCAAAAAATAAAAAAAAGAGAAAAATATTTAATTTCAAAACTTATGCTGTTATATATAAGGTGGAACCTAAGGATTTTGAAAACTACAGTGGAAGGGAAGATTTTCAGTAATACAATAATAATAAATAAATAAAAATATGGCGCACAGAAAAGCTCAATTAGCATTGGTCGGTAATGTGGTGGAGCGTAACAATTATTATTAATTATACTACATGTACAATAACAAAACAAAAAAAGTGGAGTTGTAAGATGTTTTAATGTCTTTGAAAGAAGCTGTTTCAAAAATACAGTCAAATCTTTAATATTGCGAAATACAATTTAAAATAATTCTACTTTAATATATTTTGAAATGTGTTTTATTTCTGTTATGCAAAACTGAATTCTCAGCAGCCGAGAATCATGTGACAGCTATTACAGTCTTCAGTGTCACACGATCCTTAAGAAATAATTCTAATATGCTGATTTGCTGCTTAAAAAACATTTGATTATTATTAGTTAAAAACAGTTGTGCTGCTTCATATACAGCATATACAGTATGCATTCAGGATTCTTTGGGGAACAAAAAGTTTAAAGGAAATGTTAAAAAAATAAATAAAAAAATGTTCATCCAAATACTTGCATATCAAACTTTTTTTTAAAGCATCATGACAACCAAAATAATGTTTTATTTACCAATTAGCAGATTTTATGATGCATCATGTTGTTTACTAAATATATCACTTTCATATACAAGTAAACTGCTACAGAGCACAATATTGTATTTTGTATATCAATACAGGGGAGAAAAAAAAAACAATCAGAGACAATAAAATACATAGTTAAAAATGAGAAAGTTAAACAATGACAGCAAACTATGAAACCCACCAGAAAAAGAGCTATGGAGCTTCCTAATATGAAGCCAGCAATGACGTCAGAGCAGTGGTTGCGGTATTCTGAGACCCGGTTCAGGCCGCTGAGGAACGCAGCGCACAGGATTCCCAGACAGAGCACAGGCTTGGCCAAACGACTGCTTTTCGTCTTGATGGTGCTTGTGATGTACATCTGAAACAGGCAAACGCGCACACACACACACACACACACACACACACACTCGTTAAGGAGACGATTCATTCCCTGGATGTGTTGTGCAGCAGCAGGTGACTTAGGAAATTAAGCTTAAATAAATACACAGCGCTTGCTCCACCTCAGGGAAATTATTGCCAGTTATAAAGAACAGAATCCGAGTAAAACCCTGGCAATTCAACATCACTAATCTGACAATGAAACGCATTAAAGGCCAAAATCAGTAAGTGAGAAAGAAAACCAATTTTGACAAAATGTGTAGTTACACAAATTGTCTTTGTATGGTAATGTCGCATATCGGTGATATCTAGTAAATACATATGCAAATGTTTTGTTTTTTTGTAATAAAAATCAGGTATTTAACGTTTGTATTTTATCGTTTTTGTATTTGTATTGCATTTGCATTTTACTTACTGAATGTTTACTTGAATAATTCTGTTAGACACGTGAAAAACATCAAGCCCCATGCTACATTTATCTCTTCTATTATTTTTTACTTGTAATTTTGTTCCATTGTTCTTTATATTTTATGACCTTACATAATTGAGAAATATTTGAAGGATGCATGCCAGTGTTTAATTTATTTTGATTACATTTATACAATAATGCAAGTTTTAATATCATATTTGTTTTTTTATATCTTCATTTCTATTGAGAATTTCTCTAGTATTGGTATCATCTTTGCATAAGAATAAACAGTAGACATCTTTAAATACTATGCACTTTTTTATCAAATATTATTAAGTTCAATGTACTTATTGTGTTTATGTTGTGCTGTTATTGCGGAGGGATATGGGTAAGATCAGGACAGGTTGGTGGTGTGGGTTAAACTAATTATCGATGTAATCACATTTAAACACATCTGAATGTAATTACAGCTGTAATTAATTTCTAAGTACAATGTAAAATCATGTATGTACACAATAAGTGCATTGTATCAAATGGTTCATTTAAATGTCTTTCCATTTAAAATGCAGTGTAGCTCACCTTGTGTTCCCTGTATAAAACTTATTCACACAATTTACCATGTTTCAAGTTTCAAGTTTCCAGTGACAGGCATTTCAAGTCTAACCAAGTCTAAAAACTACTCTACTAAGGATGCACACTAGTGTCTTACAGTAACATAGACGGCAGAGTAGACACTGAGCGAAGCATCTTTGGATGGGAAAGACCTCCTGGCTCTTTCCACGACCACCTGGTTCCCAGTGCAGATGTTTCCATTGGCGATGAACTGGTGGCTGAAGTGACAATCCAACCCAGTGTAATTTGGCTTGCAGACGCTCAGAAAATATGGCGCCAGATTGCCAGTCACGATCTGGCCGGCGTTGACAAAGATGTCGGTGGCAAACAGGCCAAACGCGAAGACACCTGCGGTAAAAAAAAGAAGAAAATATATTCAGCTTGTTACTCCCAATCAAAGCTCTGAAAATATAAGCAAATCAGACAAGGGTTTGGAGGACGCCCATGAATACCAATGCAGTCTTGATGGAACAATGTTATTTTTATCTTCATCCAGAAGTAATTACAAAATGCCCACTAGAGCAAAAGCTACATTTGCATACAGCATTTGGCACAAACAAAACTACTCTACTAAGCTTAATATCTAATGCATGCAATTATGATGTCCTCTAGTTTTGTGAACTCTCTCAGTCTGACTTTTTCCAGATGATTTTGTGATCTTGCAAGGAATAAAATGTCAACCAACATGTTGTCATGTCTGTCTAGATTCTTGTTTCATTCTTTCAATTAATGTTTATCATATCGTGTCTTGTACTGGGATTCATGTGGTTCCCTGTTAGGCTCATGTGATCTTGTCTAGGGTTGGGCATCGTTTGAACTTTAGCGGTTCCAGTTCTGATTCTGCTTTTCAATTCCGATTAGATTCCTTAAGGAATTTCTTGTCCGTTTAAGTACAAAAACCCTTGGAAGAGAACTCAGTTCAGTATCGTGCACTATAGAGGGTATGTGTTGACGTCACATTCCCGATAGCTTTCACAGTCTGTATAAATATACCTCAGATTTCTTGTCAAATCTAGTTGTACAGTCAATCTCAAAGCCCTTTACCGGTTTATATGTTTTGTGGGTTTTCCGCAGCGTTTACGCTAAAAACCAATGTGGCCAGTCAATCTTTTTGCCACTCAGTGAGCGTAACAGCAGTCACTCCGGTCGGCGGTGACGTCACGCACATATCCTCTATACAGTCTGAGATGCGGCTTTCTGTGCGCACATCGGTGTGGATGTGTCCGCAGCACAGACAACAGCGCGCAGGTCTGATTTGGTCTAGTGTATATCTGTGTGTGTGTGTGTGTACACGCTGCAGAGTTCCAGCCACTGGGCTATAATAATATTCATAGATCTACTATGTGACATGGTTGTGTATGACTTGGCAATATAGTGGACAGCCTATACACTGGTGAAAATCATGCCGACTGCCCCACACAATACAAACAACCGTGTGGCAGTGAATGGCCGTATATATTTTTTTTTAGTGTTTTCACTTCAGAAGGCCTTTATTATTCCCCCAGAGCTGCATGGAGCACTTTTATGATGGATAGATGCACTTTTATGGACTTCAAAATAGAAACAACCATTCACTGCCATTATAAAGCTTAATATAAGTCTGATTGTATTCGTCTGAAAGAAGAAAGTAATATACACCTAGGATGGCTTGAGGGTGAGTAAATCATGGGTTCATTTTCATTTTTTTCAGGTGAACCATCCCTTTAACTGCACTTGGGTTTGTTAAACTCATCTACAGTGGACTTTACCGTGGCACTTGTTTCACTGTGAAATTGTGTGTCTTGGAGTGAACTAGATTATCATTCATGGTGCCTCTGAAAGTATGAAAGGTTCCTATATGACCAAAAAGTTAAGCTACTGAAAACAAGAAAAAAAAAAAAAAAAAAAAAAAACCGCTGGAGAAAAAAAAAAAAAAAAAAAGTGCTGGGATTCTCTCCAGCCACAATTGCTCAACATTGTGAAAAGTCTGCAGTACGATGGTCCATATCACTGCAATCCCAAGCCTCAGAGGACACCATTACCAGAATCTCCACTACATTATGCATCACATCCATTAAATCAAGTGCTCCCCTTGCTTTTACTTTCATTTTAAATCAAGCACTTGGTTGGGAACATGGAAATGTGTACTAAAAGAAATATGACTGCATAAAAGAAATACCGTGAGTGGAAGTTTTCATAGAAAGTTTTGTTGATTGTGTCTCTCATTATGTCTGTAGAAAACATTTCAAATTGATGTGTTTTGGAGGTGGTGTTGTTCCCAATCAATAAAACAGACACAGCCCTGCGGTTGTACTTTAAAACTCCAGGTAAATCATACCACCTAACAAAGTCAAATATTTATTGGATGTGTCTCGCACTTTTACTTCTGAGAGCTCACTCAAGTATTACTGGTTGTGTTTGCTTAGGATGTTTTAGTATCATGAGCCAAGTTGATTAATCAGCCATTAAGAAATAATCTGCATTGGCCAAAATGTCAAACACACATCCTGTGACAGCTATAATGTAATGCACAAAGAAGCACACAACCATTCGCACTTGTACTCTGCGATGCATTGAAAACGTATAAACTTTGAGGCTTATTTTGTGGCATTTTATAAGCTGTAGAGACCGGTTACTCTCACAGTGTGGATGAATCGTGTTTGTGTCGAAGACTCAGGATCTACTGAAGAGAATTTATGTGATGCAGAAACGTACAAAAGCAAAAACTCATTTTTGCTCCATTAATGCATCTCTTATTTACTGTATGCGATCTCACTGTTCTGTATGCAACCTCAAGCGTCTGTCAAAGGAAATAGCGCAAGGACAAGCAGTCTCATTAATTATGAGACACAATGTTGAGTCTGGTGGTGTCACAATATTGGAATTTCCTACTTCCATCAGATACCTTGAAAAATATTGATATTCGATACCATAATATACTGCAATACAGATATTTGTATTATCTCATAATTATAGACCTTAAACATAGCACACAAAGGTTTTATTTGAAATTCTGAACTAAATTTACAGAAAAAAAGACAAGTAAAAACAAATTAACCAATTGCAAATGAAAGCACAAATACAATAGAATAAAGAGAAATGTAAAACAGTTTTTCAGGTGGGTCTAGCTGTAGTATTAAGGTAAGAAATACTATTAAAGTAAAAAAAAATAACACTGTAGTCTTCATTGTAAAATGAAATACAGATAAATATTTGCAATTAAAGCTACAAAAGTGATTCAGTCAAGAGCAGTGAGTGATCTACTCTTTTGCAGCAGTAATATTAGGCTGCTGTCACTTTAAGAGCTTATGCATGGATCCAATATACTGTTACACAACGAGTGTTATTCAAGTTCCAAAACTGACTGTTTAACTGAATACTTGCCAAGACAGTCATTTTGACATAATGTGTGTATTCGACCATTTAAGCGCAGTAAGCCACTCAATTTGAGAGGCGGCTTCAGTGGTGCGCACGCTTTTGGTGTGAGGGTGAAACCTGTGGGCTCAAATCGCCGTCAAAGAGAAGAGAGCAAGACAGAGCAGCTGGTATCGGTGTATCGATGCTGCAGAAAAGGAGTATTGTAACCATTATAGACATTTCAGTGACAATACATGTCGAAATATTGACATTTTTGACAACACTAGTTGAGTCATCGATGTACCATGCACGTCCTGTGATGTTGACACAAAGACTAATTTGAACCCGGAAGATGGGAAAAAAAAAAAAATGTTTTTTAAAATTTACTAGTTTTCTCATACTATTAAAACTAAAGGAATTATAGTGTATAATGTTCAACACACATAACTGTTAAAATGACGGAAAAATTAAGTTTAGGGTTTCATGACCCTTTCAAATTTGTAATCATAAATATGTTTACACAGTAAAAATATGCTGTTAAACAAATATAGTTTAAAATATACTTTGGGAACACTAAGTACTATCAATGCCAATAAAAAAATTTAAAAAAAGAGAGAAATCCCTGTCATTGCATTAGCAAAAATCCCAACTATGCATTATCTCACCATGGCGCCATCATTTGTGACAACTGGAAAATCCATACTGGACACAAACAATACTGAGCTGAAGTGTTTAACACTAATGAAAACAGAAGACTCACCAATGAAGCGAATGATTCTGCGGATGAGAGGGTTTAGGTAGCAGCACTCTCCAGTCACAATGGTTTTCTCCTGGGCTATTAGGGCTTCTCTAGTGGACTTCATGATATACATGGAGATCTCCCCAACAAATATCTACAAACAAAAAAAAAAAAAAAAAAAAGAGACAACATTACAAACCATTCCCGGTCCGGAATTCTCATCACGGTTGGCTAACCATGCTGGACCGCGCTGTTCGAATGCGTGTAGTGACACATGGGATCGGTGTTGTACTTTTACTTCTGAGAGCTCACTAAAGAATTACTAGTGGCGTTTGCTTAGATTTTTATTCTATATAATGTATAATTAGTATTAACGGGCCAAGTTGATTAATCAGCCAGTAAGAAATAATCTGCATTGGCTTAAGTGTCAAAATAGGTTTGTCAGTGGATAAGTACATACACTAAATGAAAACCACCCCAAAAATGACCATGCATGTTGAACGTGTGCAGTGATGTCACATCGCCACTCAGGATTGGTCACTTGTCTGTTGCCTGGCTACCAGTTTCTCTGTAGCTGGCCAAGCTCGCCATTTCAGCAAAGTAAATAAGTTTAAAACAGAAATAACGCAGTCACTATTTAAATCTCATACCATCTGTAAACTTTTTACTTACAAAGGGAACGACTGGCACGTTTGTATTACATTCCAAAGATCTCTGTTATCAGTGGAAAATCAAACCATATCCGCATCGGCTGGATTAAGCAAACAAGAATGGTTTGGCCTGACAGTGAAAAAGCAGCTATTGACATCAATGTTTCAAAACTTCAATCTAAAGACAGTTTAGTCATCATTTAGTTTTTGCTAATGTACTTTTAAAGGGGTCATGAGAAATTGAATTTCCCTTGATCTTTTGGCATGTAGGAGGTCATTGTACTACTGAAACATTCTCTAAGTTTCAATACTCAAAACTTCCTCAGTCCAAAAACAGCTTTTATTGAAACCAAGCTTCAAAGACGACTAGTTTCGGATTTCGTCACATTATGACGTAATAGTGCAATGAAAAACCACCTCAGGGGAATCAGATCAACGCCTACTCCTACATCACATCTTTGGCCCCACCCACTGACGCGTTAGTGAGATGAGAGAAGACAAATCATTGGACAAAAATGTCATAAAGGATCCTAATGCTTGGAAAGAGCTCATTTATGTGAATGTCTCAGTACAAGCATTATTTGTTTGTTTGGTACATTTCACTGTGGATCATATGGTACATCAGTCTCAATTTCAGCGCAGGCTTTGCAAACAGACTTTTTGTCTTTTCACATGTGAAAACAGGATAGGGTTCAAAGCGTTGTATATCAGGACGTGTAGCTGAACTGCCACACAGGCATGTACACAATGGATGAATCTGGGCAGTCATATCGTGACATCATAACCGTGATGAGTTCTTGGAAGTTTCAAGTTAATGTTCTGGGACATTGTGAATGTAAGAATGACATAGTACAAACCATTTCAACAAAGAATTTCTAAATATGAGTTTATATCTCCATTTTCTGAGCAAAAGCAGGTTTTAGAAGCCCTTTGTGCTGTGAAATTGAGTGAACCTCTAATGAGGAGTGCACTTCGCCCTTGTATTATTTTTAATAAGCCAACTGTGACTAAACATGGTGTTTCACACTAACGGTAATAATAATGACCAAATTCATACTTTGTCACCAGGCACAGATTTCATTTCTTGAAAAGTAGCAATATTCAAAGCATAAACATCAAATATTATAAACACATTTAATCAATATTTCACCCCAAAAAAATGTATTATCATTCACTCTCACTTTGTTCCAAACCCATATGCTGTTATTTTATTTGTGGCACACAATAGTAGCATTTCAAAGAATCTTTACACAGCTCTTTTTTTCTCTCCATACTTTCCATCCATCAAATCTCTAAAATCTCATCCTTAATTATGCATAATCAAAATAGCAGATTGTGTTGGCTACAACATACAGTACATAAAATGCCTTTTGATTATGATTCATGTGTGCTCATATTCAATCTTAACACAAATGTGAGTGAGACAATTGAGATTAAAGTCCCCCTGTGGTGAAAATCAAGCTTTTTAATGTTGTTTATTTGTCTATGTGGTGTATTTAATATGCTTTAAGACTAATCATGTGTAAATTCATAAGTCGACAGCATTGCTGAGTATTTTCTGCTTAAAACTGCAGTGAAATGGCTGGTGTTTCTGACGTCACAAACTACCTTGTAACCAATCAGATCAACATGCCGGAGGGCTTTAGCATATCATTAACAGTGAACTAGCAGGGGAGTCTCGAGAGATGCCAGGTTATCACGGTATATTTTTCTGTTATCAATCTAGCGGGTGAATTACGTATATGTTATGATGAACTATATGTCTTTCTCCACTGACGTTCTGAGTTCTTCAAGCGTTTCTGATTATTGTTAGAAGGCAGCTGTCTGACTCTGAGACGAGGAACGGAAACATGGTGTGTGTAACGTTAGCAACACATTATTAGATGTTTGATAACGTAGTCAAGCAAAAGGCTAATCATTAATTACCGTAACGTTGTAGAGAGCGATACAATAAAAACGCATTACTATACTATAGGTCAACTTTTCTGGTTCAAACGTACATGGCTGAATTAAACCAATATTTCCATTTGCCATATACAGTGTTTACCAAAAGACTAGATATAGAAAGAGACTCTGGTTTACCTCAGTAGAGTTGACAGAGTGGATCTCTGAGCTGGTGTGAGTGAGCGGAGGCGGGGCTAATTTGAATATTCATGGATCCACGTATACTGAATGAGGCAAGGGTGTAGAGTTACATTCAAGCTATTTTAACTTAAGGCATGAATAAATAAATAAAAATCACAGGAAAAAAAATGCCATTTTGAACTAATCAATTGAAACTAATCACAACTTGTTTCATGCAGACTATAAATCAATTTTCTGTTCCTCACACAAAAATGGGTTTTATTTATCTATCTATGCTGGGAATGTCAATGATAAAATTGCATGTACATTTTCTTCACCCAAAGGTTTCAAAGGAATTATAGAAGTTTCATATCCATTAACATTCATTAGAAAAATCAATATAAATAGTGTAGACTCTTTTCGAAACTTTATTAAACTGTCAAACTGAGATTTTTTTTAAGTAGATTTGCTAAATTGGATGCATGTTTCCCACAGCATCAGTCACGTTGCACACGCGTACGTCTCTATACAAACAGCAAAACAGTCATAAAACATAATAGCAAAGTTAAAAGACGGAATTTACTAAGAAAGGCCAGTTGATGGAATGAATTTGCATAGAAAGGAAGTGTGTTTGAGCTGAAAAGAATGATAATGACAAAAGTGGAGCCGTTTGGGGAATTTTCACCTAAAAGACAGCATTTCACAGGCCACTTTCAAGTCAGATATTACTCAGCCACTGACCAATTCTCAAGTTACCTTCTATTTTCTGCCATACAGAGGAGAAATAAAGTTAGTGTCAAAGTATTCAAGACCAGATGCAGCTGCCGCAGTTCTTTTTATCTCTGGAGTAAAACTCTGGCTTGTTTAAATCTGATTTCTGTGTTTGGAATGATGAAATTGGACTGCAGTGTTCATTTCTTAGAATAGTACAGTACAGATGAAACTCCAGTCTGCTGCTTGAGATATAGGCAGGGTTATAAAGATGAATAACTACACTAGGAATGTCCAAAACTGTTTGAACAAGGTACAAGAAACCTCCAGGTTGGATATAGATTTATACACGTTCAGCCTGAATGTCATCAATAGGGCTGTGCCGGTAAACTTGACAACTGCACCGGCGGTGGTCCGCCAAAACACATTTATAAATAAATATAAATAAATAATAGGTTAGCAATTAACGGTTACATTGCAGCCAAACGTTTGGATTCGTGACGAATGAGAGACTTGTGCGTGAGTGAGCCCATACATTTTAGCTTCGTCGGCTTTGTATTCTGTTTTGCGATCTGGTCATTATCAGCGAATTTAACACTATTCCACTAGTTATTCCACTGGAACTTGAATCTCGTTTCTTTTCCCAAATCTTCACTCATGTCTCACCCATTTTCGCAGGGGATTATAAACGTTTCCTCCTTTGGTTTGGTGCGAATTTACCACGGTAAATCTGCATTCTTTACTGTGGTAAAGTAGAAAAACGCTGTAGGAAAGATCACCTACCCTTTTACTTGCAAGTCAAATTATTTTTAACACAGTTTGTGCTTGTTATTATACTTAAGGAGTGTCAAGTTTATTTGTAATATATTGATGCAGAACTATACTGATGATTTTGGCATACAGCTCATGAAAACCCCAAATTCCTGTCTCAAAAAATTAGCATTTCATGAAAAGGTTCTCTAAACGAGCTATTAACCTAATCATCTGAATCAACTAATTAACTCTAAACACCTGCAAAAGATTCCTGAGGCTTTTAAAAACTCCCAGCCTGTTTCATTACTCAAAACCGCAATCATGGGTAAGACTGCCGACCTGACTGCTGTCCAGAAGGCCATCATTGACACCCTCAAGCAAGAGGGTAAGACACAGAAAGACATTTCTGAACAAATAGGCTGTTTCCAGAGTGCTGTATCAAGGCACCTCAGTGGGAAGTCTGTGGGAAGGAAAAAGTGTGGCAAAAAACGCTGCACAACGAGAAGAGGTGACCGGACCCTGAGGAAGATTGTGGAGAAGGACCGATTCCAGACCTTGGGGGACCTGCGGAAGCAGTGGACTGAGTCTGGAGTAGAAACATCCAGAGCCACCGTGCACAGGCGTGTGCAGGAAATGGGCTACAGGTGCCGCATTCCCCAGGTCAAGACACTTTTGAACCAGAAACAGCAGCAGAAGCGCCTGACCTGGGCTACAGAGAAGCAGCACTGGATTGTTGCTCAGTGGTTGCATGTCATTCGGAAATCAAGGTGCCAGAGTCTGGAGGAAGACTGGGGAGAAGGAAATGCCAAAATGCCTGAAGTCCAGTGTCAAGTACCCACAGTCAGTGATGGTCTGGGGTGCCATGTCAGCTGCTGGTGTTGGTCCACTGTGTTTTATCAAGGGCTGGGTCAATGCAGCTAGCTATCAGGAGATTTTGGAGCACTTCATGCTTCCACCTCCTGAAAAGCTTTATGGAGATGACGATTTCATTTTTCAGCACGACCTGGCACCTGCTCACAGTGCCAAAACCACTGGTAAATGGTTTACTGACCATGGTATTACTGTGCTCAATTGGCCTGCCAACTCTCCTGACCTGAACCCCATCGAGAATCTGTGGGATATTGTGAAGAGAAAGTTGAGAGACGCAAGACCCAACACTCTGGATGAGCTTAAGGCCGCTATCGAAGCATCCTGGGCCTCCATAACACCTCAGCAGTGCCACAGGCTGATTGCCTCCATGCCACGCCGCATTGAAGCAGTCATTTCTGCAAAAGGATTCCCGACCAAGTATTGAGTGCATAACTAAACAATTATTTTTGTATTAAAAACACTTCTTTTATTGGTCGGATGAAATATGCTAATTTTGTGAGACAGGAATTTTGGGTTTTCATGAGCTGTATGCCAAAATCATCAGTATTAAAACAATCAAACACCTGAAATATTTCAGTTGGTGTGCAATGAATCTAAAATATATGAAAGTTTAATTTTTATTATTACATTATCGAAAATAATGAACTATCACAATATGCTAATTTTTTGAGAAGGACCTGTATATATAAAAAAAACCACCAACCATTACCATTGCGATGGTAAAAAACTGCCACCGTCACAGCAGTAAAGCTATCATGAGCCATATTACATACAATATATCAATTGTTATATAAAACTGAGCATATATATATATATATATATATATATATATATATATATATATATATATATATATATATATATGACTTGTTTCCCCATCGCAATTCCCAGCTTATATCGCGCAGTGCTGATATTTCTCGCAATTGCAGGGTTATTTCTCAATATTATTGACTTGTGAATAAAAGTATGAACTCAGAATATTTCATGCTGACTTTTTTCCTCTGACTTGTGAGGTATAAACTTTTTTCTCACAATGGCAAGTTCTCAAAATTTTGAGAGAAAACAAGAAAAAAAGTTGTTTCTTGCTATTTTTCTCAGAATTTTGTGATATAAACTCTAAATGTTAGATTTTCTTTTTAAAGAATTGTAAAACAACATTTTTATTTTGTGCCGTAAACAAGCTTCCATACATATTACCACTATTAAAAAACAACAAATAATAATAATAAAATATTTATAAAGTATGGTAGTAGTATTTGTTGTACTGCTTTAATGTATGTACTAAGGTGATCGTGAGGCTTGTTGAGGAGAGGTGTGTTACTTATTGAGACCATCAGATTTTTGCCTGGCCAACAATAAAACAAGCAATAAACCTCATATGAATATCACAGAGACTTGACAATGGGTTTTTGAGCCAGTAACCGGCCACCCAGAACACACAAACTTCAGGTTCTGGAAACACTTCACATTTTCTTCTGCAGTGAAAATTACCTCAGAATGGAAAATAAATCATACAAGTCTAAAAATAAAGCTTAATTTCCTTAATTTTGTTTGGATACTGATTGACCAAACTAAAGTCAGAATCATGGCAAGGATCTACACTGAATATGTTCATTTCAACCTCCAGCACATCATAGGTGGACTGTAGTTATTCTTAATTAAATGTACAGTTCAATGATTACATACATTCTGAGACATACATACATCCCAACATACAAAATTGAGATCATTTTCAGCAGAAATGAAATAAATTCACTCTAATTTTCTTTAGTGGCTATTATTTTATGGCCTATTAAAAGGATATGGGTCACACAGAAACCCCACTTTGGAGATTACATTTAATTTACCATTTATGTTTTACACTATAAAACAAACAAAAGCATGCATGTAGTATTTGTGTGTGTTGGTATTGTAGTGCCCTCTGGTGTTCATGTCCAACACATACAAGAAAACACACATTATTGGGGGGGGGGAAATCTTTTTCTTTTTTGGGGGGGGGGATTATTAATTTAAAAGGTAACACTTTACAATAAGGTTTCATTTGTTAATATTAGTTAACTTTTTTATCTTTACCTCATTACCTTGTAAAATGACAAAAAATACAAATACAGCTGAAAATACAGAAATATTTTAAAGAAATATGCTTGCCCTCTTTCACTGAGTAGACATTTTCACAAATATTCCCCCTTTCCATTATTATACATTATATTTAATGTAGTACTGAAACTAAAACTCTGAAACCTTTAGTTTTTTGTTGAAAACTTCTCAGTAATTTTCATTTTGGATGAACTATACACAATACATATTGTCACTATCCATGATACATGATGATGCATATCCGTATTGCGATATATTGTGATACGATATATTGTTACACCCCCTAGTAATTAACTAGTCATTAAACGAATTTGGACGACTAGTCAAACATCTTTAACCGTTGCTACTCACAATGATTAAAATAACCAGAAACTAATAACTAAAATGTAACAAACAAAAAAATTCTAAACAAGTTGACCTCAGTAATTAAGTAGAAAGTAAACTAGTTTGGAGGACTAGTGTTGGAGCATCTTGACCCATGTGTACTCACAATGGCAGTGGGCGCTGCTGCCACCACGCAGTAGAGGATGAGAGGAGGGATGAAGCTGCTCTCCTCCGGCCCAGGGTACGGCTTCATCAGGTCAGCATCATTACAGAAGAAGCCCTGGACATGGATCCCAAAAGTGTCTGTGCATTCAAAGTAGTACGCCAGCAGGACCGTTCCGGCCATGATGACCAACTGGAAAGACAACAAAGAAACAAACTTAACAGAAGCATCTGTCGAGATCTTTCACCATTTCGCAAACACTTCTCAAAAATTGGTCTCATCTCCGCTCGAAAAAGCTCTTGTAAGACAGCGGTGTCCATCTGTGTCACAGCTGTGTCCATCTGCTTCCTGTTTGCATTAGGCCCACTTGGAAGTCATATTTGTATCCTCTTTCATTTCCAGCGGGGTTACATAAAGGGTCTTTCATGAAACATTTGAGACAGCATTGCAGAGAGTGCAGCTGAAGGCACAGTTTAGCCACACAACCACCGAAATTACCTGGAACAATTTGCTCAAGGAACTTTTTTCCCAGATCTGTTGCTTTCTGCATTCTCACTGTGGTCCAAAATACCGTGAAGATTAGGCAAATTAGTCTGGTGACGTAGGACTGCACGCACCGCAAAATATTTGTAAAAATGGTGGATGAAATGAAATGCTACGTGGAGTCAACAAATCAAAATGCAGCATGAATGAACTCAACCAATCAGCATGTTCAGCGCCCAAGTCCCATCCCCGAGAGTTCCTGAACTTTGAAAAAGTACAACCTCGCAAGTAGGGACTTTGAGGGGGACATTTTCACCTTAATTTAGACCCTGGCTCCTGCCGTCGAAACACCCCAAAGTTCCTAGTTCCTGGGTAAAGTTCCTGTGGTGGAAACACGGCTTTGATTGACTTCCATAGTATGAAAAAAATGGTTACTCCTTTTTTTACGGTGAAGTAGTTACATTGTACTTATTCCAATAAGTACGGAGTAATATTTAACTACAAGTAGCCTACTTACTATAGTTACGATTAGGGTTAGAGTTTGGTTTAGGGTTAGGGTTAGTAATTTTGCATAATTTACTGTTAATACTATAGTAAGTACATGTAGTAATGTGTAACTACGTTACCTTAAAATAAAGTTACCAAAAAAATTATGGAAGTCAATTGGCATTCTTCAAAATATATTTTGTTCTAAACAACCTGGGTGAGTAAATGTTGACAATGTTTATTTTTGGATGAACTATCCATATTGTAAAACACCGTTGCTGTTATTGAGGTGGGATACAGGTAAGGTTAGGCACAGGTTTGGTGGTGTGGAGAAGTTTAAGGGTGGGTTAAGGTGAAAGGGAAGTCTCAAAAGTGTAATTATAGACATAAATCACAGTATAGAAAGTAATACTTGGGATGTAAGAATCGATATTGGTTAATCAAAATGAGAATCAATTAAAATGGAAAAAACATTTACAACCCAACCTTAGTTTTCAAAACTGGCTTGTTTGTTTCGAAACCTGACACTTTCTTCGTTAGTTTGTTTCATTTTATTTCCCTTCAAGTCCCTGTTTCAGAACAAAGATCAACAAGTCTGAAAACGGTCTAAGATGAACGATGGGATTAAGTACACAATTCTTTACTGCAATTAGTGAACAAGTTTCAACATTATTCTTACTCAAATGCTGGCCCATAGTCCTCCCCCAGCAAGTGCATGAAATAGTTTTAACCTCTAGGCAACGACACCAACCTCTAAATCAAATGATAGGCCACACCACCACATCAGAAGTCACATCAGGACAGAAGAGCATATCAAAGCAGGTTAAATATTGTCTTAGTGCACTTCCCAGACTCTGAGTCTGAAACAACACAAACTCAACCCTGCAGCAATGCACGGAGTCAGCAACTCATTAGTATTTCATGAGCCGACGTAGCATGATTCCACATGCTTGACTTAAGCGATAATATAAGGGCATCATACAGTGCCGAAAGGGAAGCACGTCTAACCCAATTACAGTCGCAATCCACTGACAAGGCACTTTTCTTTGTAGTAGCTGAATTCAAAAAATCAGCCTCAAAATATAGCTGGAACATGAGGGTTATTCAGGGTAAGTATAAAATTAATACTTCACTGGAACAGACAGCCTTACAAAAAAGCACTTGAGGTAATAATAGGTAGTAATCCTATGCTACATTGCTTTGATACTTACCATGGTACTGAATGATTATACCTCAGACATCTAGCGACATTTAGTGTGGCTTTAGCTACATTACTTTGAAAGGATTTCGGAACAGTGCAGCAATGTGAGTTAAAGGCAAGTAGTATTAGATTGTTAGTCAGATACAGGATTCAATGTTATCTAGCTTGCCAGTGTTGTTAGCTAGTTATTTTAATAGCTAACCCGAGTAAACATTTTTGTTAAATAGCCAGCTGGACGGTGTAACTATTCAAGACTTTACCACCATTGTGGCATGCCAATTTGAGTGTTTGTTTACCATCTCTATTTCTTGAGCTTCGTGCTTTGTTCTCAACTTCCATTCGGCCTGAACGGGTGAAATCAGTGTTAAAGTCAGGTAATGTGTAAAGTGTAGTCGTTTACAGCTGAGCAGCAATGTTGTAAATTGGTGCATTTTAAAAGGATCTCATGTAAAGAAAGTCAACATTTTTTAGGGTGGTAATTTTGTATGTTTTGAATGAATTTGATGCGATTTATATGGAACTGTAAAAGTGTGCATGAGGTTACACCCCATCATAATGAGATGCCAACATTATACAAATAAGCCAAAAATTTGCACAAAGTATTGCCATGAGTGTTGTGCATTTTCAAAATATTCAACTTATATGCAGTTACAAATGCTGTGTATATTGGCTACTTTACAATTGCTTTAAATGTGGCTAATCCAGACTATCCATTTTTATATCAGTTTGATTACAGGGCTCCAGACTGTGACCTTTTTTCTTGCTGGTGCGAGTAAATTTAGCTAGTGGTTGCACTGGTGCCACCATTTTACAGCATCAGCAGAACCTTCTGAGATTTAATGTGAAAAGTGCTTTCTCCACTTAGTCAATGTCGATGTTGTAGTTTTAAATACAATTGTGCGCCGTTTATGGAAGTACAGGAATAAACAATGTTGTTTTGAACAATTTTATATTTAAGATTGTATAGCCTACAATTTTTGTGAAGACTTTCAAAGAAATTAAGAAAATGAGATTACATCAAATCAGTCAAAGTGAATTAAAAGCACTCATGTACGATAAGTTGGGGTTACTTATTTTTTTACAATGCAACACGTTTCTTCAATTTAAGTAGACAGAACTCAGAAAAACTTGTTAGTTAAGTAGATTGAAATTAAGTAATTGCAATTTAATTAGATTAAGTTAGTCCAACTTAAAATAGAAAGTTATCACAAAACATTTTCTTTTGTTTCATTAACTTTTACTTGCCAGAGTAACGTGGAAATGTCAAATTCACATTACTTAATTTTTTCAGTTGTATTTACTTAATTTTTTTTGAGAAATCCCACTGCCTTAAAATGTAAAAGTAAAAGTCAACTGATCACTTTTTACAGTGTAACTGATAAGAACTGCCCATTTCTGTTGCATAAGAAAAACATCAAACTGTAAAGGAAAAAAAAAAGTGCACTTCTCATTTGAGCAGCTCAAGCATGGACAGTTTATCATCTCGGAGAAATAATAGAGAGCGCAGTTCGAGCTCAGAACAGGTTTACTCGCGGGCCATGACACCGTTACACTGATTTTTACATGACTACTTTCAGGTTTCGTACAACCTTTTGAAAGTGAAATTGAAAAGGACTTTCAAGCGCTTGATACTTTTTCCAGCACTCCAAAGCTCTAAATATTATCCAATTTAAATGTTATTTTTAATGTGATGGCCAAAAATAAGCAATAAAAAATTCAATTGTAGAACTTAGTGGCACCGGTTCTGCTCTCAAATATTAGTCTGAAGCCCTATGGGTTTTATTTTTTAACCCACTGATCCAGCATGATGCATTGTTATATTACATTTTAATACTTTCTATTTAATAATTAGCAAGACACATTATTTGTTCCAAATATATGTTGACCTATTGCCCTGTGAATGCACAGAGTGTCAACTACAGCGTACATGTGGGTAATAAAGTATTTCCAAGAACATGAAAGTGGTTTTCTTTTAAACCCTTAAGGACTGAACACAGTACACTTAATAGCGCTTTACAACAAAGAGCTCAGAGCAAATCCCATGAAGATGAAAATCCAGAAAAACACTGCACTACAAACACCACCAAGATCTCTCCCTAGAGCTTATTAAACAGGCCTTTATATGACGGAAGGAAAGGCTGCCCTACAAATAAGTAATATCCGTCACTCTCATGGACTGAGTTTGAACATTTCCGACATGGTCTAATTTTAGGGCCCGAGCAACTGAGAACCCTATTGAAACTGCTCAGTTTATTGTCCAGTATATTTCTTTTCATTTTCTAATAATTGCAAATATGTCATTCCATTTGTGTATTATGTAAATGTGATATTGTCATGATAAAGCCAATATTAACATATTTAGTCATTAAAAATGACAATTCATTTGAAAGACTAAAGCAATAACCTTGCAACAACAACAAAATACTTATGGGAATAAAATACCTGAAAAGAATATACTTAACCGCAAAATAAATGTAATGTTTTCAGACAATTGCATGTAATTAAATGAAAATGTATTATAGTTTAAAATTATATTAAATGCAATTAGCTGAACTTTAGAGTGCTTTTTTGACCCACTTGACATTTGCACATCTGTATATGTAACTTCATAATTATTACTCCTGTTATCTTGTAAATATGGTTAAAGTTACTGCTGAATGTATTGACAAGCATTTATGGTCAACTAAAATATAACGTCTTCTATTGAACTTTGGATGTCATGCATTTCAATTTATTTGCACTTAAACATGTTTAATGATGAAGTTTAAATTTAGTCATTTTTAAATATAGCCTATTACTTTTTAATGTAACATCAAATAACACAAAAAAGTAAAAAAGTACTTTACATGTCTTTTAGTATGTTAGTCAACACAAAAGAAAAGTATGACAAAAGATTAAAACATGATTGAAATGTATATTAAAACAGAACTTTAAAACTACAATATGCATTTAAAAGTGTATTTAAAAAAAACAACTCAAAGTGGCCTTGTATTTCATTAATATTATATTATCTGCAAGTACAGTTTTTTAAATGTACCTTTAAGATAAAAAGTACACATTCAATACAATTAAGTGCACTTTTTCAAGAATGAAACAAAAAGAAAGCTTTATTTGTTCACACAGTTAATATACATTGTTAAAGTTTTGCACAACACCAATTGTAAAATTTAGGTCAACAACTAAATGTTGATGTTTTTGATACGATAGAGTCATTAGTATCTCATGGCAACACACTCATCACATCTTTAATGTGAAGGGGGGATGATTAAGACCAAATCTGTTCCGCTGTTAAAGTGATTTTATGCTGGATACACTAATTCCAGCTCCGTCCTTGAGATCACATGATCCTTTCCCAACACACTGCAATACTCAGCATGATACACACACTGCCTCAGCTCTCCTACAGAGGGCAGTGCGCGACTACAACAGGGAACAATGAGGACAAGACCGACAGAATGTGAGGATGGAGAGAGATGCTTGCTTACTACATACTGATCTGAATCCCTGTATACTGCCTAAGTAGTAGGCATTACAAACAGCCCTATGCTACAATTTGGACAAAACCTCATTGTCTAACAGTGACATCTGGTCATTATCTTACATCTGTATTTGATCCAGTCAGATTCTTCACCAATAAAGGCATAATAAAATATGTAATTACAGCTCATTGACCATAGTTTGTGGAGGACATTGCATTATGGGATACAGCACAGTTTTATGCAGCGTGTTCTGATGAACATTTATTCAGCCCTTAAAACTGCCACCACACAGCATCTGAATGTCACCTTCTACACAATAGCCACATCACAATGGATGCCAAGCTGCTTTAAAGGAATTGTTCATCTAAAAATGAAAATTCTTTGGGGGGAAAAAAATTATTCACAGATAAACTTGTCTTCCACCACAGACCATAAAATTCTCAGTTAAGCTTTAGGTTTTGTCCTGCATTGTAGTTTTTGTGCTGATGGTTCAAATCGTGGGGGTTGTTAAGACCTGATGATATTACTTTTCTACGCAGTCGGACTTGTGATTTGCCATGTGGATAATAAAACAGTTCAATTGATTTAAAAAAAAAAAACCTTTACTTTACAGTAAATGAAGGGCCAGAGCTATACTGTAGCTCACTCAAACTTAAATTCAGTCATCATTTACTTACCCTCATGTTGTTCTAGGGATGCACGATATATCAGCCTCCATGTCAGTATAGGCCGATATATTTTCATTTTTGATGTTATCGTTATCGGCTCGAGATGAAAATTTGGCCGATATATTAAAGTAGATAAAGCAGATTTATTGAAATGTGATTGGAGTCACTTCAAAACAGGAAAATACAGTCAAGTGCAACATGTGCCTTCAAATAGGCTGCATAAAATGAGAACATTATAATTGTGTGATTAAGACATGGCTTTTAATGGTGAGACTTTTGTTTTTGTAATGTCAGACAAAATTACAGAAGATGCCGAACTTGCTCCTTTTTCTATGGAAGCTTGTTTCCACCACAGAAGAAAACATTTTAAAAGATAATTGCGACTTTTTCATCTCACAAATGCAAGTTTACATCTCGCAACTCTATATCTTGCAATTCTGAGAAATAAAGTCAGTCAGAATTGAGTAATATAAACTCTGCATTGTGAGTTATAGAGTCCAATTCTAAATAACCTTTTTCCTCAGTTGTGACTTTATAGCACGCAATTGTGAGATAAAAGGTCAGAATTGCGAGATGTAAACTCGCAATTACCTGGTTTATTTTTTTTTCTGTAAGCTTTCATACTTTTCCCATCACATATCAAATTGAAAAGGCATTTATTTTCAATCAAATTTAGGAAAATATTTGAAGTGGAAATAAAGTGTGTAATGTGCGTTTAATAATTAAAGTGTTTAATAGGTAGGGTTAGGGTGGGATTTAATGTCCCAATAAGTTGGCATCCATTTAATAATTTAAATAAATATAATCATTGACACTGTTTTATGGAATACTTTTAATGTCCAACAACACTGAGGTGCAAACAGTATCAAACAGCATCTATTTATACAGTCTACTGGAAAGAAAATGCTGCAATTTTTACAATGTAAATAGAATCTATCACTCTTTTCACTCAGTACACAGCCGCTGCCATTTATTTATTCTGAGGTCCACAGATGATATTTAGAAGATACTGGCTTATGTCTTGTGTTAGTAAATTCTATAATTATCTACCCACCCTTATGTCGTTCCTATTTCGAGTGAATCTCTTTAAATGGACAAAAAAAAAAAAAAAAAACTGAGACTGGTCCTAGAATATCAAAATCGACTGCTGGCGGTAGATCCTTTTCCTATTTAGCACCAAAACTTTGGAACAGTCTTCCTACCATTGTCCGGGAAGCAGACACACTCTGTCAGTTTAAAGCTAGACTAAAAACACATCTCTTTGACCTAGCATTCACATAATATATGATAGACTTCTATAATTCAATGTTAGGCTGCATAGATTAGGTCAGCCGGAACTGGGAACACTTCCCTTAAATCCTGATGTACTCCTTACATCATAAGAAGAATGGCATCTACGCTAATTTTAGTGTCTTTGTTTATCCCAAGGTTTTCCCGCAGCCTGCCGGATCCAGGCCGTATCCAGATCTGACTAGGACCTGCGCCTGGACATGACGACAACGCAGTCCTGAAGTGTCAACTAGCCTCTCCCCTGTGAAGGCCTCCATCCCTTCCCTTTACCTCTCTACAGATAAAAGCTGTCGGGATAATTCCGGTTTAAGTTAATAACTAATAACCAAGTTAATAACTAATGATCGTTGCAACAGAAATGAATCAATCAAAACTAACTTTAGCTGGACAATAACTTTATTCTAGAGCTGCTGTAAAGCCAAAACAATCTTGGTTACTTTAATTTCCTATTATGACTGTAAAACAATCTATATTGTTAAACGCACTATATAAATGAAGGTGACTTGACTTGGATAGGCTTTCAGTTGGACCAGCAATAAGCTACCTAACAACTACCAGGCGACCCTAGCAACCGTCTCGCAACACTAACAAACACTCAAGCACAGTGGACAAGCACCACTCACATATCCTCAGAAAGATGCCAAAAACCAAGTCCACAACAAGCCGACGGTCAGCCATAGGGCCGGTTTTGAGTTTTCCGTGCTAGTTGACAGCCGCTTTTAGTCGTTTTGGTGTGTTCACGAGCAGCTTTTGGACCGAGACCCAGCCGACAACAGTCAGCTTTCGTCGCCGCTAGATCTTTGACATCGGCTTGGTGTGTCCCGGGTTTTATAGATAAGAAAGCACATCCCATCAGCTTCACTTCCAGACAGAGCACATCAAATCTAAAACCAAACTCTACAGCCGTTCAAGACAACCAGAATCAATCATAACAGGCTGTATGCATCAAACACGACCAGTCAGCCAACTTACAACACCAGCGGTTCAGTGGGACGCCGCCCTAAAACACACATGATGAACGACTTCAGAGAACCATGATTCATCATTCCGTTCACCGCTGAATCAAACCAATTACATGAGGAGATGATGCACTATTTTCATAATGTGTGCTGTAAAAATAGTTTACAGTGTGGCAGTGTGCTTGACACTGCATGATCAAACAAGGCCTATTTTTGAGGATTAGGCAGATATTATAATAACTGATCATCTTTTTTTCCAATGAATTTAAAGATTGAATCAATTTAAAATGCAAAATTGCAAAAATACTTTTTTCTTACTAATGACACAATGGAGGCAGAAGCTGTGTTCAATTTTTACATCAACGTATTCATATTTTCTGTTAATTGGGTAGTTCATTTAAATAGTTCTTGCTGGTTACAAATTAAAGTAAATGAGAAGAAAAAAATAGTTTGCATAACGATAATTTTTGATAAATAAAATATCAAAAGCAGTTCACAAACAAAATATTCAAAGAGACATGACCTTCTAACTAATGTGACCAGACTTCAGAAGATAAGAAAGATCACATGCTTAGAGGAATAATTCACAAGGAAAAGTAAATTCTGTTATTGTTTATTTATATTGTTTCAAACTTTAATGCCGTTTCTATAAAACACACAAAAAGAAAATAATATTTCCACATAATGACAGTTCATTGTGACCAACAAACTTTTTGTGAATACGTTTCAGCAGACACATTAAATGGATCAAAAGTGATAGCAAAGACATTTGTTATTAGCAATTTGTGACCAGTTATGACACATACAATAACCATAATGAGTCATAAGTAATTATTCATTGAATTGTTCAAAATCGTTTGATTTGAGATTTCAGAGGTTTACTGGAGGAGTAGACTAGTTGACTAAAAAAAATATATATTTATTTGGTACTACCTTCATCTTATGGGGAAAAGAGTTGGAGATTCTTTCAAAATTCTCCTTCTGTATAAATAATAGCATACAAGTTTACAATGACATGAAATAGAGTATAAAAAATGGCATTTTTCATTTTTGGGTTAAAGATGCTGGGCTTAATGTGTGCTTGTGGAAAAGAAAAAGCTGTTTACTCTATTAAAATTAACGAGCTGAGTCAAATTTTACTGTTTAATTACGTCTCCTCTATATATTCACCAGTGGCCCTGTCCTAAACTCTCGTACAAATAATTAGACAGGCGGCACTTAAAGCATTTGCTGTTTTTACTATCCAGATTTGGTGTCAATGCCGCCAACATTTTTCTAGAGCAGGTGTCAATCATGTCTATACCCCTGGATCTGAGCAGCTTCACTACTTGAACATAAATAAACAGACAGTTTGACAGTATCTCTGATTCTCTGTGGGTTTTAAAAGAACAAAAATCCTCGTATCATTCTTGCATCCTCTGACGCAATGCATTTGAAATCATACGCAATTGAGTCTCAACTGACAGCACAATACATGCAGTTCATGTTGAAACCGGTCTACAACAGTGTGGATAAAGCAGACTATATGTTGATGTTGGAAGGTACACTGTGATAAATGCTTTTTAGGGGTTCAAGCATATTTTATTTTTAAGTATGCATACATTCTCTCTACATGCAAAATTTAATTAAAAAAAATGGTATAGTGATTTCCGTCACCGGATACTGTCGGTAGTTGAACATTTCTATTACAAAACAGTTGTCAAATATTAAATGTGTACATTTTACCAGGCATTCGTTCACTGTTAACACCCTTCTGTGACAGGTATACCCCGCTTTCTTTAATCATTTTGACATTGTTGAGCTAGACCTCTGAACTTTTAGTCATCCTAAGAACAAACAGAGGTGTGGAGTGCATCAGAGGAGCATCAAGAATATCAAATACACTGCAGTGAATCTCTTATTTGTATCTTAAGTTAATAGCCAATAATAATGACAGGTTTGCAAAAGTGTAGAACTCTAAATGTAGAAAAACACATCTTCAGCACAGCGACTCATTTAAACGCCTCTGATTGGCCGATGCGTTCAACAGACATGTCTGTGATTGGCTACAATGCTCAACGCTGCAAAAGCATGTTGTAACCTTTAATGCAAAGGAAAACGTACAAATAAAACTGTACTATGCACTTTTCATGATTAGGTAATCACGGCAGCTGTAATCTTATTCACATTTGTTTTTCTGATTAATGGTTTTGCTCTATGAGAAAGACAAGGTAACAATTTTCGGTGCTAAAAACGTTCAGGGCTTAAGCCCCCTTAGCCCAGCCCTAGCACCGCCCCTACCGTAAGTCGTAGAGACTTGAAACTTTGAGGGATGGCAGTACCCACCACATCTACAACATCACCAAGGCTCCCCTTAATCGGCCAGATGGGGGCGCTACAGCGACAGCAAAAGTACGTAATCAAAAATTTGAGTTAATGGACAATGCTCTTACTTTTTTGACATAGAGAGAGGTGTAAGGCAGGATGATTCTCTCTCACCCATTCTCTGCTCTCAGTATCGAGCCTCTAGCGGAGGCAATAAGACAGGATGTGCAGATTGGGGGGCGTGGAGGATGCAGGGGGGAAAGTTCATAAAATTTCCTTTTCGCTGATGATATTCTGCTCTTAATAAAACACCCCCTTACTTCAATACCTCGATTATTGCAATGTCTAAAAGATTATGGAGACATTTCTGGATATAAAATTAATCTAAATAAATCAGAGGCAATGATGATATCAGGAATATGGCCTAAACAAGTAAACGAGATGGTGTCATTTCACTGGTCTAAACAAAGATTTAGGTACTTGGGGATTATTATCACACCCGAAACTACAAGACTTGAGGCGAACTATAATAAGCTAATTAAACAAATAAAGAGTGATTCAGTTCGTTGGGAAGTTCTTCCTTTATCTTTGTTTGGAAGAGTTGAGACCGTAAGGATGAACCTGCTTCCACGTTTCCTATTTCTATTCCAGTCGTTGCCCATAAGAGTTCCAATCTCCATTATTAATATGCTAAACAGATTAATTTCTCAATTTATATGGCAACATAAAAGACCTAGAATTAAACTTAAAACACTTTACTTGGCTAAAAATAAAGGAGCTTTGGCCATGCCAAATATAAAATTGTATTACTGGGCAGCTCAATTAGCAGCAATTGTGACTTGGATCAGGGGAGACGAGGAAGCAAAGTGGACTCAAATAGAGCAAGGGGAAGTTAAAGGTGCACTATGTCTGTCCTACACTTTATAGATCTAAAACATTAATAAAATAAAAATTGAAAATAAATGGATAAAACATGCAATAAAGGTATGGGCAGAGGTAAAGAAAATGCTTAAGGATGCTGGAACAATTTCTCGAGCTATGCCCATATTGGGTAATGTAGATTTTCCACCTTCAATCTCCAAGGGTTTAGGAGATGGGCAGATAATGGCCTCCTTATTTTTAATCAGCTCTTTGAAGAAGCACACTTAAAGTCTTTCACACAACTTCAGGAACAATTTGATCTTCCCTCAAGTGATTTTTATAGATATTTGCAAATTAGGCATTACATTACAAACCACAAGGAAAAAGAAAGAATTGGCAAAAACCCAAATGGTATAGAACAATATTTTATAACAATTTCAGAAAAAACGCCTCCCTGTTGGTATATATGTTTCTCATCTTTATAAAAAATTGTTAACAGATATGGTTGGAAACACTTACAATATTTAGGAAAAGTTGGAAACAGAAGCTAACACAGTAATAGAGGATGAGTTATGGGATAAACTCTGTTATAGGTGCCATAAGGAAATTAATAGTCAACAGTGGAGGGAATTTGACTGGAAAATTAAAATACGTTTTTTTTCATACTCCTTTGGTTATTTCAAATTTTGTAGAAGACCCCTCTGCAGCTCTATCCTGGAGACAATGTGGTAAAACATGTGACCATACACATTTTAGGACTGTCCAGTAATCCTTGCGTATTGGAAAAATATTAAAGAAGAGATGGAGAAAATTGTAAAAAGAGAAGTTCCCTCAAATGTACGTTTTTTTTTTTCTTATTGGGTGTTATATCAGTTGATGTTTTCAATGCGGATCAAAAATATATTTTACATGTATTAATACTAATTGCAAAAAAAACCATTACTGCTAATTGGAAGTCAGTGAAAATGCCAACTGTAACTGAATGGAAACAGAGACTAAAACAGATTTATATGATGGAAAAAAATGACTGCATCATTACAATTGAAAACTGACCTTTTTAATCAGAGGTGGCACATGGTTAAAGAATACTTCAATACAATCAATATTTTTTTCTCATATAACGCTATTTTTTGTTATGTTTTGTGAAAAAAAAAGTACGTTATCACTTATACCTCCTGAAGTGTCGGTGTAAGCTCAAGTGTCTTATATCGTTGGAATCCGTTGGACCAACAACAAAACACGTCTCGGATTTGAACGTCACTCTGGCGAAATTTTTGGGTATTTCTGAATCCCAATCTGAACCAATCCAGTGCATAAAGATTATCTGGAATCTGAGTGCCAATAATTATCAAAAAAAGTCGAAATTTCAATTGAAGTCCATGACGGGACGCCAAAATGTTCAAAGTAGCCTTTGATGCCTGTGATAAATTTGAAAGAAATTGGCCACTGGGGGCGCCTTTTTCGCATGCGTAAACGAATGTAAATTGTGCAATTTTTCGCACATGCCCACGACATTCATAACACATGGTAGAACTCCTCATTCTGAGCAACTTTGCCTCTAGGACCGCCGCTGTCAATCAAACTGTTCACTAAATATCAGAGATTATTTCTAAAACGTACTTTTTGGCTCAACCTCGATAACTATCAAAAAGTTTTACAACATATATTTCCTTATTAAATTGTCTGTTTTAGCTGTAAATGGTCTTTTCCATCTAGGCAGTTACATCCTAGCTAAATAAAACCATACCTTTGTTTTTACGCATGTGCTTAAAGGCCTTAAAACACTTAAATCCCGTTAATTGCTGCTTGCAGCTTTAACAAGAAAATACCATTTCAGTTTTTCTACTTTAAAACTTTGTTTTTAATTTAATGTGTAACTTGCCATTTCTTGGTAATTGTTTGCGAGATTTACTAGCAATTTCTGAGTGTAACTTGTTTCTACACCATTGTTTTTCAGTGTACAGTGTGTTCATTGGATGGAAACATTTAAGTCAGGATGCAGTTTCCTAATAATAATAATAATAATAATAATACATTACATTTATATAGCGCTTTTCTCTGCACTCAAAGCGCTTTACATAGAAGGGGGAATCTCCTCAACCACCACCAATGTGCAGCATCCACCTGGATGATGCTACGGCAGCCATATTGCGCCAGAACGCCCACCACACACCAGCTTACTGGTGGAGAGGAGACAGTGATGAAGCCAATTAGTATATATTAGGACCGGGACTCGATTAAAAAATGTATCTAATTAGAGGCTTTGTAATTAATCGAAATTAATCGCATTTTAATTGCATAAATATTTGACCTGAGAACAGTGAGAATAAATTTTTTTCACATGGATTTTTAGTATACCATTGAATAATGACTGAATACATAAGCTTAAGCAACAAAATAGTTTATTTTTGTTCAACCAAGTCCAGCAGACCAGTGTTTTTTGCCATTAAGTGTAGCAATAGCATATTGCTACACTACACTTTTAGATCTGAGTGCTGCCTTTGATACGGTTGATCATTCTATTCTTCTTGCTCGTCTGGAGCATTGGGTGGGTATCAAAGGTCCTGCCTTAGAATGGTTTAGGTCTTATTTGTCAAATAGGAAGTTTAGTGTTAATATTGGGGAATATATGTCAAAGACTGCTTTTCTGTCTTGTGGGGTCCCGCAGGATTCCATTTTAGCTCCAATCCTTTTTTCGCTATACATGCTTCCATTAGGGTCTATTTTCAGGAAACATGGGTTGGCGTTCCACTGCAATGCGGACGACAAGTTTATTTATCCCTAAAACCAAATTGCGATGGACTGGAAAAAATCAGGGCCTGTATATCTGATGTGAAAGCTTGGTTATCTCTAAATTTCCTTCATTTTAATGAAAATAAATCCGAAATTATAGTGTTTGGCTCATCATATTCACTTAGTCAGATAACCCTAGGTAATCTAACACTGCCTGTAAAGACTTGGGTAAAAAAACTTGGGTGTTATTTTTGATGATGGTCTGAAATTTGACAAGCAGATAAGCTCAGTGGTCAAATCCTGCTTTTTCCAGCTCCGTCTTTTAGCCAGAGTAAAACCTATTTTATCTTTTAATAATCTTGAAAGACTAATTCATGCATTTCTGACATCGAGGCTTGACTATTGTAACTCACTGTATTGTGGGATCGGCCAATCAGCTTTATCCCGGTTACAGATGGTACAAAACGCGGCGGCAAGACTTCTAACAGGTACTAGAAAACGGGACCATATTACTCCAGTGCTACGTCATTTGCACTGGTTGCCTGTACGATATCGTGTAGATTTTAAAATTCTTTTGTTGGTTTTTAAATCCTTAAATGGTCTGGCCCCTACTTATCTTTCGGACTTACTGGTAGAGCATCGTCCAGTTATGTCTCTCCGGTCGTCAAATCAGAGATTTTTAAGTATACCGAAATCAAAGTTGAAGATAGGGGTGATCGCGCGTTTTCAGCTGCGGCTCCAAGACTGTGGAATGCGTTACCTTTTAGTATTAGATTTTCTCCATCCTTGTCTGTTTTTAAGTCTAGGCTAAAAACCTATTTGTTTGATTTAGCATATGGCTAAGGATGAAATGTATTGTATTTATATTTGTCTTTTGTATTGATGTAAAGCACACTGGTCAACTGGTGTTGTGTTTAGTAGTGCTATATAAATAAAATTGACATTGACACTGACATTAGACTAATAGCAATAGCGAATTCCTTGTTGCATAGCTTGCACACAACCATGCTCTTATCGACGCTTCCATCCATTCGTTTTGTAACAAAATTTCCCATCCACGGCCAACCAAAGTGATCTCGTCAGCTTCTTCGTCATGAACGCTAGTTGGTGCGCCAATATAATCTGTCCACCGAAACTCATCCAGTGAGAAACGTTCCGCGGTGCAAAAATAAGTGCGATTAAAAATATTTTTTTAATGTAATTAATTAACGCGTTAAAGTCTGTAGTTAATTAATCTTAATTAACGCGTTAAAGTCCCGGCCCTAGTGTATATATATATATATATATATATATATATATATATATATATATATATATATATATATATATATATATGTATATAGAGAGAGAGGCCACTGGGCAAATTTGGCCAGGATGCCGGGGTTAACCCCTACTCTTTTTTTTTTTTTTTTTTTTTTTTTTGTGACCACAGAGAGTCAGGGCCTCGGTTTAACGTCTCATCCGAAGGACGGTGCTCTTAACAGTATAGTGTCCCCATTACTATACTGGGGCGTTAGGACCCACACAGACCACAGGGTGAGCGCCCCCTGCTGGCCTCACTAACACCTCTAATGACTTCCACAGTTTGCTGGATAGTCATATTCTACCTTGAGCCCTGCAATAGCTGCTTTTCCACCGCTGGGCAGAACGGTTCCAAGAACGGTAAATGAAAGGTTCCATTTATATTTCCCCTTGAGCTTGATTAAGCTCGGCATGTTTACAACGCGTTCTCGGCCCAGAGTTCCCATCACGGTTGGCTAACTGCTGGTAGAATGCGTGTAGTGACATCGGCACTCGGGATTGGTCACTTGTCTGTTGCCTGGCTACCAATTTCTCTTTAGCTGGCAGAGCGCACTATTTGAGCAAAGTAAACAAGTTAATAACAATACCTGACCATTCTCCTTAACAGGGTTGTTATTTACATCTTATACAGTCTGTAAGCGCTTGACTCACCAAGGCAACAACTGAGGCATTTGTATTGCATTCGAAATTGCTCTGTTATCAGCCCCACAGTGGAAAACAAAACCGATTAAGCAATGAAATGGTTCGGCTTGACAGTGAAAAAGTGGCTAATGTTAACCATTCAAACATTGTTTAGGTCCTTAGTTTAGTTTCAGTCTGATTTATTTGCAGATAAAACTTCAGCTTTAAAAAAATTCAACTATTCTTACAGACAGACACAAAACTACAGCTCAAAGCTGTAGTGGAAGGCTGGAGAGCACAGCACTTTGTGGCTGGACTTTTAGGATGAATAATTAACTGTGTCTGATGTTATTGGGGAATAGGTGGTTTCTTAACAGGGAGCAGACCTCGAGAAGTGCCGTCTCTAAGGCAGGGTCCAAAATTTGCGAGCCAAAATTAGTTTTGACTAAAACATTTTACATTGTTATATAATACATAAATTCTTTTTTACATTTTTACTAATGTTACTAATGACTAAAGTTTTATTACGTTTTTCCCCTTAAGAAATAAGGTTTCTTTTCAAAAATGTCTTCATGGTATCAGGACTTTTGTATTATGTGGAGATTTTTACTTGAAGCCCTCAAAAAAATATGAAAATAAATTAAACACAGGATTTATGAATGAATGGATTTATGAATGAACCACTTGTTTTAAAATCTACTGGCATATGTTATGACATCTGCTTCAAACATTACAATGCTCATGATAACTTTTGTGAACTCTAAAATAAGTAAATCCACTAGAATAGATAATTACTCTTCAACAGTGATGCCATAGAAATATACAGAGCTACCACAAAAAACAGAAGTTCAAACACAAAATTCAAAAGATGACTGCGCGCTTGTTTCTCTGGCGCATAACGTACCTGAACATGCAATATATTAAAATAAGAAAAGAGTTGCTGGTTTTAAATAACAAAAACCATTTCATTTTAAATTAACACCTGAATTACGGTCAGTTAAATAAAAATAAACATGTTGAACAAAATGCTGAGACAACTGTATTTTTATCTCTCGTTTCTGCTTCTTCTTTGTATGCATTTTGACCCAGAGATTTTGATCCAGGAAATGTGTAATAGCGCCCCCTACCGTATAATAGTAAAAACATGGATTGCTGTAAAATTCAGTCACTAGCTATGTTTCCATCCCAAGTTTCGAATTCAACTTATAACGAATTTAATGTAAGCGCAAAATTGGAATATAGCATATAACATTTGCAAATAAAGCACCTGTTTCATCTAGTGAGTAGAAGAGAACAAAATCACTTCCAGGTGCTAAATATCACTGAGAAAAATGGAAGTTGCTGCAGTAGGACAAGCCACTGTATATAACAATTTCATATATCATAAATGACTTGCAACTCAGAGCACGCAGACAAAACGCAATAGAGTAATCTAGCTTTGGAGGCAGAGCTGCTGTTCGGGAACGCAGTCGTGTTAGACAGTTCTGGGAGGGAATTTTACCGAACCACTTTGACAACAGACTTTGCTCAGGCTTTTCAAAACAACCAGAACAACAAATTCAAATACTGTGCAACGAGACCGGTCTGCTGGCTAATCCAGTGATACCGTCCCATCGCAAACTCGCGTCGCATCGAGGAATTTATTCAGTAAATGTGTTTCCATCATCGTCTATGGGTAAGGTTTCTTATTGGATAAAAAGTTCTAACTCGAACTCAATTGAGCACACAAGTTTTTAATGTGCATTTTACAATATTCTCGAAAGCGTTGTGTCATAAATGACGGAAAACTCTGTCAATGGCAGGGGAAAGAGTTGCTCAACTTTGGTCCTGAGTTTCGTTTCGATTTTTTTGATAAATTCATGACAATGCCTCTGAAGCCAACACAGTGACAATGCATGTGTTATACAATTATAGCCTGCATGCCTGAATATTACTTTGATGAGAGCTAACACTGAAAATAGGTCAACAGATGGTAGTGATGCGATCCAGGTATACGGTCGTCATTACTGGTGAAGATAGATGTGTAGTTTGGCTCAAATAAGTCAGTTTGACAAATTTATAACAAAGAAAACCCCACCAAATTATTTGTACTAGACACAAGATCTTATAGCGGCAGCCAATTATTCATTGCTCGTTTGCCTTGTTATTCGTAGATCAGTGAAAAACAGGCCCAATAACTGACCACATAAACAGGAACAACATGATCAGAAGATGGCCAGTGTCCAGTTCCTGCACAGTCAGTAGCTGGAAGAGAAA